>CM046834.1:3028042-3405542 GCA_025618425.1 Heliocidaris tuberculata
ATTTTCAGATCTACATAATTACTTTCATCATCAAATTCATCTCCCTTATACAATTACAAAAAAAAAAATGCTTTCTCATTTTTCTCATCTGTAACATACGAATTTCAAGTAGATGTAGACTTATTAACCCTTTCGAGACAATTGACCACATTTTGTGGTTTGGCTCAATAACTTTTGATTCAGAGCTCTCAAAAATATACCAGATGCATGAGTAGAAAGAGCAAAAATTTCTACACACATTGTTTCCATTTTTGTTGCATGACCATAATGCGTTTGATGCCAGGAATTATATAAAGGAGAATAAGCTTCAAAATCCTTAAATTGGCAACACATCGAGAGGTTCGAAATCACTGTTTTTTATCAAAATTGGCATTTTTTTCAACTTTCGACTAATTTTTTAATGATGTATATTGTTTTCAAAGACATTACATTTTGTTAGAACCATGTAGCACTAAAAGAAAAATATTAGCGTTGCCAATTTGAAGAGCAAAATGTGATCAATTTACCCTTAAATAAATAATTCCTGTCATGAAAGGGTTAAAAGAGTGATACTTATAATTTGTCCTGAATTAGCTTAAGATGTGAAACTTACAAGCATTGAATTCTATGGGCACTGCTCAATAAAAATGACAATTCACTTTCTCATCATCAGTACATAAATCTAAAGTAGATGTAGATATATTAACAGAGTAATACTTATAATTAATCATGAATTGTTCAAATTTTGGACCTTTGAATCACCAATATCTCCCTTATACAATTAAAAATGCTTAGTCATTTTCTTATCTGCAGTATAAAAATCTTGAGTACATGCAGACCTATTAAAATGATTCATGTCAATCATCATGAATTTGCTTAGATCATAGACTTTGCACCCATCAAAGTCTATACACATTACTTGAATTAATGATACATCATATCATTTAGCCATTCATACTTTCTGAATATAAAAGGAAGGCAATTATCTGATTTTTCATTTTTATCATTTAATCAAACGTTTGATCGTCTTTTTCCTTTGTTGCTTAATACAATCTGTTGAAGATGTTAAACCATGAAAAGCAATAGGTAGTGCCAAAATTAAAAGTAAACACATTGCCATACTGTTTATTTTTCATTATTTCTGTAATCTCCATTGTAATAATATAAGAATTAGGAAAAGGAAAACTAGTTTTACAAGATGGCCTAGTGTTATCATTCTCCCATTACATTCTATTATTATCATTCCACTTTTGAAGACAAACCCTTTGAAGGTATTCAGAAAAATCCAACAAATGAAATGTTGGAATTTGTAGTCATTTTCCTTAAGAGATTTTTTTTAGTAGTAATACATACTGTAGGTTTCACTTAATGTTCCTGAGTAATATTTTTTAAAAAGTATATAATTGGATGCTCTAATGGAGTCTTTTTTTATTAGCCTGAAGGTGCAATACAGAATCACATTTTCTGATCTGTACGTAGGTCAGTGGAGAGTTCTCATTTTCTCCTTTATAAGTGATTTTCTACTAGATAACTTATTGGTCAAAAACAATATCTTTTTGTACAATTGGATTCTTTTAACCTTGATAAAAAAAAAGATTTGTGAGTTGAATACCACAAAGTTATAGATTTGGGAAATGTTACACGGAGAGCACTTATATTAATCTCATTATCACCTGATCTGTATGTATTTTCGTGAAGGTTTTATATTCCACTCTATGCAAGCATTTCACCAGTCTTTTTACAGATAAGCACTGTATGTCTGATGTTAGGAGAACAGAAAAACAAGAAAAGCAGAAGTGTATAGTAATTGAAATTATATCTTTTTGCATAGGAGCTCTTTGTATTTTTTCTGCTCAAAGGATTTTCTTTGGTGCAACTTCAACATGTCTTTATAGCTTCATTATTCTAGGGCTCTTATCTCAACTTTCCAGAGCTAAATCGCTCTCCACTCCTCTGTTCTGCGTGTTTTTCTGCACTGGGACTTGAGGAACAACCGCAACAAATTCTCAACATCACATACTATTATCATTGACTCTTTGATGACCCCGCAAGCATCCCCGACAGTAATCTTTGAACTGTACATAGATGGTCCTGCAAATGCATCTTATGAGAAGGTCATATGTGCATCCAGTATGCATTTCCAGCATGTATTTCTATAGCCAGGAAATGTATGTAAATTTGAGTCAGACCTGGCATCTCATGCATGAAGTCAATGGATGTACCATGAGAGCCATGTTTAATTCAAACAGGCTGCTTGCTAGCTTGCAGACCTAATGGAGAGCAGATACATCTTGGCATTCATGCCCCCGAGCCCTTGATTTAAAACCTTCCAGAACGGATTACAAAGCCAGAAATGTATATATGCCTCGACCCATCAACCCCCCCCCCCTCCCCCACTCTGCTGTATAGCACCGATTTAAAGTGTACCAATCACCTGAAAAAATAATTTGTATACAGCTAGAAAGTATTAAATCAACCTCAAAGAACTTTGTCTGGTATTATATAGGTCAACAGTTAATGAGTATGAAGGAAATAAAGGATAACATGAAAATGCTCGCGCGGAACTGAGTTTGGTTCCGCACGAGCTTTTACCTTGACAAGCGCGTACGGGTGCGTCAAGTAGTCTACTCACGAGTCACTTTTACGCTTATAGAGAGTGTAATTAAAATTGCAATATCTCTTTACAGAATCAATATTTGAAGCCCATATTTTGAATATAGTATAACGACATGCAACCTCTAACATACAGAGCAAAATTATTTTTGGTGATTGGTACCCTTTAAAGATACGTGACAGAGGACATAAAACTTTATGAAGTACATGATTTTTCCCCCTCTGCAAATCTATATTTCTGCCCCTTTTCACTTTCAACGGATGGCATGGTGTTGAGAGCTAGAAGGGCTTTCACATGTACACCATAACAAAGTGTTAACACCCTTTTGGCTTCCAGCAGATGATACAAGATTGTAAGTGATGTTTTTCTATGCCTTCAGTGGGAGGACATTTCTGTGTTTTTACACTAAAAGAGAAGTTTGCTTTGAATTTAAGCCCCCATTTTTCTACAAAACAGAACTTTCTACGAAATAGAACTTTTCAACATGCTGAAAAAGAAAGAAAAGAAATTTTCCTAAGAAAGAAAGAAATATACTACAATTTCAACCAGGCTCTATTTTTTTTTAATCACATGATTTTTAATGGTCGTCATACAACTAAAATAACGATTTTCTAATACCTGGTTGTGAATACTTTCCTAGCAATATCTTTCAGATGTGTCAGTCTGTCAGGTAAAATCCTTGCAATCATTCAGGATTTGTTTCTTGTATTAGTTTTTACTTTGATTTCTTGATAATAATAGTCTACCAATCTGGTTAGCTGCACAACTCTCATCAGCCATTTATTTCATTGTCTTCGTCTTCACCTCTCTATTTCTCTTCTCCTGTAACTCTTTTCCCAGGTTGTCATTTCCTTCAGCATCCTACATTCTCCAGCTCTCATTTCCATAATTGTCTCCAAAACAATGCCACTCCTATCTCTTAACACACCACCCATTTTTAAAAAATGATGTTCACCCGCCCTCCAAGAACGTCATTGCCTACAAAGCAATTAAAGCAAGGCTTGCATCTGGATCATTAGAACCACATTCCTAACGTGAACACAAACAAGGGAGGCTACGCCGCAAGGTCATACGGAGAGAGATGCCAATTATTAGATTCATTTGTCTTGGCTGCGTCTGTCTCTGCCTCATACCAGCAGGACAGTAAGGCTGGCAGGCAGGCAGGCAGGCGGGACAGCCCTTCATACAATGCCAAATCTAGGGGGGGGGGCACAATCAGTCCATTCCCCCCCCCCTTTGAAACCCAAGAGTAATACCCTAGGTACACAACCCCAAATAAACCCCCTTTTTCGAAATTTCAATCCAAAGGCCTTTAAAGTGCAATAACTCTCTTTTCCTCTTTCTCTTCTACTTATTTGTTTGCTTGTCTGAAATTTGCTGCAATTGTGCCCCCCCCCCCCAACTACAAAATCCTGGATCCGCCTTTGCTTGATGGCACTCTGCTCCAGCTATTCCAATCTGTTCTGTGTACAAACATGGCATTTACGGGATATTTTCAGACCATACTGTCATCTCGGGAGAGTGTACTGATAGATAGCATATTGCTTTATGTCCAAGGAACTCAATCATGACAAGACAACTTCAAAATAAGGACTCTCTCAAATCAGATGATTAGTACATCAAAATAAAAAAATACCTTAAAGTGTACCAACCACCTGAAAATAATAATTTGTATACCGCTAAAAAGTATAAAACTGATCCCAAAGAACTTTATCTGGCATTCTATAGGTCAACAGTTTAGGAGTATGAAGGAAATAAAGGATAACATTAAGGTACTAGTGTGGAACCGAACTTCGAGTTGGGTTCCGAGCGAGCCCTTATCTTGGCAAGCGCGTACATGTGCTTTGAGCAGTCTACTCACGAGTCGCTTTTAAGGTTATAGAGAGCGTAATTAAACTTGCAATATCTTTTTATAGAAGTAATAGTTGAAGCCTATATTTTGAAAATAGTATAATGACATGAAACCTCTAACATACAAAGCAAAATATTTTGGGGTGATCGGTACCCTTTAATAATACAGAAATACTGCAGCTTTTTGTCTTGCACTCATCAGAGTAAAATGCAAGAATGAATAGATATCCAAAAGCAAAAAACACAAAGAAAAACGAAAGCTTTAGTTGGCTGCCAAAAATAACATGATACAAGCCTGAAATCAAGGAATAGGTCATTCACGGTTCTAACTAAAGCTTGAAAACTCAGATAGCATACGTCTTTGAGATTATAAATCAATATTCGATGCAACAGAAATCTTCTAACATAATCCGGAGTGGATTTCCAATAAGACACATAGGGAATTTGGATGTCACATAGATTTATGCTACTCACTTGACTTGCTAGATATTGATGTATGCAAATGTCCAGTTTAACAAAAGAATGCTTGTTAATTTGAGGGATCAACAACAAATAAAACTATTTAGCCACTAGAGGGCTGTATTTATCAAATGCTTGCTTTTGATTGGTTGATGCATGCAGCCGGAGCTGTGGGTCCAGCTATCAGTTGTGTTGTCTACTTCCGGTCTTTTTGCTTACAGTACATTTCTATTGCGGCTACGTACAGCATGATACAGTCCTATTTTTATTTCCTCCGACCAGGACATCGTTGCTTTGCAACAGAACCCCATACCCACAAAAACACTTTTGTATGATTTAAGTCAATGTTTAAGTCGCTTTTCATAGCGTTTAAGACCCGTTAATGACTAAAACACATCAGCTAATCATTAGGAAAACTCATAACTCATGCCTGTACCGGAAGTAGGCGTCACAACAAAAGAAATATAGCGCCATCATCGGCGACTATCTTACAGCTATTGTGGATCCCTCAAATTCATTGCCTGTTCTATTTAATACAATCCCACTCCATGCAAGCATACCACATAACTAGGCCAGTTGAGATTTTTCACTGTGACACTCTCTAGGCCTATATATCTGGACTGATATTTTTATATGTAATGATAGACATATGAAAAGACTTTTTTTTCTTAGTTTTGTCATGTTTACTGTGGAAATACTCATCGTAACCATTAAAAGAAGTGTGTTGTGTATGGGACAAGGTCGGGGTATCACATCCATGCAATCATTTAAAATATTGATTTATATAAAATCAAACACCAACTGGGTATGTCCCATCCCTGCAAATTATAGGCTTGCTTGAGAATAGTATACAAATGTTAAATGTTTTTGAGTGAGATGGTAAAACTATTTCATGAGGTGAAAGATGCAGCTGGTCTAAGTAGAAAGTAGTGAGAGAGTGAGTGGAGAATGAAAGGGAAAGAGAAGTCAAGAGAGATAAAGACAGAGAAATGGAGAGAGACAGAAAGAGAGAGAGAGAAACAAAAAGACAGAGACAGAGAAAGAGAAAAATGTGCGGAAGAGAGAGAGAGAGAGAGAGAAAAGACAGACAGACAGAGAAAGAGTAAGAAAGATATGAGAGTACGAGAGAAATAGAGGACTCAAAGATATAGGATGGGAAAGAAATTTCCCCTCAGATTTTAGAGAGTTCATTACTGAGGAACGTGGGAAGAAGAATTCCTCATTTGGCCAGCGGAGCATCAAATTTAGACTGAATAGGGCTATAAAGGGATCCAATCGAACTACAACTACCTCCCATAGGGGGCCAAGTCACCCCACTCGCCACTACCACTCATGCTTACTATCACATTTCTTCTATTTCAGGTCATTTTTTTTCTCTAATGCTGCAAGGAGAAATGCACTTCCATACACCCAAATAAGGGTCAGATTGATAAAATCCTGCCACAGCTGTTAATATCCAAGACAATTATTAATAACAGGATGCCAAGATTATAAAGCCAAATAATCAAAAATTTTAAGACAGTAATAATATCTATAATAACTATAATACTAATCAATTTTCATCACAATGCTTAGCACATGAATCCAATGTTCTATAGGCATAAGGGACATTCTATTCAAATAATGACTATATTTATTTTACAAATAATGAATTCACAATGAATAATCTGTTGGATGATTTATATCTTAGATGAAATTGAAGATTAACCAATAGGTAATAAGCAAAAAAGGGGAAGAAGCAAGTTGCAGCTTCAAATGTCAAATTTTCTAATTAAATTTGGAGTTCTAAAGCTTTCTCTCAACCATTTCTTTAAACAAACTCTGAGAATAGAGAAATCATGTTGTAAATATCATGACTCAGATGTAGTTAAAAAGAGGTTTTGTTTAGTCTGGTATTAGACAGATTGTGATGTCATCGTGTAGACGCAATGAGTAAGAATAATCTGAAATTAGAAATGTGTTTGAAGAGAAGGTAAAAGATAGCAAAGAGTAAAAGAAATGAGTCACACTGCAATGAGTGAAACTTTCTTTCACACTCTATTGATCTCTCCTCTATCTTTATCTCTCTCTCTCTCTCTCTCTCTCTCTTTTTCTACCTAGCATTATCTCTCCCTATATCCGTCTGTCTGTCTGTCTATCTCTTACACTCTCCATCTCTCTCTGTCTCTGTCTCTGTCTATCTCACTCTCCATCTCCCTGTCTCTCTGTCTCTCTGTATCTCTCTATCTGTCTATATCTCACACTCTCCATCTCTCTCTGTCTCTCTGTATCTCTGTATCTCACACTCTCCATCTCTCTGTCTCTCTGTATCTCTCTATCTGTCTGTCTATCTCACACTCTCCATCTCTCTGTCTCTCTCTATCTGTCTCTCACACTCTCCATCTCTCTCTGTCTCTCTCTGTATCTCTCTATATGTCTATCTCTCACACTCTCCATCTCTCTGTCTCTCTGTATCTCTATGTCTGTGTATCTCTCTGTCTGTGTATCTCTCACACTCTCCATCTCTCTCTGTCTCTGTCTCTCTGTATCTCTCTATCTGTCTGTCTGTCTATCTCTCACATTCTCCATCTCTCTCTGTCTCTGTCTCTCTGTATCTCTCTATATGTCTGTCTGTCTGTCTATCTCTCACACTCTCCATCTCTCTGTCTCTATCTCCATCTCTCTCTGTCTCTCTGTATCTCTCTATCTGTCTGTCTGTCCATCTCTCACATTCTCCATCTCTCTGTGTCTCTCTCTAACTCTCTGTCTGTCTCTCTTCTGTTTGACCCATCTATAGTCATGATGGAAGGAATAGTCAAGATTCCTAGCACGTTGAGTAATTCCTACATACTCCATCTCGCTGCTGCTCTTCTCTACGTGATGACGTATGGCTTCGTGCCTCAGATAGCAGCTGGTATGCATGATGGGCAGTTGTGACGTCAGACCTGGGAAAGCTCTCAATCATATTATAATTCATTCATACTTTCCACCTTCCCTTTTATTTTTTCTTCTCCCAAACTGGGTGAATCATTCAAAATGTTCTTGGCAATTTTTAATGGATATGTAAAATTGTTCATCACTCACAGTGCTAAACTTCATTCTAGTTTTGTCTATTACATTTTGAAGAAGAAAATACCATTGATATGCTACATTCATTACCTCTTTACTCCATTTGGATGACTAATGGAACATACAGGGGGCTACCACAGTCAATTTTTGTCCCATGTTAAATGTGTATTTAAAATTTAGTCTAAACAATATGAAGTCTAGGGTTTTAGTCTATAGGAAATATAAGAATGCATTTTAAAAAAAATTAAAATACAACACACAAACCATCGCATGCAAATGAAAAATACACATACATGTTTCTTCCAACTCCATTACAGAACAATCTATATGACTAGTTCTTTGAGGATTCTTCATTTTTCTATTCTGGGTACATTTTTCATTGTATTCAATTCATTAGCACATTCTGTAGATTAATTGCTTTGCCTTTAAATTAGCATTTCTATTTTTATTAATATTGATGGTTCACATAAGATCAATAAGATGGATTCAAATTAATTCTTGAAATTTAGAATGTGTTCTGAAAATCGAAAATAAATTCAATAGATTTGTATGATTCGTTCATGTGCAAAAGCAATGGGTTTTTTTATGGTTCTGATAATTGTCAATATTTTGTTACAATAGTGTAATTACCCAAATCATGTTTGAACTCATAGAGACATTCTTTAACATAGTATGCCCTATTCAATAACAAATCATTAACTTCAAGCCTTTAAAATTAATCTGCCATTGCGTACAGTTTTAGGGATAACCCCTTTAATTTGGCTTTTGTCTCTTCATTTTAAAAATTGTTAACATTAATCCTATTTTCCAGTTTCCACATCATTCATTTCAAAGTGCACACCAATGATATGAAACAATTGTTAACTATAATATTCTTTTTCTTCAAAACCAAGCTTTAAAAGGCTGGCTTGTTTGGAATTTAATTATAAATGGCTACTTAACACACTAAATCAAGGCAACATGTCATTCATAGACTGATTGGTATTCATGGTCAATTGCTAATTAATTCACTAAATGAAATTGAACGATGGTAGAATTTATTCGATCTAATTTAAAAGTCCTTAGTCCAAGGATAACCCTAATCACAATGACATGGAAACCTTTGTGTTTGTCTCAAATGACATTTACAAACCATCTGAAATATGAAATTGAACAATTAAAAGACAATAATTTGTTATTGGTTTTCAAACCAATTTCATAATACATCTGGGCCCCGTTTCATAAAAACTGTTATCAATAACAAGTTGCAATAACTGTTATAAGCTACTGAAATCTTTGCATCTGATTGGCTGAGAGCAAATTTGTCATAGAAATGTGGCAGTTGTTACTGATAACAAGTTTTATGAAACGGAACCCTGGGGTCCATAACACAAAGGTGTGCAATCAATTGCAAAATGGTAATGGCCAATCAAAATCATTGTTGCATGTACATGTTCTTCAAAATGCTGACCATTGGCCAATCAGAATTGTTGTTTCAAATTTGCAATTGATCCCAAACCTTTGTGTTATGGGCCCATGCTTGCTAAACCAATGCAGTAGAATTAACTTTATCATCAATTAAAAAAACAAAAAAACATAAGAGGACATAAATGTATGCGAGATTATACATGTCATCTTATGTATTTTTTATCCTTTTTTTTTAAATCTACTTGCAAAATTGTTTCTCAGATACTGTAATTTCATTTTCATATAGCATCCTTTAACAAATATATTAAGATTTATCATTTGATTTATAATATTAATCATCTATGTGGCATATTATATCATTTAAAATTATATCAAAAACATCAATTAGGGCCCAAATCATTAAAAAGCATACTTTACAATTTCATGAAATGGAAAGAGGGTAGTAGAATTTGACCTTAGCCTTTTGCAATTCACCTGTGTATTAGATCCATTTGGGTATATTGTGGATCATACATAAACAGACATGCTGTTATAAGATGTCGGAAGATAATTTGTGCTGTTATTACATGTAATCTGCTATGTCTCAGGGCTTGCTTTGGTATGCAATTCTTGTTCAATCTCATGGATAGGCTGGACTACCCCTGGCGCTATTCCACTCTCTTATTACACCCCCCCCCCCCCATCCCATCTCTCTCTCTCTCTCTCTCTCTCTCTCTCTGTCCCTGTCTATGTCTCCTTCCTCATGGATTTTCAGCTCTTTCTAATTCTCTCTTTTCTCTAACTCTGTCAGCCTCTTTTCAATTCTCCTCCCTGTCTCTTTCTTAGAATATTTTCTTTCTGTCTTTCTTCCGCTAACACCTTCACTCCTTCTTCTTGCATCCATTTCTTTATCCTTCTCTCACTCATAATCAAAATCTCCCTTTCTTTTTATTTTTAATTCATGCTCCCTCTTTCTCTTGCCTACACTTTATCAAAAATTTATCATTTCTAAGAAATGTATTTCTTCAATTCCCGGCGGCATTTTCCCATTTCCTATTAAGTAAATAGATACCTTCCGTTCCATTTTATACATCCGCACCCAATCCATTATACATCTTTTATTCTTTCTCTCATTCTCTCTCTATTTTTCTGTCCTTTTTCTCTATCTATTTATCTCCGTCTCTGTCCATCTCTGTCTAAATCTCTCTCTCTCTGTATATTTTATTATCTGTCACACACACACATGCACACACACACACCCTTACATACTCTCTTTCTTTCTTTCTCTTCTACTCTCTTCTTCTTTTACTTCTATCTCTGCCTTTCTTTCCTTCGCTCTCACTCCCTTCCTTCCCCCTCCCTTTCCAATGATGGCATACACGCATTTAATCATGCCATGGGGCTGAGCAGTAATCCGCCATCGACATGGGAAATTATTTTGATGTTTGGAATGCTGCTCTGAAACATGGCCTGAATTCGCAGAGGCACGCAGTGGGTCTACCGATGACTCCGTCATGTGTGTCTTTTTCTCTTTCTCTCTCATTCTCTTCCCCCCATTTTTTATTCCTGTATGCATTAGCTGTAGTTCCTGATATTTCCACTACTCAAATATTCATGAACTACATAGAATAATTGCAGTGGGACTACTGCTGCATGTCTCAATTTTAACATCCATGTGAGTTTCTATATCAGTCAAGCAGTATTTCCTCACTATTGGCCATACAAATCAAAAGTATGGTCTTTAAATTAACCCATGTCAGTTCAGTGTTTTCTAAGATCTAAATGTATTAGCTTTTCCTCCTCAAATTGGCATCAATTATTTGTATTTTCCATTCTTTCACAATTTGGATTAATAAAAATGTATTATGAAAAATACTTTTGAAATACTCTATATTTTGAAAAATAAAAACAGTGTATTACTTGGTATTGGGATTTCAAACCCCATTTTCTCTTCCTTATCCTCTCTCCCATCGCATCTCTAATGTCTTGATGTACTAAGATGATAAACAGATAAGAAGAAATTATATCCAAACTGGAAACTGATCTAAATGTAAACTTAGTAATTCATGATTAAAATCACTTAGATGCATGAAAGACTTTGAAATGAAACTCTAAAGTTTCACCACAACTGCTCACAGACATTTCTTGTATCCACTCCCTATTTCATTTCTCCTTTTCACTTTTCTTTGAAGTCTAATATCAGTTTCCATTTCCTATTGTTTCATCCACTATACTTTCTCACATTTCTTTCTTTCTTTCTCCATTTCATTTTGTCTTTATTTTTATCTTTTCCATCCTGTTTTTGAATATTTCCATCCCCTATACCGTCTATACTGTAGTGATATATTAAGATATTATAAATATGCAAAGTTTTCTTGAACAGAAAAAACAAAACAAAACAAAACAAACGAAACATCACTACGTGGATACCAAATACTTTGTACATGTATATATGTTTATACATGTTCTTATTTATTTTTTGTAGCTGTTATGAGTTTATATTCATGATTTTTTTTTTTTACTATTGTTTCTCATTATTGTAAACAGGGCCTCATGGAAGACCACCCCTATTGGTGATAATGAGTCACCCTGTCTAAATATCAGAAATAAAACAATAAATGAATAAATAAATATATCCCTTGAGAGTATATTCCAGTAATACAATTTTTAAAATAAAACTCACTGGACACAATCATCAGAATACAGCATAGGTGGGCGGAGGCATAATAAAAACGTTTTCTTACATTTACCATGGTATTTAGACCGTGCTCTTATAAGAACAAATCAAAGGACATCATCTGCAATTACCAAAATTTGTCAGATTTAGAATCAAGCACCACTTCCTCTCTCTAACACGTCTATAGAAATGATATACACTAATGAGTTACAGCAATCGGGCACATAAAGAATGCTATTCATGTTTTCTCTCTCTCTCTCGTTTTTGCGTGGCTAGAAGGTCAAACGAAAACCGTGGTAAATCCAGCTCCACTTCCATGGCATGCAAACAGGCAAATCAATAGTATGCTATACCTAGTCTGTGCATTTATAAGAGCTCAAGCAGGTGTACGGGGTAGGGTAGAGAATGATTCAATAGTATGCTATGCTTCGCCTGCATGTTTATAAGAGCGCAAGCACATGTACGAGGGGCGGGTAGAGAATGATTCAATTTAGTATACTATGCCTAGCCTGTGTGTTTATAAGAGCTCAGGTAGGTGTATGGGGGAGGGCAAATAATGATTTAATAGTATACTATCCTTCGTCTGCACGTTTATTAGAGCTCAAGCACATGTACAGGGGTGGGTAGAAAATAATTCAATAGTAAACTATGCTTAGCCTATGCATTAATAAGAGCTCAGGCAGGTGTACATTGGTGGGTAGATGATTCAATAACTCCCATCCCAGGAATGTGGTATGTTTTAATGCATTCTAATGCACTCCCCCATTCAAGATTTTTTTTTATTTCCACTCAATTCTACTAGATTATCTGGGGGCCTCCAGGCTGGGTAGATCATTATTATAACAGCAGAGTGTGTGGAGGGGTTATTATGGTAAATAGCGTCAGCAACAGATGCAGTCGTGATGATATCTAATAATGACAAAAATAGTACAGTGGCTATCTTTTCAGAGAAATGTCATATAGACATTAACTTAGAATAAATCTGTACAAGTGCTACACGTTTGACTTATATACTCACACATTTGTGCACAGATAACAGATGAATTAAAGCTACAGATATTTCTGTGCCTGCCAGAATAAGAATGAATGAGTAGATGACCGATTTAGACCAATATTTCAAGAAAAAGCCACCCAAAATTTTGGCTGTTCTTTGACTACATTTTTATACCACATTTCTGTTGGTACATATTTGTCCATATATACTCCAAAACTAAATAGCTTAGAAAAGAAGTTTCACAAAACTCTGTTCGTGCCCTCCTCTTAGCACATGATGAGATGAAAGAAGGGTTTCTATCAAATAATATTTCAGTTGGTTACAGAAAGGTTATAATCTATTTTCAGCAAACTAACATAACTTTAAATGAGTTTTATTCATATAGTAGACTTAAAATATAGCGTAGAACTCGTGATGCAAGCTATTATTCAGTTTTTCACATTGCACATAACTACACAGCTAAAACAACACAATGGCGCTGACATTGACATTTTGTCAACTGAACATACTCGCCAAACGTCTCCCCATTTATTTTGTCATCTTCTACTGCAGGCGGCGCAGAGAAAGAGTTACCCAAATTAGCTGCGCTTGTGATTCTGCTAGAAATTAGGCAAGCATTTATTGGGTTTTAATAGCTGCACACGCCACTCAGCATGGGGAGGCTGACGACAGCCACCTGCCCCAAATACCCTGAGGTTGCATACAGGGGTCTCTTCTAGCCCCTAGTTCACTTCTTTCTCTCTCTCAGGAAACAAAAATACTTAGGCTTGGGCTGAGTAAACACCTACTTCTCATTCTTTTCAACTTGTTTTCCACATTTTCTTCCTTTTCCATCACTTTGAATAATCAAACACAATAACACAATGGTACATGTATTAGTTTTACAATTTCCTGTCTTCATATTCTACAAACAAATAAAATGATAGATAGTAGTAGATAGAATAGATGACCACTAGTGTTAAATATGGAATGTCTTATTAGAAGTAATATTCTTCCCTACCTCTCCTATGATTATTTGTTTAGTTTTCTTGACCTCCATTTTGAAGAAAGGAGGTGATGCCCCACTTACATATTTCTAATCTCAGCACACATTTCTTTAAGCTAGCAATGTATTATTATCTTCCTTTTTATGTACATGTAACAGTAACAAAGTGAACAGACTGAGAATTTTTGTTGAAATGTCAAGTTGCCCAATGATTTGAGATTCTTAAATTAAATTTTAGTCATTTAACTCTTCTTGTGAGAATAATAGGGTCTCTTTTACAAGTATAAACCACTGACTACTGAATTCTCTCATTCCCATAGGCTCAATACAGGAGCCATCCCGTTGACATAGGCAACGGGTTAACCCTTTCAAGACAATAATTGACCATATTTTGTGGTATGGCTCAATAACTTTTGATTTTGAGCTCTAAAAAAATATACCTGATACATGAGTAGAAAGAGCAAAAATTCTGCACGCACTATGTCCATTTTTGTTGCATGACCATATTGCGTTTGATGTGAGGAATTTTAAAAATGAATATAAGCTTTAAAATCTATAAATTGGCAACACATTGAAAGGTTCAAAATCAGTTTTTTATCAAAATCTGCAATTTTTTTCTACTTTTCGACAAAATTGCTAACCATGTATATTGTTTTCAGAGACATTATACACCTTAGACATTATACACCTTATTAGAACCATGTAGAACTAAAAGAAAAATATTATTGTTGCCAATTTGAAGAACAGAATGTGATCAATTTAGCCCTGAAATAATTCCTGTCCTGAAAGGGTTAACTGGTATTTCTTTCAACTAAGAACAAAGATACATTTCTGATTACAATCTGACTTATCCATCAATATGCTTACAACCTGATGACTTCATCAGTTCCTACCTTTGTGGTAAACTGCAATAAAATTTGATGGATTAGATAAAAATATATACAACAAGATAATAATGTCAAGAATAACATATACATGAATAATCTTATTACAGTGATGCCTTCCAATGGATGTGCATTTTAAGAAAAAGAACAAAGATTTATTGATGGAAGCGTTTCCCTTAAGTTCCTGCTTATGTTGTTTGTTTTGGCTTTTTGTTCATTCTTGTGTTTTATGCTGATGAGTGCAAGGCTCAAAAGCTGCCTTCAGTATGTCTCTTTATAAAGCTATTCCATGATAGCAGAGGCTAAATAACATATTTCCATCTCAGCTCTGATGACTTTATGGTAAAGACATCATATTTCAATTTCCTAGAAATGATGCAAGGGTAGAAACATTAGCATCTGGTCATGTGATACAGCTCAGGAAACTGAAAGTTTTTTCCCCAAATGAAATTGAGCAATAGAGCAAATTTCATGCTGTATCCTCGATGAATACTTCTGGATTTTCTTTATAATGTCCTTGAAGAGTGAAAAAAACAAGGAGGAGAAGTGTCAGTGATGTGTAGAAAGTGATATTGGTTTAATGCTTGAAAGTTCAGTCCCTTCTATGCAAAACCATGTTTGTTGACTATTGATATTAATCACCTATCTAAAGTACAATACCTTTGAGGTATAAAAGCTCTGGGATTGCACAAGGATGCACTATGTTGCTGTTCCGGATATACATGTATGCCAAATGGAATTTGAAAAATAAGTCCGTCTAATTTCCTTGGCTGAAATGGAGAAGTGTATGTTTGACAGCCATACTTCTCTAATCCCACCTCCATACAGAAATTTAAAGTAGAATTTCAATATACACACAGGATATTCTCTAGGGAGATTTCAGACCGACTGCTATGCAAGGGTTATTGGCACAAATGGTCCATGTCACAGAATCTTACTGCAAACATCAAAGGAAGATTTAATGGGAGCTTTCCAAGAACTAGAGCAATTTCCACAAACTCCTAGGTCACTGTATGACATCATTCAACAGCCTGTATGATTTGTAAGCGTTAGCGGGAAATGAAAATAGAAAGAGATCATTGGGAAGGGGTACAAGAGATATCTTGCTTTACCATCATCAAATCTTGCAGTTAACTGCCAAGAGATATCGAGCAGATGGCAAACACGGGGGTTTCAAGCTTGATGGCAATCGTAGGGTTTTTAGCAAGAAATGGCATTGCTGACTTACACGGTATGAAGGTATGTGTGTAGGAGGATGATTTTAATACTAAGATGAATTTGGGAATGCAGCCTTCAAACAGTTGTCATACAACAAGGGTTCTTGACCTGGGTTTCATGGAAAGCTAGGTTATGATTAATGGTGCATCATGCACTCTATTCAGGAGATATATACTCAATGAGAGGGTTTACAAGGAAGATAAATGGTGGGTGAACGATACGACAGATACTCCAACACCGTATGATCTATCAAGCCTGAAATGAGAAATATCATCATATTTCAACAGAATGAGCGATGTACAGAGAGAAAGAAAGAGAGAGAGAGAGAGAGAGAGTTTTCCTTACCATAACAGAACCTATCACACCCATCCCAACACCTAACCCATCAACTAGAATTGATATTCCCTTCTGAAATAATGCTGATAAAAGTTACCTAAAACCCAGACTTGTCAAGCGCACTTCATCTGCTGACAGCTAGAAGGGCGTTAACTCCACACTTTGATACATAGTTAATGTCCTTCTCGCTCCAAACATTCTGTTTTGTATGTGCTTGTATGTAGAAGGGAAGAGGAATTCCATCGCATTTATGATATATTACAGAAGTAGTGTTCTTCTGAAGCTTTGTTCACATGACGAGGTAAACTGTCTGAAAAACTGCCAAGGCAAATAAAGAACTTATAATGTGCAAATAAATATTAAAATGGGGATGAGAAAAAAGTACCTGCCTCAACAAAGGCATTACGCATGCTCATTTATCTGTGTGTTATATTATACAGAAATATGAAGAGCAGTGCACTTACGTCATTTTATTTTCTTGAAGGATTTTTTTCAGGCAGCTTTTTGGGGGCAGTTTACAGCAACATGTGTGGAAGAGGCCTAATGATTACAATCACCTCTGAAGATGAAAAGAAAGAAAGGAATAGGGGCAAGGCTGATGGAGCATGTGTCATCTCAAAACGAAAGGAAATGCAGCTCATAAGTTATTGGAGATCTGCCAATTTCGATGTCATTAATGACCGACATCCAACTGAGCCAGCCTCCGCCAATGACGTAGCCGACGTCGGCAAAGGATCGTTTGTTCTTCCATTCGTTGTAATGGGGGTAGTCATTACAAGAGAGTTACGTAAACAATTTAGCAGACAAAGTACAGCATAGCATCTGTCATGGAAGACAAAAGAAAGACAAATGATGGGCAGGCAGCGATAGAGAAATAAGAAAGAGAAAGAGAGACCTACAGACATACACTGACAAAGATAGAGACGGTGAATGACCTAAAGAGAAACAGAAAGGAGTTAAGAAAGAGAGAAAGAAAGAAAGAGAAAGAGACAGTCAGACAGACCGAGAAAAAAACATGCAGTTGAAGACAGAAACTGATGTTGAACAGGCCATTTTCAGAAGTGTGTGATACATACCATTTCCTTCAAATGCTTTTATTCCTGAAATAAAGTCCTGTAAAAATAAATGTCTAGACATTTATGTTTGTATTTTGGAGGCTAAAAAAATTCTTACACTCAACCAGACAGGCAATTTGGTTAATAAAACTCTTTTCCAAAGTCCAATTTCATATGTTGATCATGTGATTAATTATAGTCCAACTCTAAGACAATTCTAATGTAAACAGTGTAGGGTACGATCTTCACCATAACACACCATCAGGAGTAGATGTGAACTTATTATTAAAGGAAGCATACTATAATTCAGTGTGAACAAAATTTAGCAGCAGCAGTTTTAGAAGCAGAAAATTCTTGGTTCCAAATCAAGTCAGCCCATGAAGTGCACTTTGAAAATTATGCCTTGATAATGAATAACCTGGCATTTTAAGTTGTATGTCCTTTGGGATATTTATCTCTATTTTTGCCACTAACAGTTACCCTGGACTGCCAATTGGTTTGGTAAATTACGTCCACAGACACTGTACATTTTACAAAGTCGACTGAAGCAGGTCACTGCATGTTCCAACAGTGAAATAAAACACAAGAGTTAATAGTAAAAATATAAGGACCCGCTTTCTTAGCACTTCGGTGAAAAAAATATTGAAAAGTGACACTTTTTAGCTAAATAAAAAGCAGCTTTTACAGACCTAAGCTCGGTTTCTTTGGATCAGATCATCAGATGTTTTTTCATTGAAAAATTACACATAAATCATTAGCTGTGAAGGATTTAGCGGTGGAATAATAATAGTAATAATAATAATAATAATAATAAACTCTTATTCCAGTGTTAGGGGGAATCCTTTTATCTCAGCCTATCGTTATCATTCGCCTTAACGCATGGTCGCTTTCGCCTTAACGTCGAATTTCTATTGTGACGGAATAAACCATATTGATAGGATTCCCCTCAACGTAGGAAATACTGTTGTAATAATAATCAGTTCTTGTATAGTGCATATCACATATTTATCTATATCTCCATGCTCTTTCAAAGAGGTCTTGGATTATTTTTCAATAAATGGAATATTGAAAAACTCTAAAGGACCCTCTTGCATAAAAAGTTGTGATTAAACGCAACTCAAAAAATTAAACGCAACTCGATTTTCAACCAATCAGGATCGCGTATTTGGGACTTGCGTTTAATTTTTTGAGTTGCGTTTAATTGTAACTTTTTATGCAAGAGGGCCCAGATAAAGAAAATAATAATAATAACTTCATCTCATCTTCACTATGGAGAATCCCAAGAAAGCTCCCTTTGACAAAAATTAATTGTTTACACTTTGTTTTTGTTTTTGTTTTGTCTAGGACTTAGACATTCTTTTGCATAATCTTATGTCATTTATGACTAATATATAAATACACAAAACGGTAACTGCAAAACAAAAGTGGAAGATAATGAAGTGTGATTGGAAACATAACAAGTACTTGAGTGTTTGATTACCCTTGGAGTATAATACTCGGATTACATGTCAAGATAGGTGTAAGGTCGGTCCAAATCTGTGCTAGGGACTCGAGGCTGCTTAATCTATCATTCCACCAGGACCAAGTCAAAACAGAGAGGAGAGGAATATAGAGACTGACTGAGGGAAAAAGAGATGGAAGGAGAGAGAGAGAGAGAGAGAGAGAGAGAAGAAATGAGGGAGAGAGAGAAGGGGAGGGAGAAAGGATAAGAGATATAAGAGACAGAGAGAGGGTAAGACAGAAATAGAGAAGGGGTAAGACAGAGTAAAGAGAGAGAGGGGGAGATGAGGAGAGAGAGAGAGAGAAGAGAATAAAAACAAAAAGAGAGGGTAAGTGAGAAAGAAATAGAGAAGGGAACACTGAGAAGGGGTAAGAGAGAGTAAAGAGAGATAGAGCGAGACATGGAATGGAGAGGGTAAGAGAGAAAGAGAGGAAGAGAGAGGAGGGCAGAGATCAAGAGTCAGCTCAGCGATTGTAATCACCTGTCATCACAACTGTCATTTAATTAAATTGTTTTGATATGACGGACAAGTTGAGCTGGTGGCATTTTAGTTGACCGTGCAATTTAATTAATCATCAATGTGAGTGACTCTAGACCTCTGTCTTGCTCCTTCCTCTAGCCTTCTCTAATCATGTCATGTACCACAGTGCTATTTCTGTCGGATACATCATAGCTACAGGTACATCTCTCATTCTTCTGTCCCAAACTCTCTTTTTCCCCTTCTATCCATTTCCTTCAATCTTTACTCCCTTCTCTTTGACTCTCTCTCCCCTTTTCTCTCTCCCTCTCTCTATTTCTCTCTCTTTTCACCCAAATCCATCTCTTTCTCTCACTCTATTTCATTCAATATTTACTCCCTTCTCTTTGACTCTCTCCCATTTTCTCTCTCTTTTCACCCAAATCCATCTCTCTTTCTCTCACTCTATCCATTTCATTCAATCTTTACTCCCTTCTCTCTGACTCTCTCTCCCGTTCTCTCTCTCTCTCTCTCTCTCTATTTCTCTCTTTTCACCCAAATCCATCTCTCTTTCTCTCTCAATGTCTATCTACCAGTCTGCCCCCCTCCTCTCTCTCTCTCTCCCTCCCAATGCCTCTCTATCTTTTCTACTATAACCCCTCTCTCTCTCTTCCCATATAAACATTGAATCGCATTTGACGATCATTCCCATCTTTACACTAAAGACCTGTCCTATTCCTGTCGAATGAGAGGGCTTTAATGTATTCGGCTAGATTTGTGGAATATATTTTCGTTATCGTATGCATCCCGGAACAAATTCCTGTATTACGTAACTTTTTGTCACTTAAGTTTTCGCCTTTCGAGCCAACTGTGCCATCTCTCATTCTCTGTCAAGCATTTCTTGTCTTCACTATTTTTTTTTAAATGTGGTTATAACTTTTAAGGTAGATATGGAAAATAAACAAAACTTTCTAACAGAATGTAGCAGAGATAAATGGAATTCTATCCTCTCTTACAAACTAATTGGTTCAGAGCAAAGCTGTCTTTGATGAAATCAAATTGTAAAATAGTAATTTGTTCTTAAAAAGGACAAAATTTACAGGGTTTTTTTTACACTACAAAATGAATTTAAAAACTGGTTTACTCTCATGAAATTTTGGAGCAATTTTTCATTGTACATTGCTGGTGTACTAGTATGTTTAGTTTTAGTATACATGATAATCTATCAAATTTTCTTTTTAACCAAATAGTATAGATATACACCCATAAAGAGAGGTGAAATTCTGTTGTAATTTAGGCTGAATGTCAAGTGTGTTTAACTCCAAATAATACACCATTCTTCTGAATGAATTTTGTGTTATTTTCATTTTGGTATGTGAATGGTTCACAATCAAATGAAATTTACACAATAAAAATTTCCTGGTGTTGTATTTCTAAATCTCTTTTATATCAATCAAGTTTAATAACACTGCAGATAACTACCTCAAACTACGATCCCTTGTTACCTAAAGGAAGTAGAGGCAGTAACTTTTATATATATTATACTGCAATACACTCAATAATGAAATAAATATATTAATTTTGCAATGCAATACGATGTTGTCTTTATGAATATTTTATATTATTATGTCATTCTCAACAATTCAGTCATTTGACTGTCAATGTGAATGAATTTGAACTGTTCTTGTTGTATTCTTATCCAAATAAACCATTCAATCAAGCAAATTCCTTGGCAATTTTTGCCACAGTCCTACATCTCTTTGGTTCAATTTACCGGTCAACTGATTAACAAACACTGAGATAGCATACCATACTCACTAATAATAATCACAGGATAGGGATGGCATAGTACTGGAAATGCATGCATTATAGTCTATTGCCAGTAGTTATTATGAAGGCAGCCATGTTATCTGCCACAAATGATCCGTACAGGTACCCCCCCCCCCCTTTCCTTCTGACGACTCCACTAATGGGCTTATTATTGGAAAATACTGGAGCTATATTACAGTGGTTTGGCTACACTGATTGGGCCCATCTAGGTGAATACACTTTTACATGATTACTCTTTACCCTTATTCTGTTTCCATAGCTATAATACATTTTTCTTTTTCTGTTCCTATTCCGAATCATAGAAGATAAGATAGAGAGAGAAATTATACTGCCACCAAATATCTTGTTATCATTCAATAACATTACATCACAGTTGTTATCCTGTAAAGCCATTTATGATAAGTGTCTCAATATAGCAGCATACATGGATTAAAGGAAACAATTTAAATGAAACATATGTATATATCTCCAAAGTCATATATACATACAAAAAATGTATATATATTAAAAATAAACGAGGACCCTTTATGTTTTGGTAATTTAGTTTACTTGCCACATTCCTGGCAACTTGTCAATTCACTTGGGGGATCATATTATATTATTCTAAACCTTCCTGTCTTGTATTATTTGTTCTTCTTTGTAATACTATATGTATGCATTTTGATTTGTAAATAAAATAATAATAAATTAACAATGAAATGAATGGACAGAGAGGTGAGATAAGGATATACTATGAATACAAAATAAGGGCAAAGCTTTGTGAAAGGGGATGAAATTGCAATCAAGGTAGAACAAATTCTCCTTTTGTCTTTTTCCTCATAGCTACACCAAATGTTCTTTTCATTTTCCATATATGCTGCATGATATTACCCGACTACACAAAAACAATGTACATAAAAACATTCACAAGTCTTTGACATTCCTTATCTTATATTGCTCTCATTTTCCTATCAATTTATCAGTTTTTTTCTCCATGAACTGCCCTGATTTTGTCAATTTATTTCCCCTTTCGACGATGGAATAAATCAACAGCTCTAACTAACTCCTTCCCTCAGAAATCATTCAATATACGGCAGTTAATAGTTTGAATCCAACGGAGCAAAAGTAATAGAATCATTTATTGACTAATTACATGCATGAAGACATATTGGTGACTGACACACTCCTAGATTTGACGTCATCGGGCATTTGACACCTTTTAGAGTGAATTCTGGATGAATGAGTTTGTGGTTGCGCTGGTTTCTTAGATACAATGGAATCAAATTCAGTGTGTGTACTATTGCTTCCATTGCACTTTGCTTTCATGCATCTTGCTGATTCTCCTCTGGTTTCCAATATAAACCAATTCTAAAGCCACAAATTAGTCCTGGTTGAAGCTGTTGCTTGTGTGGCCTTTTTGAGTGCATTTCCTTTATAGCACTGACATAAACGTTCATTAAACAACAAAGACAAAGATTAACGTAAAAAGAAAAGAAAGGAGTGCACTTTCTGCTGCTAAACATGTACAAAAATATTTTTCTCTTGACAGTCATATACTTTTTGGACAACCTCCCTTATTTAAAGCACAGTACATCAAATATTAATTTCTTTATTAATTCATTTTTAAAAAAATTGTATTTAAAACATGTTAAGGTTTGTTCAACAAGTTTGTGGAAACTAGAATTCCGAACTGGATAGGCAACATCATCAAAATATTAACATCAGATGAAAAGTTGATTTCAAGATACCATGCTCCATGGAAACAGGACTACTGTGTGAGGAGTAATAAAACAAACAGAACCAACTCAATGGACATCCCCCCCCCTAAGATTGTGCAAGGTCTTATCATTACAAATTGTTTTACAGTGCTATTTCTACAGAGTGATCTGAAATGAAATTTAGTGTTCAGGTTACAATTACTAGAGAGAGAGAGAGAGAGAGAGAAGGGGGTAATCACATGCAAACAGTTTTATCAGCTTACCAGCACTATAAGCCTTTAAAAAATATTTAAAAGTAAAAAAACAACTCCAATTTTCACTGCTATCAAATAAAATTGATTCCTAAACATGAGCTACCCCAACCTCAATATCTAGTGATTTCTGAAGCATTCATTATTCATACCCAAGGTAACTGTTACTTTCTATGACCTCTCCGGCTTGTACTTTCTTTGTCTGACATAGCGACATTTAACACGTATGGTAAACTAACACTTGATTGAGGAAATGCAATAACTTTGGACAGGTGCATGAATATTGCCTACAGGTCGGCAGTTTTCTTTGTGCACAACATTTTGCTGATAGCAGAATAAAGTAAATGTAGCCCTCCATGACTGAATAGCTAGCATAGAAATATGTCTGTTGCGAGTAGGTTTTGAATTCCTCTACACCCCTAGCTGATCTTCCTCCATGCCCAGGTAGGAGACAAACTTCAATTTAAAATGACATGAGGGAAACATGCTTTCTCCAATAAAAGGCTCATTGATTTGCGCTTGACGTCATGTTTAAGAGAAAGCCAGGTGACGTCTCGCTCGACGCTCCTACGTAGCATGGCTTTGGTGGGGGCTCAAAGCAGAATCGCTGTGCTATTGGGAATGGATGCTTCCCATTACCTAAACAAATAGAGTTGGATATGATGTGAGTTTGCTGGCTTCTCCAGACTGTGACATTAACTTTAGAGAGAAAGAGAGAAAGAGAGAGAGAGAGAGAGAGAGAGCAGGAGAAAGGTCCCAATAGCATTACATTCCTTTCCCATACATGTAGCAGTAATTGGTTATCTTTGAAGCAAGGGCCCTTATCAAATGTCTTGATCAAGAAGACAGCCTAACATGTCTACTTCGATATTACAAAAGAGAAATGCATGCATGCTATTTCAACGAAAGGGTTTAACTATCAACCAAAGCTTCATCATATATTTTCAAAAAATAAGTTAGATTCAATCAAAAGCCCTTTTCAGATATAATCATAAAATATCTCAAAGTCATGGAATTATAAAAAAATTACTTGGTGGTAATTTACATGTTTATTCAGAAGTATCGACAGGAGTGTAATGTTTGAGCAAAAATTGGAAATTAATTTCTTTGGCAAAAAGAAGGCAGGTATATTGAGAATTAGTTCCATTACAATGAATCTGTACATAATCCTCAAATGCACCAACATTCAATAATCAATTAAAAAACATCCTCTTAGGCAATCTAAAAACAGTATTATATTTCAAATTTCTATTATGAACTGATTATTCAAGAGGCTTTTATATTTTCAGTTCAGTACTAGCTGAACATACTGATGATCACTAACTATTGTTAGGACTATTGGTGTTGCTGTTGTAATATAGGCTAATAGACTTTTCAAAAATAAATTGCTACTAAAGAAAAAAGAACAAAAGATTGAGGTTCCTTCCAATTTACCCCAGCTTCAATTAATTCATGTACAGGTTTGTCTAATGTTTTTTTTTTTTGCTTTTTTTTTTTTTTGGGGGGGGGGGGTTTGTTTGGGAGGAACTTATGTCTGTAATCATATGCTATATTTTCATGGAAACCTACCAGCTTTTGTGAGGCCTAGAAGGAATGGGATGGTTTCTTTTTATAAGAATGCAGGAACGTATCTAGGTTACTTTTACTTCACCGTAGGACATGCCACCAACCAAGAAGCTGTGTTTGTCCGCAGCAACTTCAAAGTCACGCAGGCTCCCTCTTCACACATAGCCCAGAAAATACACAGCTGGCAATGTTTATGCAATGATGAAAGATACAATCATAACCTCATGTTATGTCTGTGGCATCTCCCAAACGTCTTCTCAGAACGACCATATAAAGAGAGATCCATCAAGATTTGGACGCATTATGGATTTATCTGTTTACCATAGAGTCATCGTGTGAAGTCCATGCGACGTTTAGCATTTCATTACAGAATTAATATGGACTGCGTTGGAAAACATTTCAAAGAAATGGTAGTATTCGTTGACAGTTGTCTTTCTTTGACGGCAACATGTGCTGTGACGCATTACCATATGTTTACAAGCATTTCTCAGGAATCTATGAAAAGACGCATTTCTAGGAATGCATTGCTCACTCAAGGTGATGTCATCATGTTTCCAAATATTTTTTTCTGCTAAAAGACGGTCAAAAAACCCATATTCAGAATTACAAAAAGATCTTACTTTTCTACCTAAGAACTGCCCCTTACTTTGTCAAATGCTGTCAAATCCTGTATGTGGTTGTATTTCTTTCTTTAGCTATTCTAATCAAACTAAAATTTCAACCAGAATGAAAATAATTCTCTAAGCATAAAATTTATCTATATTAGTTGGTATTTTCCATGAAACACATGTATTGTATTCTTGTATACATGACCAGCACATGCTTTTACTAAAGTGAATTTCAAACCCTGCTCATTTTTCAAGGAAAAGAACAAGAAAACAGACTAGTCTACTGTCGTAATGTCAATATATCATTTCTCACATCATTTCTCACATCAAAACAAAGTGAACATAACTTGTAGACAGACATCATGGTTTTCCTCAGTTTCAATAAAGAGACGATTAGTACTACAATATTAAAGAATTTTGTTATTTATATCAGCTAATCAGAACTCGTTATCTTTTTTGGACATTTTGTTTCCCTATATTCCCAGTTTACACTGCTTGATTTTGGCTTTCTGTTTATTTTTATTTCAAATAGTGCAAGATGAAAAGTATCAGTTCAATATTAATCTACACCTCTTAGTTGATACACAGTTATTTTTCTTCTTTCTCTATCAAATTGTGTTGGCAGCCTGTGGTGCATGGATATATATTCCCTGAATATAGTGTATATGCTGGTATATTTATGCCTGAGTTCTAGTCTTATGAGGTTGTTATTTTGTGCAAATTTTGCAAATTGCTGTAGGGTGGCGAATTTTAGGCAAAAATTGACAGGCAATGCAAATGCAAACATGTATTATAAGGCTGCCTGTGTAAGTTTTTGTGAAAATAGCAGCTTGCTAAAAAGTCTATGTCCCTGCCATCCGCGAAAATGTCTGTTTGTGATAATATCGGCTTATAGTAATGGATATGCGGGATGCAACAACTCTAGCATAAGAAATAAGAGGGGGGGGGGGGGGTAAGATCGTGAGCAGAACACTGTGCCTTGTAGAGGATGGTAGGCCAGACATACCGTACCAAACAGATGGATGCAACGTTATTTATGGAGGGAATCAATAGCACTACATTAACATTTGGAGGCAGTCAATACCCAAGTCCATTAAGGTGCAAGCTTGGTATCATCACATGTGAACCAATACAGAGCTAGACACAAAATTGAAGGAATAGAATGAGAGAAGAGGGGGTGAGGGTATACCTCCCCCCCCCCCCCCCTCCCTCCCTCCCTCCCTCCCTCCCCCCTCTCTCCAGCCAAACACAGTGACTGTGCTTAACCGCTGGTATGGATGAAATTTACAAACAGTTGCGACAACTGGCTCCAAATTAAAAAGTATGGCATGCCTATTTATAGAGAGATAGACTAGTGATGATGGTGGCGTGCATACGATGGGTGCCATGTTTCAGTGATTCCACGTATACAGAATGAACGCAAGATGAGGAAAGTTACTTGCACTTTTAGCTCCTACTGGTGCAGTAATAAGGGAACAGCCCTTTGTAGCAGTATAAGAAGTAGTAATAGGCTTTATTGGACAACCTGTGCAGCACAGGGCTAATCTGTCACATAGTCCCATAATTCTTTCAAGATTCTTTTATTTCACTCAATATGAAAACAACATACATGTAAAAGTGCATAATTGCACATAATACATTTAAAATGTGTAAACATAAAAAAGTACATTAAGAATAAACAACTGTAAGATAAAACAGGGACATAAATGAGTGAGGATCGAGATTAAAGATCTTTAAAGATCTTGGCTATTTGACCCCATGGTAAAAAGAATTGTACCAGTGTATAGTTGAATGTACAACACAAAAGAAAAAAAGAGGGGGTGGGTCGATGAGAAGGGGGATACAAAGAAGAGATGGAAAGAAAGGATAAGACAGGATGAAAGGGAAAGAGAAAGTTTAGAGAATCAAGAAGGGAATGAATACAATGAATAGAAGAAGACCCCTCCTAGAAGATCCACGTACATAATTGTAGACATACACATGTAACATACAAACATAACCAACTAGATGATTTATATCGTCCCATAATGCTAGGTGTGAATAAGTGAACAACTCAGAAACTCCATGTATACTTTATTGACAAAAGTTTCAAATTCATTAGCTCAAAGCAAAAGCTGATTAAATGATGTGGAATCAAACTCCTTCATCATAATACAAAATACAAGCTACAATAACATTACACATTTACACTTGGACTATCGATCATCTTCAGTTATGACTCAAAACTCAACAGAATCTAACCAATACTAAAATATTACACTACACAATCACATTTATTTTAGATGGTGTGAATGTACTCATCTCAATCTTTTCTTTACATATCATAATTCTGGCAGTAATCTTTGGCAATCTAAATGAAAATTAGATTTGTTGCTCTTATAAGCTCTCAAACTTGATAGTTCTTCAAAGAACTCTCTATAAAAACTTTGAAAACATTAATGAATTATTTGTACTATTAGTATGCTTATTGCATCTGTTACAGTGTTTATGATAATGAGAAGGAACAAATGACTATTGAAGGATTACATGGTGTAACGCTGAAAAAACTAAACCTACAATTCAGAATATTTACCAGTAATCCTTGCTCAATTTATAATCTTTTGATAATCTTTCAGAGAGAAGACAAAAACGACAGTTTCAAAGATCAAATATTGATTCATAGCCGGACACAAGCCTCTAAATGAGACTCATTACAATTTGTCACTGCAATATGTGGCAGCTTTGTGCCTCCATCACTTAATTATACCCAATTCACTCCTACCGATTGTCCTGCTTACACGTATTACTAATCAACACCCTCAGCTGACCAAAGACCCTCCTTAACAATAGGTGAAAAGAGAAAGACACAAAGGAAAAAGAGTACATAAATCAATTCCAGTATCACGCTGGACAGTTTTTCTTACACACAGTCCATTAGAAGTGATTAATTGGATTATGTTTATTCATGAGCAATGGCCAAAAAAAACGATGTTAATCACATACGTAGCTCTAAGATGACCAAAGACCCCTTTCATCATCAAAGGATAAAAAGAGAAAAAGAGAGGGGAAAAAAAAGAAGAAAATCAATTCTAGTATCACATTGCTGTTTTTTCCTACACACAGGGTACATTAGAGGTCATTAATTGGATTATGTTTATTCATGAGCAAAGCCTGAAAAACGATCTTAATCACACAGGCATCTTGGTCATCATTATCGATCCCAGCTAAATCGCCAACAATGAATTCCTCTCGCCTCTAAAATGGTAATTAGACATTATTGATTAGCACAAAGTGTAATCGCTATCTCCTGGTGTGATGGCAAGGATAACAGAAGCATGCTCGTATTTCGGTAACCCAACATGTGCTCTAGCACTGTGGTATATTGGTAAAGGCTCTTGACACCCATACAGAAAGTCCTGGGTTCAATCCTCACTCAGTGCTTACACGCTTGGACAAGGTGTTATCCCGTATCTGTCCCTCTCGACGCAGATGTAAATGGGTATCTGGTAATGCTGGGGTAATACTAACTGCAGGGCCCATAAGAAGAGCATTATTAATACTGATGTGGCTACCCTGGGTAAATAAGACCTAATTATTATCATTAATTACTAGAATTTACTATGGGATTTATTTCAATTGGGCTTTAGGTTAGGTTTAGGTGTAGTGTTAGAGTTAGGCCTAGGTGTAATGTTTGGTCTTGGGTTGAATTTAGTGTAGGAAATTGACTCAGAAGCAATACCACTTGAGAACTGAATACATTAATGCAATCATCCTCCATCAAAAATCAGCAGGTATGCTGAATAAAATTCACACTGCAAGATTCAAATTAATCTATTTTAAAATTTCATACCTTTTCATGCTATACAAAGCCCTGCATTTTTTGTTTTAATCTAAACACAAAAGGAAAATATGATAACAAATACCCTCATAACCCACACAACCAGTTTGAGTTTTTTTTAAACACACCCCATCTCCATCATCATCACTATTTTCAACTACAATAGGAATGTATAATTATGGACAACTACTATCTACAACAATGATTTAATTATTCAGGTTACTATTTAACCCTTTGGCTATTGAATTTTCATATTCCCCATAGGTTTAATACAGGAACCACCTGGTTCCAGCAGGCAACGGGTTAAAACACTGAAGGGATGAAAAGAATGTGCCTTTTTTCTATATCAATGATACAGAAATTCATAACTCATTTTCATTTCCATTTAGTTAGCTTAGAGAAATGTAGTGGCACGAAAAGATGCATCCAAAACACAAAATGCATAATTGTGGGAACCATTTGTGTTGAACCATACAATCAGGACACAGGGGCCTGTTTCATAAAACTTGTTATCAATAACAACTGCCCTGTTTCTATGACAAAGTTGCTCTTAGCCAATCAGATTCAAGGATTTCAGTAGCTTATAACAATTATTGTAATTTATTACTGATGACAAGTTTTGAAACCAGGGCCCAGATCTAGTAACATACCTCTACAACCTTGATTGGGCTAAATAATATCAACACTGTAATTTTGATATGTATTTAATTACAAGTTTAATTTACTGATTTCACTAACAATTTTTTTTCAATAATGGTTTATTTGTATTTGCAATTCATGTACAATACATTTCACATGAAGGGCAGCAGGACTCACTATTTTATGTTTACACAAATAGTTGGCATAACAAATATAAAATTTGAATATCATTATATGTATTGACATTAATTTAAAAACATGTTGAAAATGGTAAAATGACAGCAATAATGTACATTTACATTAACAGAAACATTTTTTGCACGCATCTTTTCGTGCCACTATAATTTTGGCTAAGCTATGTTAGGATGTTTTTCACATGTCCTTAAACTTGAAATACCTAAAGACTTCTAATGATAAGATCTCATTTACATACAAAGAATTTATGCAATAGCTTTTCGAAACTATAGTTATGTCAGAGCAGTCTTTCCATAAATAAGAAATAAGAGCAAAATTCAGGACCCATCCATTTTGAATTGACTGAAAACTTAAAATCGAATGCTGTTGTTTATTTTCTTCGCTTATCTGGGCCCTTGCCCTTCCCTTTCTGAGTTCTGACTATATCTCACCCATCAGAGGTTGGATGGTAATGTAATACCGGCAAGTGATGATTGCAAGGGATCTAATTCCCGTCTCCTTTTACTCACACCCCAGGTCAGATAGGAGAAGGGAAATGATCGCCTCATATTACCAAGATACGAGGTAGTGGAGTATCTGTGTTGATGTCTCTCTTAATGCATACCTGTCTCAATCGATTCTCTTCTCTCTGTGATTAAAAGTTTGATGAATTTGATTTGATTTGATCTGATTTATTGGTTTCTGCATCATATTTTCAACATCTTTACACAGGAACTGGAAATTAAATTTTTGTGGAACAATCAACTATAAGATTACAAATGGAATCTAAGGGGGGGGGGGGGTGTGGGAGTCGGCATATATAATTTGGCTATGGTGCGGCAAGTGTAACACAAGTGATCTGTATAACAAAATTAATCTGACCAATTGTTTTTGTCCTCAAAATCAGTATTGGGATGGATTCATTCACAAAAGTGATTGGTGGAATTGATTTTTGAACAAAATCAGTGATTTCAAAGTAGTATCATAAGGTATATACTTGATGCCCTAAAAGCAACATCAGTTTTCAATTGTCATTAAAAAAATACTACAGAACTTATGACTGTAGGACTTCATTATTATCAGTTTTACTGTATAATGCTGATCTACACCAAAGTTCAGAATGTTTGAAAAATTTTGCCAAACGGATACACTCCTTTTATAAAGCACTAGGTCTGCTACAAGGAAGTTAACATCTACCAAAGATGTTCTTCTTTGTTTTGCCACAGATAATGAATTGAGTTCTTCCAAAACATTACATATGGTATCACTCCTTGTTTGCTACTAACATGCCAACCTTCCACACCGAATATAAGGAATTTCTCAAGGCAAAATTAGAAATACACAGTATTCTACATGCTTTTACTCTAAAGTTTGTTGGAAGAAAAGGAGGAACCTAGGGTTCATAATATCATTTCAAGGGGAACAAGGAGGAATCTAAGACTCCCAATCTTCATTGCAAAGGCAGAAAAACATCAACAAGCAAAATAGGAATGGTTTGCAGCTATGACTGAATAAATGTTTACAAATTTCTCTTGATAAAAAATGACACTTTCAACATTCATAGAAAAATGAGGTTACATTTTTTTTCATTTTTCATTGTGAGGGTATAGTGCTGATAGTGCTGAAATGTCAAGATGTCTGCCAAAGATTGCAAATGATATACACCACCTTTAAAGAAAAACTGAACTCTAATCTTATGATGACGGAAAGGAACTTTTAAAGCATGTACAGCCTATGACCAACATTTGCTCCAGTAACAATTGCTCTGAGCTTTATTTCATGAAAGATGTACAGTTAAGGTCAGGGATGCAATTGGGTTTTAGGTTAGATTAGGTTAGGTTTAGGGTTAGTTTTAAAGATAAAGCTGAGTTCTGGTCATGAGATTGAATTGTGAAAGAAACTTTCTCAAAGAAATTGGGAAAGGTTGATTATATTGCACATAAGAATTGGTGAAGGCTGCAAGGTTTTGGAATCACCAAAATGATAAGAAATTGACTCAATCCTGCTGAGAGTCACAAGCACTGCACACAGAAACGTCTATATGGGACTACAAACAAATATGCAGCCTGAACATTTCAGCTGTTTCTTGTCATATTTTGGATGTGAGGGCATTTGAAGAGCGATTCTTTTCAGGGGACATTTCCAGTATGATAATCTTCCAAACTAACATAACAAGATTGAGAAAGCTCACAAATTATTTTTTACCTTTCCCAGAACTCAACCTTCCCTTAAGGGTTAGGATTAGGGTTAGGGTTAGAATTAGTGTTTGGTTTGGGATTGAAGCTAGAAATTGGATTAGAGAAGGAATAGACAGTAGAGCAATTGTTACCGGAGCATGTGTCACAGAATCGGTGAGGGGAAAAGAACTTTTAAGGCATGTAGAGCCAGCCTCTAATGAACGCTAGACACCATGTAAGCTCATCGAGCCATAGGCCGGATGAGGTTTATACAAGCAGGTGGTCTCTGGGGTGTTTCATAATGAATCTCTGTCCGACAACAATCACTCACTTTATACATTTCTTATAGTGCAATTTCACCCTTTGATATGGCGTGATGCATGACTATCTGGACCCAACCAAGACAGGATATGACCTCATTACCTTGCATGAATGTTATGACATCATTGCTTTAAAGATAAAGTTGAGTTTTGGTCATGTGATTACATTCTGAAAGAAACTGTCTCAAAGCAATTGGGAAAGGTTGATCATGTCTACATAACAATTGGTGTATACTATGAGGTTTTGGAATCATCAAAATGATAAGAAATTCACCCAGTCTTGCTAAAAAGTACATGCACTGCACACAGAAACGGGTATAAATGGAACTACACAAACATGTGGCATGAACGTTCAGTCAATACTTTTCATCTATTTCTCATCTTATTTCAAATATGAGGGCATTTAAAGAGCAATCCTTTTCAAGAGACACTTCTACTATGATACTCTTCCAGACTGTCATAAAAAGAACGACAAAGCTAACAAATTATTTTTTACCTTTACCAGAACTAAACCTTCTACTTAACCCTTGTCCGCACATAACATGATAAACCATCTGACCCCCCCCCCCCCCCAGAAATGCTGTGGCCGAATAAAATTAATTTACATGTAAATAAATAGCAATATGGGTGGGAAAGAGCTGAGAGCAGCACAGGCCCCTAATGTACTCAATACACTATGTGTTATAAGATACAGTGGAACCTCGTCATAACAAACTCCTTGGGACCAAGGAAATTACCTCTTTATATCAAAACCTAGTTATATCAGGGCTAAATATCAATAGAATACAATGAAGTGGGACCGGAAAAATCACCTTGTTACAATGACAGTTTGTTGTAACAGTGTTCTTTATAATGAGATTCAACTACTATGCTAAAGCCATTTTATTCTAAAGTCATGCAATTTTTGTTATGGTGTTATGTGTAAATGAGGCTTTAGAAAGGAGTACAGCTCATGTGGAAATGGTGGATGCTCTTGAGGTAAGGTCATTGAAATTACTCAATTAATGATGAATTTGTAAAGCAGAACATGAAATAGAAATCATTGGCTGGTATTCATAAAACATGCTACTAAGTTTAGTCCAGGTTTAAACCCCAACCAAGCATTAGTCCAATGAATTAGGGAGCGTGAAGTGCCAACCACCTCATCCTATAAAAATTACCATCATTCTGATTAAATGAATGAAGAAAAATCACATCATTATGAAATCAGTTTCTCATTTTCATTTCCTGCCTGGAATCATTTCGCTTATTCATAAGAAATAATTGCAATAATTCATAGAGAATAAAGTGTTTGACACTTGGTGCTCCATACATCAGTGGACTAACCATGTTTAACTTTGTTCTCCTTCACGAATACGAGTCATTGCGTATACATACATTTATAAGCTCACAGGTGGACTGTGGTTGATTGCTATGCTGAGTCATTTACAGTGATCAAATATAAAAATAATATTAAAGAGTAACATTATTATTATCCTATAACATTCGATGTCAGGTAGGAAGTTGACACAATAGCACACTTAGTCATCGCTTTGATGAGTAATGGATGAAGCACAATTACGATATTCAATTATTTACTCTCACTATCGGTGAATCATTGCACTAGATAAACTGTCCAAGCGACGGGAAAGGTGTGATTAAGTGATATTTTCCTGATGGTTATCTCTGATGATATTTATAATATGACGATGGAGTGCAAAGTCTAAGGGTCACTTAGGGGATATTAAATGCTTGAAAATAGGGAACAACCTAAAGATAATGTTCAGTTTATGTTGTATGCTTTATGTGTTCACAAAGAAATTTAGACTAAGTAGTCTGCCAAAGTGCTTTATAATCGAATAATAATAATAATAATAATATGAGCTGTTTCTTATATACATGTAGCGCCTTACCAGTTACAATGTAACCGACCAAAGCGTCTACAGTATTATTTATTACTCAGGTCACTGGATTCAGTTGAGACTCTGCACATTACAGTGCATAATGAACATTATTCATGTCTTGTATTTTTATATTATGATGTGAATAAGTAAGGTATCTTTCAATATCAATTTGTCCTTGGAATTGTACAGTCAATGTCAAACATAAGAGAGCAGAAAATGAAGGGATGGAAGTTATGTGTTAGTAACATTCAATTTCAAACCATACTGAAAAGTCCTTGCTTTGTTTAAAGCAAACATACCAAACTGGCAAGCAACTAAATATCAAACATATAGGAATCCTGTCCATAATTATTGTTTTTGCAAGAAGTCAAATAAAAATTAATCATGTTTGTGTAGTTAAAGTATAATCATTTAACTATTCTTTTGAACAAAAAATTGAAGACTATTTAAATTAATGACAATAGCTCAAAGACATAAAATTTTGTTAATCTTAAATATCACAGCGTATTACATTACAATAAATGACAAGTAAGAGTATGTAGTGCTTGTTGCTCTGTACAACAGACCTATCACTTCTCATCCATTCTCAAGTCATTGTAGGATAATTCAATTGAACTTGGGTAAACAAATCGGGGGCGATGATAGCATGCCAGCTCCTCTCCTTCGCGAGGGAAGCGGGCGCGAGATTACGTTATCATCCTGGCTCTCTCTCTCTCCCCGGCCGGCGATGAAGTAGCAACAAGTACCCACGCATGGTTTTTGGAGTCCTATCCCCCACAATGTGAGCAAGTTGTTGTCATCTTCACTCCGACGTCTTGCCCCCTCACTCCTCATCTCCTGTCTCAGTGCAGATACCACAAATTGGTGACCAAAGTGTTTAATCTTCAAAGGTTATCATGAATTACCATTGATCACTAGCACTTGAGCTGTCGGCAATGCTTGCTTGCACCATTCTCCTCATCCTTCTCTCTCTCTCTTTTTTCAATCTCTCTCCTTCACTCCATCATTAATTTTTCTCCATCTCTCTTTTCATTTACATTTTTCTTTGTTCTATTTTCTGTTCTATCCTCTTCTTTTCTTTTCATCACCAAGTTCTTCCTAATTTTCTTTTTTGTATTTCTCATCCTTCCCTCCCTCATCTAGGTCATTCTTTTCTTTCAGATTCCCTACTGTTCTTCTTAATCTTTATTCTCTCTCTCTCTCTCTTTCTCTCTTTCTCCCTCTATATATCTATCTTCTCCTGCCCCCCTCTCTCTATCACATACTTGACTAGTGTATAGTCATCTGATCACTTTTTTGTCTTTGCAAAGTCCCACTGGATGATGGAGGTGGTGGGTGTGTGGGTGGACGGGTCGTGGGTGCCAAGCAAAACAAACAACAACGATGAAATTCTTCTACATGGAGTTCATTCAAATGTGCTTGGATCACGTATTCATTTTAACACATATTACTATATTTAGAAAAGTGATGTTGCAAGGGTTGTAACTATTTCAGTAGCTTCAAAATATGAATTTTCATGTCCTCTTTGCAACCTAATGATCATGAAATTAAATTTTTTTTTTTAATATGTACTACACGTATTGTTTTTTATAAGAAAGTAGGGGGAAAATTTTGAATTATGAACTGAACAAAATGAAGGAAAAGATTCAGAAGTTATATCATAAAATTCTATCAATCATATCAATTGGTTCAAACTATTGTGTAAAGAATTATGTGTGCAGTATCATATTATCTTATTTTATATGTAACTGAAAGTAATTCTATATTACTAAATGTAATTGTAACATCTGATTATTTCACTTGTCAATGCAAGCACATGTTTTAAAAGGTATTTTTAACATTTACTTTCAGTAATGCAATTTTTTTTAAATATCAAATCAAAGTTTCAATTTCCAGTAATTGTGTTCATTACTCTTTGATATAAAATTGTTTGTTGCATGTCTATTGATTTATTTTTTCTGTAATATTCATGTTGTGCCTGTATCTGTATAACTATGAACAAACATAATTATGATCAAACACAATATCAGAATGTAATATGGCAATTTCGGGTTTATTATGTCACAAGATTTGTCGATGATAATGGTGTAAGATATCAGTATACAGACATCATGAGTGATGTACTTTGTTGTAAAACTGCTGCAATAAACATTACATATGAGTATTTACAGTGATGAATATGTTCATTTTAAATCGTGCAATAAACAGTCATTTTACATGTATTTCTCTCTCTCTCTCTCTCTCAGCTAGCTCTCCTCTTCTGTCACTCTCTCTCTCTTCTTCTTTCTCTCGCACTCTATCTAAGGCTCTTACCTTCTCTCTCTCTCTCTCTCCTCCCTCCATTTCTCTTTAGCTTCCCTTTCGACCTTCTCCTTTTCTCTTTCATTGTCATCTCCTTTCCCTTGTTCTTCCCTTCATCTCCCTCTACCTCCTTCTAAGTGCAATGTGATTCCTTAATTTTCTCTTTTATCAGCCCGTATGTGACCTGGTTGACAGAAGGACCTCAAAATCAAAGATTCATGAGATAAGATGTGGGAGAATTGTGGTGTTCCTTCACTTGACACTCACGCAGGTTTAAATGTCCGTCCTGGTGTATATGTCCTTAGACACGGCATTGTATCTAGAGTTGTCTCTCTTCACCCAGGTGTTACATGGGTACCTGGCAGGATTTAGTCCTTGAAATGCACTGTGTGCCGATAATGCCTGCCACAGATAAAGCTAGGGTAATAATACCCAAACCGTCTTGAAAGCACATAGGGATATTATATCATCATGTATACAAAAATGGTTTACTACCTGTACCATCATCATTACGAAACTTATCGATCTCATGAACCTTTCTTCTTGTAAATCCTTCTTCCACATAGTGGTCAGAAAGCTATAACTTAGGTCATTGGTTTCTAGGATTTTGGTCTCTTGTGAACCTTCAATCAACCAGGATGTCCCAGTTAAAGCACTCTCTATTCACTGTCAATTGAAATGTACACATGAACAAGTGAAAATATTTGAATTGTTCAACTTTGTGTCAGATTTTCATCCCACTCACCTGAGCTGCATGTAAAAGTAGTAAAGACAGGTCAGCTGACGTGGAGGTGTTCCAACACATGCTTCTGCGACAATTGCTCTGGGTTTTACTTCCTCAAAGATCTTTAGGGTTAGGGTTAGTGTTGCAGTGGGTTTTGAGGTTAGGTTTAGGGTTAGGATCAGGGTCAGGTTCAGTGTTTTTGGTCAAGGGTAGATGTTAAGGATTCAGATGATGTAGGATACGGACCATAGAGCAAATTGTCACCGGAGCAAGTGCCTTACAAACCAGGATGAAACACAATACACAGGAAGCTAACAACCTAGACCAACTACTTGAGGACATAAAGGGATATGTGAAGGTAAGTCCATATTTCTCCTGCATGAAAATGTGCTTCCTGTAGCACTCTATCTTGATATCATTTATTTCAATCCATTGCAGCTCACTAAATGCATTTTTTCTGGACAGAAACTTTAGAAAAATTCTCTCCCAGTCTTATTCTTTTACTCCTGAATCAACTTCTTCTACTCTGCCAGTTACTAGCTTTAATAGCAAAATATAATGGCACATAGAGACGTGTCTGGAATCTAAAAGGTATAATTGTTGCCGATTTCAGTGAAATTAAAAAAGTAATTTGACATATATATCTGTTGAAACTTTTGATAATATTTAAGTCAATCAAGAGTAGAGACATTATTGTTTAACCTTCACCAGAACTGGACCTTCTCTTTAAATTGATGTCATCTAACCAGGATGAAGAATGGAAAGGATGTGATGGAGGAATGTATGGGGCATGAATGCATGACAGGCAAGGCTATGCAATGATAGATGGATAGAACAAAGTGATGACAGACAGATGATTTAGAAATGGATAGGCAACAGGATAGAGAGAAGGATGGAACATAATCCACGGTGTATATTTGAACTATGGATAGACTAATATATAATGGGATATAGTGATGAAATGAACACATTTTAGAAGTTTTTATGGAACATGGCATGGACATTGAAGAGTCAAATAAAATGAATGAATGATTTAACACATTAAGGAATGTCAACTGAAATTAAATAATGACAAACATGGATAGACAAACAAATTTCTTCCGTTTTCTCTCTCTCCCACTCCCCCAATTTCTTCTCTAATCACCTCCTCTCTCTTTCCCTCTGTCATAATGATTCATTATGGACAAACTGGAACATAGATTGCTGATCCAAACATAGTAAAAAGATATAAAGACTAATCTAATTCTATCTATCCAGTAAGTGTTTGGGATAGCCCTTTTTTCTTACAGTTACAAAGTGCTTTACAATATGCTTCACAAAATACTGACGAAGATCTTATGAATGCGAGAAGCATGCTAGAAAGAAGAATAACAAATGGAGAGGACAAGAGCAAAGGATTCTGGTAAGCATCTCCAGAAGAACTAAAAGAGGGATTCATCATTATGGACTCAAGCAAGAAATAAAAGAGCAATACAGCTACTTCTATCTTCCAGAGCTTTGTATTGGATGAAGGGATAATGCTTCAACATAGCAAAACTGGAAACTACAAGGAGCTTCATGAGATTGAATAAGCAGTACTCCACATCATCTGCAGGTAAGCTTACATAGAATTTAGTCCTTGTCTAAAATCATGTGTTGAGAGTCTGAAGGATGTTAACTCTATGTTAAAGTATATGAGATGACACCCATATGGTGACGAAATGTATTCCATGTCAATAGAATATCTATGCAGTTTTTTTTTTTTTTCAAACCATCTACCTTTTCAGATAACAGTCTAGTAGTCATTATATTTTGAGGTTTTTCTTTCATAATTCAATTGATTTGATGTATAAGTGCATCTCTGTCATCTTCCTCTATTTGTCCATCTCTTTATTTTACTATCTCTCCCCATCTATTTGTTTTACTATCTTTCCTTTACTATATCTACCCACCTCTTTCTGTCTATCTTTTCTTCTTTTTTTTTTTACTTCCTCTCCCCATCTATTTGTTTTACTATCCATCCCAACCTCTCTCTATATCTCTTTCCTGACTATATCTTCCCACCTTTCTGTCTATCTCTTATTTTTACTATCTCTGCTCCCCACCTCTCTCTCTTTCTCTCTCTCTTTCTCTCTCTCTCTCTATCTCTCTCTCTCTCTCTCTCTCTCTCTCTCTCTCTCTCTCTCTCTCTCTCTCTCTCTCTCTCTCTCTCTCTCTCTCTCTATCTATCTTCCATGTTTCTTCCCAGATTCTTCCCATTTAACATGAATGTTCTACCATCCATAATCTTCATTGTTGGAACTAATGTGACATATAATCAAATCCATGATCATCTTATTGATCTCCCTTCATGTGTACGAGCAAACATTCAACCTCAAAAGAAACATGCCATCACGCTATTGACGTTCCCCTGAAATTAATTATGCTGTCATTTGATTTCAAATTAGAATTCCATAACATGGTATTGAGTGACATATGTTGAGTATATTACAAATGTCTATAGGATAGACACATGACAAACAGCAGGAACTTAATTGTCAGTAGTTGTCAGTTCACATTAGAAATGCTGTTTATATAGTAGAATATCTAACCCTTTACGTGCCGAGGGCAGCACATCCCATTTAAGAATAGCTATGATGAACATGATGCATGGGATAAGTATAGATCATCCTTATCCATTCACAGTTTCAAATCTCTATACAATGAATAAATTTGTGTTATGATATGAATGGCTTCCGTAAATTAAACAAATTACAATAATGTGTAACCTACATTGTATGATTGATCTCCTTATTTCATACCAAAATCAAATTGTATTACATAGCCCAAGCATCATAAAAGATCACTGAGCTACTATGGACCCACCCTATGGAACAAGTTACCCCTTCAAGATCGTAATGCCCCCGACGGTCAATTCATTCAAATCACTTCTGAAGTCATTTATGTTCATCCAATAGTTTGTTAATGATATGATTAGTTTATGTCAAACAATGTAATATCTTACTACAATAAGATCTTAATTATTCAGCTATTATGTTATTGTGTTCAAAAGTTCATACAATCCATATTATATCTGAATTTTTTTTTCATTATTGTATCCGATATACACTTCTGTTAAACTACCTGAATTATTTACTACATACTATTATATTTAAATTTCAGATTAATCATGTAATATTATCAATCGCATTATTGATTATTGTAAAGCACATAGAAAATGTATTATTATGCGCTACAAAAAAAAAAGACTTTATTATTATTATTACATGTTAATATAATTTTTAATCAAGTTACATCACCTGCTTGCAGTGGTAGATATGAAAGTAGTAACACGTTTAAAAATTTGTAGGGTTAAGCACAAAAAACCTAAAAATTTTTGTATTTTTTAAGAGGATAGTTTAAAGAAAATTGAAAATGATTGCATGTGTTTCAAAAGGCATTTGTTTTTTGTTTTTATTGGAAATTTTAAAGGCATGTCTCGAATTGCCATAGATATTATGGTGCAAATCTTGATCTGGTCAACAAATTCATTTTGTGGAACAAATATTTTACTTGGTGTTTGTTTTCTTCATAATTTAGGCAACATTTTGGACTGATTTTCAGTGATAAACAGTATGTTCAAGAATTCAACCCCTTACATACAGCGGGAAGTAAATACCACCCAATAGTTTGAGCACTGAGCAAGGTGTTTAATTCTTTTTCTTTTTCCTGAAACAGTAACAGGAACCTTCATTTTAAAGTTTATATCCATGGAAGATATTTCATACCAAATTCATCAATGAAACAAGGATTTTAGATCAAAATTTTACTCATGAATATTCATTCATAAATAACAAATTTTTAATTAAACAGTTTAGGTGATGTTAGTGCACATGTATTTTAAATTGATGATGCTCATGATGATCTGTATAATGTAATGTCTAATATGATTGTATTCACAATCCAGCCTTTGGCTGCGATGCACTGTTTTTAATTAAAAACGGTTATTGAATTGAACTGAATAAAAAATTGATGCCATATAATGGGTTCATACAGTACCCAGTTTCTTTTTAAATCCCTTCTGTACTGTGGAAGGCAAATCCCACCCAGAATTCAATTGTTGAACAATGTGTTTGGATGAAAAAAAAAAAAGGCTAGAATTTTCTACCAGAAACAGGAACAATTACCTGAAAGATATTTTAGGCCCAATTTATCAATGAACAATGCATTTTGAGGCAAAATTTCCCTCTTGGGAGTTCGCAAATGACAATTGTCCAAAAACATGGTGGCATGTAACAGGTTAATACAGTGCAAAGTTTCTCTTTGAAGGTCATGCACGGTGACATATAAACCAATCACTTCATCTTAGACTGACCACAAACACTGCTCGGTCCACCCTTAATGGTCACTTCTTCACATCTCAAGTGACCAACACTACCCAGCTGTGGTCATCCTAACCTTGCACTACAGGCTGCTCACAACACAAGGATAGTGTATCAATACAGACCTCATGCATTCTACATGTCTACATTTTGCCCTGTGAAATATGAAATGGGAACTAAAGATTTAGCATGGATGATATTCGAACTAAGGTAGATTAGCGAAATGTGATAGCACGTAAAAATGCGCGAAAGACGCAAATGAAAAAACTATTCAAAATCATAATTTCATTCCATAGAGGCAGAACCAAAATATTAAGATGTAGAATTAGTATCTAACTCTATTAACACTTTTAAGCAAAATAACATGAAAATTATTATTCAGATAAGTCCAATTATAATTTTAGGGGTTACCTCACTAGTCATAAGGATCGCTAGTCATAAGGACCGCTATTCATAACTTATAAGTTTCTATACCTGAAGGTCCCCTATTCATAAAACAGAAAGGGGATCACTATTCATAAAGTCACAAGGACCATTATTCATAAGGACTGCTATTCATTCATTATTAGCTATCATTATGAATAGTGGTCCTTATGACTAGCGAGCAGACCCCTAATTTTAGATGCACAAACAAAACTAGCAAATTTTGCTCTTTGCTTCTTTCCCGCATCTTTACACACCATTACATTTCCCTATTAAAACTTCCTAACAAAATATATAGCTCAAATAAGGTTGATTCCCTAAAAACTTAACAATTCTACAATAACAAAGGGATGTTATTGCTTCAAAATGAATTTCAGTACTGTAAGATATTACTCTTTAGGAAGGTGTTTGGTTCATCCATGTCTTGGGACTGAAGGAAAGGGACGAGAGGACAAGATTCTGGCACATTCATCCTAAAAGGGGTCTGGAGAAAGAAGTCTTTGATGCAAGACTTAGTATTCATCATCCTGAATGGCATGGAGTCTGAGGGGGTGAGACTATAAGACATGACAGCAATCATCATTAAAAATGGAGTGAGCAGGAAGGAGACTAACAGACAAGATAACAATGTTCAACACCCTGAATGGAGTCTGAGAGAGCAAGACTAGCAGATAAGATGACAGCATTCGGCACTCCTAATGAGGTCTGAGGGTAGGAGACTAGCACACACACAATGACATAATTCAGCACTCTTACTGGGGTTTGAGAGGTAAAGACTAGCAGACAAGATGGTGGAATGTGCATCATGGGGAGATTTTCATCTTACGTACTAGGTGAGTTCTTCTCTCGTCTTTTTCTCCTTTTAAAGGGAAATCCAACCTTAATAGCAAGTTGCTTTGAAAGAAAGAGGAAAAATCAGAGAAGCAGATTGGTGAAAGTTTGAACGAAATCGGACAAATAATAAGAAAGTTATGATTTTTTGAAAGTTGTAATCACTATGCATATGGGAATTTCAAATTGGCCGAATAGGTGATGTCACTATGATGTAGCTGTGGACAACTCCCCCATTCGCTCTAACACACAAAATGACTAAAATGTCACTTTTTTTCAAAATGCATTACTCAGTATAGGATCTTTTCCTTCATGAGGACCTATAACAATATGCTATCTCCAATATATTTTGAGTGCTGCCCCGAGGGTAAAGGCACCTCGAAGAAAACCGCAAATTAATGATATTTTTGTGTACGACAAATGGGAGAGTTGTCCACAAAAATGTCACAATCGACTCACCAAATTGCCAATTTGAGATTCGCATAGATGTAATGATCTCATTTTTCAAACATCCATAACTTTCTTAGTCCTTGTCCGATTTCTTTCAAACTTTCACCATTCTGTTTTTCTTATTTTTCTGCTTTCATACAAATCATCTTATTACCAAGGTTGGATTGCCCTTTAAACATATAAAATATCTTATATCTTCTCCTGAAAGAAAGAAGGGTGTTGAGTTGTATCATTTTATATAGAGTTAGCACCTTTCTAGCTCTCAACAGGGTGACATGACATTTGCTTCTGCAACATTTGCTCTGCCGTCCATATCTTGAAAGGTCAAAGGTTAAGGTCATGGTCATGATTTGTTGTTTTTTTGTTCAGGACAATGTGAAGATTAGGATTAAGATTAGGGTTAGGGTTAGGGTTAGGGTTGGGGTTAGGTTTAGGATTAGGATTAACATAGCAAAGTTAGACCAGAGCAATTGTCACAGGAGCAAATGTCATGGAACCCTCAACAGACTATATTCTCACAAGCCTCATTTGCACTACAGATATCTCCTACACAATAGTATTATAGAAGAGAAACCTCACTTATGATGCAGTAACCACAGCTTTTATTCGGGTTTTTTTCTTACATGTAAGTTCATTGAGTGGGGGTTAGTAAAAAATTTATCTGCACATGACAAAGGCCCCTACATGTACGCATACTACTGTTGTAAGACAAAGGATTATGAGCACTTCATGTTTAGGTAGCTTAGTGAAATGCAATGGCATGTAAAGATGGGGGATAGATGCAAAGAGCAAATTGCTAGATTTGTAGATGCATCTAAAATCACAATCATACTTACCTGAATAAAAGTTTTCAAATTATTTTGCTTCCAAATCTTCATATAGTTAAATACTATTTCTAATCCAAATATTTTGGTTCTGCCTCTACAGAATACAATAAATGATTTTAAATAATGTGGTTATATGCGTCTTTACCGCGTTTTTAAGCACCTTCACGTTTTGCTAAGCTACCTTATGCTATCTTATTTCCCACGGCAGCTTTTTTTAGGCGGTTTACAGCATCATATCTTAATAATGCTTAACTTCGGCAATTTTTTAGAATACTCCAAACTAAAAAATACACAATTTTTTACATATACACTGTTATTGAGAAGTCCTCAATGAGCCTATCCCTTTAAACCTATCACTGACACCTCATTTAGAGCAGCTGGGTTATTTGCTTGCTATAATATACCCACTTCGCTAAGCTAGAATAGCCATACAAATATTTGTTCTGCGCAAAAAAAAATCCTATTTTTACTCCCTATTATAATTGTGCATGATCCTAGGAATAGGTGTTAGCACAACAGAATCCTTTTTTTTTTATAGAATGGACGTATTTTTTAGAGCAAAGAATAAGAAATGGTTCATTGTAAACATCATTATCCAGAACAACTGAGTTAAGTAAAAGAAATATATTTTGGATCAAATGACCAGGTTAATAATACACTGTAAAGTGCTTTGATTCATTACTTAACTGGAAAAGCGCTATAGAAAGTGCTAGAAAGAATGAAACACCTGAGATCTGAAAGTTTACTAACATCATTGACGCAATATTCAATTTAAAATGACACCCGGATCATTAATTTCAGGTAAGGCGTTTTGCGTCTGTGCAGCTACTTTTGGGAGGCAATTTGATTTTCAAAATTTGCTACTTTTGCAATCATAGTCATACTATGAAGCAGCTAGAAATTTATGTATGAGAGCTTTCCATAGAGTCAGTATTGTTGACAAATGTGTGACTGCTCTCGCTTTGAAAACGAAGATGACAGAGATTTATGGGAAGCCATCATTCGCAAATTTCTCACTGAGATTAAATGTAGAGTTCACAGAATCTGTAAAAAATTATGAATGCATAATCTGTCTGCATCTTGGCCAAGCATTTTGAATTTTACCATTTAACATACTCATGCAAAATTGTCACAAAGTTATTTCCACAGAGGTAGTGACTATTGAACAATGTTGATTTTAGTTCGATAAGTATGCACTGAGATAACATAAATTGGTTAATGTTAAGAGAAAAACTGGTGAGGGAAAAATTTAATATCTATCTTGTAGCCCCCCAACAAATTTAATTGGACACTTAAAGGGAAAGTCCACTCTGGTATACAGTTGATTTGAATGAAAGAAGAAAAATGAGGGAAACAGATCAGTGAAAGTTTGAGCAAAATCTGACAAGATAAAAGAAAGTTATGAGTTTTTGAAGTTGTAAGCAATCAAACACAAACTGGCAACTCCATATCTTGCGAGCTCCTCTCCCATTTGCTCAGTACAGAAAATCTGATAAGTTTTCATTTTCTAAGTTTCTAAGAAGGAATAGATTTGTTTCTTACAGGTTTTGTGTAAAAACATATGAGCAATGATTATATCTAAGGTGCATGTATGATTGAGTATTTACTTTAGAGGAAATGGAAATTAATCATTTTTGGGGTATAGGGCAAATGGGAGAGGAGCTTGCAAGATATGTCACGGAGTTGCCAATTTGTGTTTGATTGATTACAACTTCAAATATTCCTAACTTTCTTATTTCTTAATGTATTTTGCTCAAACCTTCACTAATCTGTTTCTTAAATTTTTCTGCTTCTTTTAAAATCACCTTGTAATCACCGTGGACATTCCCTTTAAACACTTAAGCTCACAGACAGTCTCGGTAGCAAAAACATACTGGCAAGAAGCTTATCTAACATAGTCACATACTATTCTCCTTTTATCATAAGACACATGTACGATATTATTTAACATTCCATTCACGATTTCGAACAAATTTTAGTGTAAATATCTGTAAGAAACGCTTGGTAACGGCTTTTCACTGCCTCACACTAAGACCATATCCACCCGAAGGTTCCCCGCACAATAAACCCAGCGCTTCGCACTATGTGTAGCGTATTCTATAATACACAGCAATCCCCATGTGCGTAATGTGTGTGGCCGTTGTTTGAATTTACATCCCCTCTTTTTGGGGCCAGGGATTTTTATTACTTTTCACCTCTCATTCGATAAATACATGTATTTCACTTGAGGAGGAAAAAACTTCACAGCATCTTAGTTATGTTAGTACCCTGCTATTTATTAAGTAAAATCAAAGAAATCTCACGAAAAGTTTTTGAGAGCTTCCCAAAACTATCTTCTACCTTTAAGGAAATGGATGAGTGTGGGTGGGTTACTGGAGGAGGAGCTTCAGAAATATGTGAGAATTTTTGTTTCCTTGCTTGCCACCTTTTTTTTTGGCCTGTGCCCCTGGATGGAAGCAGTATTTCCTTTATGCTTTGAGTTTACGCACGCACTAACACTAACAAAAGTAGCTCATATGCACATAATATCAGTGCATAATGTGAGACATGAAAACCAACAAGAGTGCAAGCTATGTAGTACACCCATTACTACTCATCACACAAATTTGTTTTAGGCACCTAAAAATACCCGTGGAATGGCGGCACTTTTAAATGCCAAAGTTCCCCCAAAGGAAGGAGGGTCTGGATTCAGATGTATGCCAGACAAGCGCACTTGAGAACATCATGCCATTTGTCATCACAAGTACTGTTTGAGTAATTGTGATAAGGGTAAATGGATAGGGACTCTAGCAGTGGAAAGGAGATGGGGGGGGGGGGGGGATCTAAAAGGAGAAATTCATGTGAGATGCAGGATTGAAACAATTTTTTTTTTTAATGTGAATTATGTACATGCACAGTTTACCAGATGTCATGTTATCAATTCATACAGCTTATCTGATGTTGCATGATCTTATTTTATTTTTTAAAGTATAATTTCTTCAAATATGTAACAAATTTCTGATGAAATGATTGATATTTATTTGGTTGAATCGTAATTGCTTCTAATGATATCACCATTTTTACCAAATCTTTTGACAGTGATATTGACAACAGTTTTAAAGATAATATTTTGGTAATGGGTAATCTTGCATTTTGTTTCATTTCCAGTGATTTGATTTGATTTCAAATTCATGATTTTTGCATGAAATTACTATACAAGCTAGCATGTGTTTTTCACAATTAGGTGTCATGTAATATATATCAAAAAGTTATATTTTCATAACCTATGTGACCTTTTTTTTACTTCTCAGAGACCAAATGTCACCTGTAGGCTCAAAATCATAAATAAAACCTTGTTCGCACAACAGTATTCATAGTGTTTAATGACTTCATTCCAAGCACATTTCATGGTGTCCTTGCTTTGTTTTCATTTGCAATTTTACAGATAAGTCTTTTTCTTTTGACCACAGAGCATACTAAAAATAAAACTCACAGTTATGACCAATAAGAGGCAAAAATATGATGTTTATGTTCAAAGCTATTCAAGGCAAAATAGGATGTTTATTCTCTCGTCTCAATGATTTTTTTTCTTCTATATTTGACTTTGCATTGAATGTAGGATGTGTTGAAGGCTCCTAGAATAACAAGAGGATGTTTTGCTCATTAGATGACTACAATCAGTATACATCACATGGGTCTTTGTCAAGAAAGATTGCATTCCATCCATCCTGACATTTACCTCTTTCTCTCTTCCTGTTGCTTAACCTCTTCCATGCTGTGGGTGGCAAATCCTGCCCACAATAATATAGTAGCAGTAGTAGTAGTAGAAGTAGTAGTAGTAGTAGTAGTAGTAGTAGTAGTAGCAGTAGCAGTAGCAGTAGCAGTAGCAGTAGTAGTAGTAGTAGTAGTAGTAGTAGTAGTAGTAGTAGTAGTAGTAGTAGTAGCAGCAGTAGTAGCAGCAGCAGCAGCAGTATTTGTAGTAGTAGTAGTAGTAGTAGTAGTAGTAGTAGCAGTAGCAGTAGCAGTAGCAGTAGCAGTAGCAGTAGCAGTAGCAGTAGCAGTAGCAGTAGCAGTAGCAGTAGCAGTAGCAGCAGTAGTAGTAGTAGTAGTAGTAGTAGCAGCAGCAGCAGCAGCGGCAGTAGTAGTAGTAGTAGTAGTAGTAGTAGTAGTAGTAGTAGTAATAGTAGTAGGAGTAGTAGACTTTATTGGACAACTTGTTTAGCACAAGGCTAATCTGCCACAAGGTCCATTCCACAAATAGTGAAAACAATATATTATCAGATACAAGCATGACAATACACTTATTGTAGAATACTTACATATATGATAGTGAAGAGAAAGAAAAAAAAAATAATGTACAGTTTTCTATTAGACTTCGCATCTTCCTAATAATCCTTTTTTTTTTTAATGATTACATAGTTCTTCTACTCTTTGATTTATTTCATAGTTGTTATACTTCTTCCAAATGCCTTTTGAAAATAATGAGTATTAAGCAACATGTTTGTACCAAGAAGGTCTTTATCTTAGTTCCTGAAAACAAAAACAGGTGCCTCCAATGTGAAGTATATATTTATGGAAATTTTTCTAGATGCAATTTATCAAGGAAACAAAACATAACAAGTCTACATTTTACTCTTGAAATTTCATAAATTTACGTAACAATCTAAAAACATGGTGGCACGGAAGGTATTAAAACACGACAAACTTTAACCCTTGTAATGGTTCTACTATGTAACACAGCAAGTGACCACTGTATTACACACAGTACTAAGAATAAGATAGGTATGCATACTGATTCATATTATAAGCAGTTTGGGAAAATCATGAAATAACTCATGTGAGTACAAAAATATCCTCTAAGCAGGTTTCAATAGTTCATTTATGTTAATTTTCTGTAAGGGTAAGAATATGGGCAAAACATGTAGTAAATCTACATCTACTCTGTTTTTATTGATCCAAGAAATAGAACATTACAGAAGTGGTATTTTGAAGTAATCTTAATTTAAGCTATGAAAAAAACTTTAATTTTTGTTTCCTTGCATCCAAATATTAGATTGCATTCTGTAAACCAGATGTCTTCTTCTTTGCTGCTTGCAAAAAATATAATGGAAAACCATTAATTCCCATATTAAAAGATAACAATATATTTATATCAATTTATGTCACATTAATTATTAGATTAGCATCCAATTAGCGGAAAAGGAACTAACTATATGCAAACATGTGCATCATCTCATTTCTAAATGATCTTGTTTCCCAAGAAATAATTAAGTCCAACATGAGTGAAAACATCCTTTTTACAGATGGAACTCACAGCATGGCCGTGTTTCATAAAACTTGTTATCAATAACAAGTTAAAATACTTGTTATAAGCTACTGAAATCATTACAACTGATTGGCTGTGAGCAAATTTGATAGAAATGTGACACTTGTGATTGATAAAAAGCTTTATGAAACAGGACCCAGGAATGACAGCATTTCCTGTTTTTAAACATCTCCAAGTTGAACTTATCTAAAGCCCCTGTCACATAGTAGCATATAGAGCTAACTTATAAATGCCTAGCGTACAAAATTTTCTTCTTGAAATTTGGCAAAGTCCAGATATGCTCAAATATGCTCATATTCTCAGCCAAAATCTGTTTGTTAGGACAAATACCAAACAAATGTGGAACGGATAGTGATCGTATAACTAGCATCTAGTAACAAATGTCAGCGCATGTGTAGCATCCATCCAACGAATGCTAAGCATACACAAGGAATGACCTTCGAATGCCCAACGTATGCCTAGAGTATTGATCAGTACGTTGTCACACGCTCTAAATTTTGAATATGTCCAAAATTAAAATTCGACCCCAGCGTACTTCTGCGAATCCCTACAAAAAGCTAACGAATTCAACGTATGTCAAACATGTCACGAACGAATGGCAACTTTAATACGTGAATGTAAACCAAAATTTCCAAAAAACATTGGGTGCACTTTGGCTCGACACACTAGTATATATGTGACAGGGGCTTAAATGTGGCATTATGGAAAGGTCATTTAAGATTGAAATAAAGGAACCTAGTGCAGTCAGACCTGAATGGCAAGGATGTGGAAGACATGTTTAGCTTTAAAATTAGTTATTAATCAGCACCTGTGAAAAGATTAGAGCACCATACAAATGACATTTTGCCCATCCAACGGAGCTCTGGCTTGAATATAAATGGCAGAAAGGAGTGACATTTAAACATTGAGCTACAGAGCTGAGCATTCTTTGTCCTAGTTCTATTTCTTCACTGTTACTAGAGCATATGAGCACTATGTATATCTCATGACATTTACTTCTTAAAGTAATCATAGGAGTCACTGCTTTTAAGATATATTGCCAAGAAGAAATCCTGTTTAGTGATGTGATGTGACTTTGTAAATTGTGTATTTGCTTCTAATGATGCCCCCGGTTTAAAATGAATACATCACAGGAGTAAATTCAACAATGAAATTAGACATGTATCAATTCAACTTCACTCAAAAATTACCTTTGAATTGAGAATTAAATAGAGCATAAACACTTTTAATTTCAAGGAAATATATGGTAAATTCAGTTCATTCAATTTAAAGTTTATTTATGCATTTCAACACAGAACAAAGGTAACTTAACCCTCACCATGGCACCTATTCTGTCACTTTCCTCCTTGGCTGGCCACCCATAAAGAGCACAATAAAACTTGAACTCTTCATTTCATCTTATACCACTTCATCCACCCTTCATCCACAACAATTGATTTCTAAATGAAATTTAATCTCTCATATATCATTCTAATTAGTTCATCAAACGTAATTCATTCTTCCACAATAAATAAACTAAATAAATGATTAAAGAAAACTCCTTTTTAGGCAAAACTTTTTTGGGCCGTAAATGCCGCCCATGGCATGGTAGGGGTTAATCTATCAAAGGATATGTCAAATGAGTGGATTTTCAAACAGTAACAACAAACAAGCTTTAAATACAGTTACAGTTATCACAGCACTCGCTTATATTTTTTTGGGGGGGGGGGGCTGCCCACTGGGCAACTTATTTTTGCGTATGTTGTCAAATTCAAATCTGGCTGATTATTACGATTCACTGCATACAATTCACACGAAGTAATAACTAACAATGAGATTTCTTTTAGCTGCCACTCTGTCAACAAAGGTTAGACTTTTAAGTTGCCTGGCAAAATTTTTGGTGGTTAATTTCAACCGTGCAACTGCTAATTCTGAACTCTGGATATATATACAGCAGCGTTCCCACATAGCCCAGTTGTAGCCGTGAGTTATGGCGAGATGTGGAGAGTTGACTCAAAACAGCACTCGCGATAACTCGTGCGGAGCTCTTCATGTAACTCGGGAGAACTCTTGCCAACTCTTTGCAACTTTGCACAACTTGGCTTAAGGTCTCGCGAGTTTTCCAAAATTTTGAACATACCAACTGGGTGCAACTCGTCATATGCGCCCATTAAACATAATGAGCTCGTGAGGAAATCTTCCTAAGTCGCAGTTACTTGCCACTTTAGAGTTAATTTGAGCATTGTACAAGTTTCCAAGAGTTGAGAATGAGCACTACCATGTTGGCTTGTAGAACACTCATACAAAACTCAAACAAGAAATTTCCAAAGTTCTCAGGAGTTGCACAAAAGTTTAAGCTCACGTGACACTCCTATAACTTGCGACTACAACTCGTAGGGACACTGATTTTCCGTTTCAAAAAATGGCCTTTTCCGTTTCAGAAAATCTGGAATTCCGTTTCAGATGGGCTGAAAAACGTAAATTCCGTTTTGCCATAGACTTTGTACACATGAAAAAAATAAATTCCATTTACATAAGATTTGCATACAAACATGAACTTGTAGGGTACAAATGTTCTAACATTACAGAGTCAGTTAAAATTCAGGTATTCGACTTGCATTTCATAATCATGACTGGATCAAAAAGGATCTTTTATGACAAACCATGAAAATCTGTGTAGTACCCAGGAAGCAGATTATTTCAACATGATGCACAGAACTCTTACGATTTCTGAGCACTCGATCTAGATCTATCGCACCGCATATACCGACGTCGACGAAAACATTTCAGTCTCGGCTGTCATGCATGTCAGCGATCGATCGATGTTAGGCGCACACACCAGCCCCTTTTTCGAACTGTACAACAGCGTGTGTATAATCTCGCCGCACTTAGCGCACGCTGCTGGCGTGTGTGTGCCTAGTTTACGTCTACGTAATACTAGGCGCACATGCCAGCCCCTTTACTAAAAATGTACTGGCTGTGTACGGCAATCTCGCCTTACTTCCCTCTCGGCCACATGAGTATGCGCCTAGCGTGCATAATAGGGATTTGCTGCTCTTATTGTACCGTGTTTTGTGTCACGATCTCTATTGGTCCAGCAAAACAAAATGGCAGCGCCCTGACTCCGAAGAATCTGATGAATATCGCTAAGTATTCAGAGTTATTAACCATGATTTTAGGCCCGATATTTTTTCACTGCATAACAAATCACAAGAATAGTGTAAGTTTTACGATTTTATTCTTGAAAAAATGAAAAATTTTGAGGTGAAAGGGGTTTTCCGCGACTTTCCGTTCCAAATTGCATTTTCCGTTTCAAATGGTCATTTCCGTGAATTCCGTCCGTTTTCCGTGATCGCGGAAAATCAGTGTCCCTAAACTCGGCTAAGTGTATTGTGTGATGAAACAATCCAAGAAGAAAGGTCGATCATAACTTACGATTATAATGTGGATAAATCATATTTCTGCTTAAGGTAATGACTAAAGTCATGTATGGATAGTTTCATATCTACTTTAGATAAATCTGTAAGGAACTCTTACCCTTTACCCCATTTGGAAAAGTAAAGAATTTTTTTTTTCTACATATACATGTACCTTTTACAGGGTAGGCTTTTCATATGCACATAGGGAAAATAATTCAATTATAATGTGAAATTCTTTATTTATCCTTTTATATTTAGGTATTGCATTTGTTCATTTGTTGCTTTTTATTAAAACTGTAAATTGTAAATTTAAAAAATCCAGTTACTTTTCAAGTTTCATTCGATAAGAGAGTATACTGATTTATTATGATTTTCTACACACATATTAGAATTCTTAAACAACCTGAAAGCTTGCCTAGGGCTTGTCAAACATAGCAACAATGGCAGCAATTCATAAAAAAATAAGGGGTTCTGAGAGGAAACACCCATACATTTGAAGATATTGGTAATACTATTCATTCTATGTAGTTCTTTCTAAATACACAAAAATATCAGAAGTAAGCATATACAGGAGAAGGGGTGTGCCGATTCTAATATAAAGGGAAAACTTCAATATCAATACTTTTCCTTCATCAGTGCTGGAATTCTTTAAGACCTAAAGGCTTAAAGTTCAACAGTGACAGTTAACAGCTCTTGTAATGTCACTGTTCACATACTATTACGACATAATCTATTAAATTAGGTAAGGAAACCAGTTCAGGAAACAGATGGTGCTTTTATTTGAGGTCTGGGCACGACTAAGGGGTATCAAGTCAGCATTAAATATGACTAGGGCACACAGGCGCATGTGACCGAGAAAGACCAGGTTCAAACAATATGCAATGCAATAAGCAAGCCTGAATTCAAAGAGTAAGGATATCTGTATAGCACTTAGAGACATCATGGATATATTACACTATAGAAATCCAGAAAATTATGATTTTTATCCAAGGTCTGGGCTCAACCAAGGGGTCATATGTCAGCAAGATCAGACAAGACGCATACAATAACTGCCATGATGGTATGCTTAGGAGCGAACATCAGAGCAGCTAAAACCTCGTTCACACATACATGTTAAACTGCAAGAAAAAAATGCTGCTCAGGTGAAATAAAATCACATTAAAGGGGTACTTTACATTTCCACATCTGAAAACAAAGATCAGTTAGTACACTTAGGGGCCTTTGTTACACAAAGCTACTTTTTCAACCTCACTTGCTATTCATTCACACATAAAATGGTTTTAATTTTCCTGCAACAGTTTATTTTTTTGCACCGGTTTACTGCATTATGTGAACGAGGAATAAAGAGGCTAGTACTCCCGAGTGGACGCAAGCCAATAGGTGTGAAATGCCTTCCAAGCAAAAACGAGAAGGCAATAACCAAGAGGAACACTTTGGGGGCTCTATAAAAAGATTCTCACAAAGTTCGCAGGGCCACGGTTTGGAGCAAGAAGAAAATATCCCTTTACACTTTGGGGACCGGTATCCAGCTAACGGGAGTGCGGCTGAATGTGGTTCACTTTAATTCCAAGGAGACAGGTAAGTGGTTTCTTCTTCCATATCCTTTACCTGACTTAAAAACATTCATGCCACTTCTTATGAAATTGCGTGACTATTTCATTAGAAAATCTACTTCAATCTATGGAAAATCATTGCTGAAAGTGACTATCAATAAAGTTTAAGTGTGATCAACTTTCCTCTTAAAATAGGTCATGCTTAGGGTAAATGTATCCTACTTGTTCCCTTTCAGTCATGAAGGTGACCAATCACACAAAGGAATTTTAACTTGTATGCTTGATTTCTTTTTCTTCTAAAATACAGTGATATGCTTCCTGAAATTTGGTCCTACAGATATTCTATATTTAATTTTGACAATTGTTTGCAACAATGACAAATATTTCTTAAAATTTGTGTCTCGAAAAATTCATTTACGATAATTGTTTATAAACTTTGTTGTGCAAAAGGGATTAAAGATATTCAGTGGATACACAGATTTGGCATTTTGGGCATTTGCAAAGTTGAATCAAAGTATTGAAAGAAAAATTGCAGAAAAGAAAGAAATAAAAACTGTCAAGCTTCCTTAAAATGGACCATAAAGATGAGATAACTCCTCTGTGAGGCAGCTCTTAACCTGTATGTCCCCTCTTAACAAGAGAAGTGAAATCTAGTATGATCTACTTATTCACTGCACCCCAATCTTATAAGATAATGACACTTTGATGTAAATATATTTTTCTTTGATTGTTTCATTGCTTTCTTTTTTGTTATGTTTGTTGGTTTCATTCAATAAAAAGTTGGGGTTTTTTTAATTTTGAAAAAAAAATGTGATGATTTCATTTCCTTCTTTGCATGCATATCCTTAGAAATGTTTCATAAGGCAGCCAGAGAAAGGTAGTCTAGTGCACAAGGCATTAGACTCTTGATCAAATCTTGTATGTTGGAATCCCCAGTCTGGGCCCTGTTTCATAAAACTTGTTATCAGTAACAAGTTGCAATGACTGATATAAGCTACTGAAATCCTCATATCTGATTGGCTGAGAGCAAATTTCTTATAGAACTTTGGCAGTTGTTATTGGCAACAAGTTTTATGAAGCAGGGCCCTGATGGTAAGACATTCAATGATGATTTCTGTAGATATTTTGAACACTCGTGATTGCACTTATCACATGTCGAACATGCATGTATACTTATTACATAATACTAACAGTAACTGGAAATTATATAGCACCATTCAAGTCATATGTAGCTGATGAAAGAGCTTCAAAGTTATTATTACCCTCTTCATTTGATCAATATTCTTACATTTTTGTTATTATATACTTTGTATTTTTATATTATGAACATTTACATAATCCATCTGAAAGAAATGGATGATCTTGAAGCTAGGGAAATAAAAAACTGAAAGATATTTTCATGTGTGTGTGTGTGTGTGTTTGCATGTGTATGTGACATCTTGATGGGTACAGCACGATAAGCCGCTCATGGCTGGGGGGGGGGGGGGTTAGGGGGGTTTATGATGTGTTTAGTGATTCAGCTTTTTCCCTTGTAAATATGTTCTAAAGTTACATAACCTTGCTATTTCCATGTAATCAGTTTTGTACGTTATGACATTCTTTTGTAAATGTTCTTCTCGATCTCGGTTGGCGGTTTGGGGTCTGCTTGTTTTGGGGATCTGCGTGCATGTGACTGGATCGTATCCACAGAGTTGCATGCATGTAACTCTTATGATTGTATCTTATTATCTGCCATGTTTTGAGCATGGGCAGATCCTTAAAACACGATGGTCTCTTTGCCGGTCCGCCGGGATCGAGAGGTCCATCCTTCTCAGGGGCCCCACTCACAAGCATAGCTTTTTGGGGTCTCAATTTGCATCATGTTTGTTCGTCATGATTGCTATGTCTGGTTTTTTTAATAAATTGAATTGAATTGAATTGAATTGATAGGAATGTTTATGATAGGTTATGTATGGAGTATTTTCAGTGACAATAGATTGAACTCATGATCGAATCTCCCATAAAGAGTGCTTAATAAGCCAGTTCATAATTACAAATTGCACATGTGCAGATAAAGGTCATTTGTACTGAGTACAATTGACCTCTATATGATGTCATTTTGTATGCACTGCAATGCACACACCAATATTATTTCACTTATTAAACAGTAGAGCATCCACAAAAAAGATACGCATGTGTGTACAAATTGGGAGTCATCTCAGGGTCATTTGTACCATGTACTAATCATGAACTGGTTTATTGCAAGAAGTGTGCACAAACTTTACAGAGTAATTTATCACGCTTCGTCTAATATTTGGGCCAAATGTATTAAACAAGCAAGAGCATGTAATCCATTCTCTAGGTATTTAGTGACATAGATTTTCATATATTTCGTGTATGTGAAGTTGCAAGCTAAAATTTAAGAATGAAGCAAAAGCCTATGAAAAGAAATTGCCAGTTTTATGCACTTATCATTTCTAGTCTTTTTCTTTATTCTATCAAGTCTTCTGTTATACCGCCCCTGTTTTCACGAAGTGACGGTAATCAGGAAAAACACACATTTTTTCAATTTTGAGTTTTTTGCATTTTTGGACATCATCTTGAACCTCACAAAGTTTCAGATCATAATAATGTATAATTATGTAACAATGGCGATAACATCAACAAGAAAATACCTAGTAAAAGGATTTTCTGTTTTCACGAAGTGACGGCTTACAACTGTCCCGTATGTTTTACACGTGCGCGGCTGAGATCCGTCACTTTGTGAAAATCTGTTACTACCCATCCTTGAATTTTTGTGTTTTCACGAAATGACGGTTATGTTTACAGCTCATTTTCCCCCAAAATATAAACAAATACGCAAATGATTAAACATAGAACTAAACACTGAAATATGATCTATCCCAGAATGTAAAATTTATTCACCCTTCATACATTAAAGAGGTTGAGATTATGCTTTACATCTTTGAAAGCGATTTATTCAAAACTAACTTTCTTTTAGTTGCACGCTTATCCATGACTTCGTGAAAACAGCAATGATACAATGAAGTTTATTAAAACATATTTTTCATCACTCATTTCACAGATACAATTTCAGATATGAGCAGTTATTACTGAATGTTTTTAATTGTACCATAAATCCTTGTTCTCTTTTAACATCTTTGCTGGGTTATTAGGTAAATCACTTTACTAGAATGTATAGAAATTAGAAAAGTACACACAAATAGAAAGCTGTAGCATTACTTGCAGACTAGTAAAGAAATGAATGTTTAAAGGCATCTCATTTTGCTAAATATACTTCATACAACCTTTTTCCTCTAAGCTCCCAACATGTGCAGAGCAGCTTATCTTATTTTGCTAACTATGCTTCATACAACCTTCTCACACTACGCTTCCAACATATGCAGAGCGGCTCTGCTGCTAGCTCCCAAACCAGCCATTAATGATGCGTGTGTCCTGTTAATGGCTCATATCTATTATTCATTGCATGTATAACTCAGGCCACATGCGCCTTGTGTAATATGCAGCATGCAGTCCCATACATAAGCAATAGCGTGTGTCAAACCTTGTTTTACAGCTTTAATACAGGTTCTTTGTTTTCCTCTTCAAATTCTGATAAAAGGTCAGCTGTGTGTGGCTGATTAAAGGTTTTTTCAATATATTTTTCCAGAAATATCATTATTATAATATAGCAACTTTGATACCATGACTCTTTATTATAAAATGATATATGAAATCCATATTTCCCTGTATATTGTTGCCAATATCAAAATTACTTTGACCAAAATAAACTGTAACAAGCCTAGGGTAAATTGTATCCACATGAAAAAGTGTGCATGAGTCTATTTTTAAAGCACATTACCTGATATTAAAAGAGTATTTTAGAAGTTATTGAAGGTGATGTTGAATATGGTGGTAGAATTTCATTTTGAAAATAGCTATCTTGAGGTCATCGTGAAAGGTTTACTAGGAGAAAATAAGAATTATTGAGATTTTTAACAGTCTGAGCAGGTTTTGGGTCCAACCCTGCTCAAGAGACAAACTATTATAGTTTTATTTGAAATATCTGGTTATATTCCTACTAAAATGTTCTCTCACATGTTAATAAGACACTAATGAGATAGCTAATCATTTTCTACTTTCATCTGAATTCAACACTCCCTTGAATTTCCATGAAGTCATAAAGGCCTACCCTTTGAAGTCTATTTCATGACAAATGTTGATACTTCTGAATGATGACAATCTCTTGCATGGATTTGTGATGCATTTTTTTATTTTGGGTGTCCTAAATTTTGGTATATTTGAAGAATAATTCTTTACAAGTTAGAGAACACTTTGATTTCTGACCACTATAAGAAAACCCTAAATGAGGAGAGGGGGTGGTGGAGGGAGAGGGGGGGGGGGGGGGCGACTATTGGTGGATACTACTAAAGATAGAATTGAGTTCTGGTCATGAAATTACATGTACATTGTGAAAAAAATTTGCTAGAAGCAATTGGGAAAGGGTCAATAACTTGATACAAATGAATTTGTGTATACCGTGATGTTTTTGAATCATTTAAATGATAAGAAATTGACTCAATCTTGCTCAAAATCTCATGCGTTGCACACAGAAATGAGTATATGGGACTACACATACACGTGGCATTACTGTTTGGTCCTAAATTTTCAGCTATTTCTCATCCTATTTTGAGTATGTGGGCATTTGAAGAGCAATCCTTTTCAGGTAACATTTCTTCTATGATATTCTTCCAAACTGACAAATAAAGAATGAAAAAAAGTCACAAATTATTGTTCGTCTTTACCAGAACTCAAACTTCTCTTTAACAAACAGACCCACTTGGATTTGAGTCAAGTTCCCAAATCCCTTTAAGATGGGTGGCGTGACGATATTTTCAGTAATGGAAAAACCAATGCTGTTCATTTCCTATGTCTTCTAGTCAGCTCCCTCGCACAGCGGTGGAGCACAGCAGCAGAGCACAGGAGGAGAGCACATCCAAATATTCTATAGATGGATGCCAGAGACAGGAGCGATGAACAGACTTAAGAAGGGCTTCCTAACCTAGCCAGATTGAATTCAATTCCATGAAAGATTCCACCTTCCATAATGCTGTCTGTTGACATTTCAACCTGTGATGCCAACAGTATATCTGTTGGGGGGGGGGGATTAAATGATATTTCACCCTCTTTGCATCTTGTTATGTTTCATGTTTGTTCATTGGATGTAATGTCAAAGGAAATTAAATGTCTATACTTCGTATTTACTGCTGAGATCCAGAAGGCCATTAACTCTATGTAAAGTGCTCTTCGTTAACCCTTTCGCGACATCACTCCACAGCTTGTGGTTTGGCTCAATAACTTTTGATTCTGAGAGCCCTTTAAAAATACACCAGATGCATGAGCAGAAAGAGCAATTATTTCTGCACCATTGTATCCATTTTTGTATCATGACCATATTACATTTGATGCCAGGACTTTTAAAAAAGGAGAAAAAGCTCTTAAATTTTTAAATTGGCAACACAATGAGAAGTTCAAAATCATTTCTTAAAATTGAAATTGGCAACTTTTCCATCTTTTTGACAAAGTTCCTAACCATGTATATTGTTTTCAAAGACATTGCATCTTATTATAGTGTTATTGTTGCCAAATGGAAGAACAAAATGTGATCAATTTAGCCCTTATATAATTTTGTCAACATCTGTCTGGTTCACAACAAATGATAGACCAGAATATCAAGTCTTGAATCTTGTTATGTCTATAGAAGATTCTTGGATGTATACATCAGGGCCTGTATTCAATTTAATACTCAAGTACGAAATATGAGTATCTTACTTAGTTTTCGGCTGAGATAAAATACTTTTATAATATTTTGGCTACGTAGATTACCCTAAGTCTAAGAAAGCTCACTAGCAGACTTAAGCCAATTACTTTGGAAGCCTTGATTGGCTAGCATACGGCTTTCATACATACATACATACATGGAGATGTATAGCTACTCACAAGCAAATTATATAAGCGCATTTAACGCGACACATTTATTGCGCATTATTTTGGACTGGCTGTGTGACGTCACAATGACTGTCAGTAAGTATTTTGCCTTAAAGTCGGCTTGCTAAAGTAAAATACTTAGATTTGATCTGAATACGAGTTAAGCCCGATCACTTAGCCGAGTCAATTGGTTAGTAATTTACTTACTTAATATGCATTTTGGACTGAATACTGGCCCTGGTTTATAGAACCTAATCATAATTTTCCCTCCTAGAATCTTTCTTTCTTTAAAAAAAAAAAGAAAAAAAAAGTGTTGGGCATTACATCCAAAATACCAAATCAAGCATTGTTTTTTCACAAAAGATGCTCAACATCAACTATTTGCAATTTATAATGGCACAATACATACATAAAATATTTTTACTGTTATGATGGCATTGTATTTTGTGTATCTTTTACTATTTACAGATACTTAGTAGTAGAAATTCATAGTAAAATCATGACGTATGCATCTGTAGGTTTTGCATGACCTGATTTTGAAAGCCTGATGTTATAAAAAACTAATGAATAAATGGAATACCAATATCATGAATTTGAGTGCGTGCTTGTTGTATGCGTCACTCCTGAGCAATATAGGACACAGAGGGAGCTTTCTGAAACAATGATGACGGCAAGTTACACAGATGGGAAAGCTTTTAGTCCTTGGCTTACAGACACTAGTCTTGAACCCCCATGGGACGATATTGCTATTTGACCCGCTTTAACTCTCCTAAGATCAAGATGGAAGGCTTTCTTGAAGCTGATCAAGATTGGTATACAGGAGACAAAGCATAATGATATCAAGTCTTTACCCATAAGATGCTTTTACATCCTCCTGATCACAATATTTTTTCTGTAGTGGTAGTGATCCAACATTTGCTCTGGGTTAATCTTGTCAAAGATATGTAGTTAGGGTTAGTGTTTTGATTGGTTTCAGTTAGGTTTAGGTTCAGGGTTAGGGTGTTAGATGTAGTGTTAGGTTTAAAGATGAAGTTGAGTTCTGGTCATGAGATTGAATTGTGAAAGAAACTGTCCCAAAGCTGTAAGGTTTTGGAATCACCAAAATGATAAGAAATTAACTCAATACTGCTGAGAGTCACATGCACTGCACACAGAAAGGTGTATATGGGACTACACACAAATGTTTGGCCAAAAAATTTCAGCTGTTCCGTGTCATATTTTGAATGTGAGGGCATTTGAAGAGCAATCCTTTCCAGGGGACATATCTACTATGATAATCTTTCAAACTAACATAATAAGAATGAGAAAGTTCATTTTTTACCTTTCCCAGAACTCAACTTTATCTTTAAGTTTAGTAGGAAATTCACCACACAGCAATTGTCACTGGGCATGTCTAGCACAACCATAATGTCTTATCCAAAAGATAACCCAACCTGAATATATCAGGTATTTTGGCAGTTTGAGTGCAACATGGAACTATAAGATAAACCCCTCTAAATGACTCCCAGAACCAATCTGGGGTATTGTCTTAAATAGTACATACTCTCAGCTAGTTTGGTATTATTCCCATTTTCAGATCAGTCATTAATTAGTATAAATAGCAACATAGTTATATCTAATCATAGAAAATAGTATAATGTGAAAAGTGAAGACTGAAAAACAATGCAAATAAGCTTGCTGATATCCAAATTATCAATTTTTTTCATCCATATGTCATGATTACACCGAGGATTACAAGACAACTGCTTTCTTCAAGTTTTATTTATATACATCCCAAAATAACAAGATGATTAGTCATGACTCTTGGAAAAACTGCAACACTTGGCCTTCATGAAAAATATAAAAAGGCAAATAACATGACTCAACTTGGTCTTTTGTGAAACAAGCTACACATGAGATTGTTGTTTGTGTGATGTATAGAAGGGATAATGGAATAAGAAAGTTTCCAAATGGATAAAATTGATTCAATCCACATCATTTTTCAAACAGATGTTCAGGAGATAATTGGTGTGTATTCCTGTATTCCATTGCATACAAGAAATAAGTGGTGCCTGTATCAGAAGTTATTATGTCTTTGTAATATTATATGTGTCTGAATAGATGGAGCATAAGGGAGTATATTTAAAGTAATATACAACAAAAAAGAGAGGTAGACACAAGCACAAAAACAGAGCACTCAAAGAAGAGAGAGAGAGAGAGAAGGAAAGTGAGAAAAAGACAGATTGAGAATGAAGAAAAATTAATAAATAGAGACAGAAAGAGACATAGAGAAACAGACAAAGAGATATAGAGGGAAGGATAGATATAATCAATGCCATGTAAACATGGTGATGCAAACAAAAAGGTGAAATCATTACATTTTCGACTCTAACTATAACAGGAGGTATGTTACAAGAAATTCAATACATATCAAACTAGCTAGCTATTGAGGTGAGCAATGCTAAGGGAAAGGGTTGCTGAGATGAAGAGCCAGAGAGAAAGAGAGAGAAGGATAAAAAAAGGAGAGAAAAGGAAAGAGTGATAAAGTGAGAGAAAAAGAGGAAAAGAGTGAGAAAGTGGGAGAAAGAGAGAGTGAGGCAAGGGGAAAGAAATTGTTTCAGGCTTAGAGCAAACCAGGCATTTACATGATGACTCTGACAGCCATTGCCAAACACACAACCTTAGTCCCTTTAAATGTCAGGGAAGAAAGTCCATGAGCCCCTGAGGCATTTACTCTTTCTGTCTCCCTCCTCCCCGTCTCTCTCTCTCACTCTCTCACTCTCTCTCTCCTTGCCTGTGTGGCGCGATGCCTTACAGGCTGTGTCCCATTGACGTCATACTGTTTGTACGCCTGGTCTGATACCACACCGGGTTCAAGGCATTTTGCATGCCTCTGTACCCCGCACAAAAAAAAAAAAAAAACTCAAAGAGAGAAGGGTAGAGGAGAGAGCAAGATGATGGGAAAAAAAGAAAACCAGCACTCGGCCGTTAACAAACGACGTCTGCCGTCAGTTCCCGCAGAAAGCCTGCCACGCGTAATAAAATTAATCATATCTGGAGCAGAGTTACTGTATACCAAGCCACGTTTTACTCCTTATTTATTCAACCATGAAACCCATCTCAAAGCGTGCAATCTCCATTATTCTACAATGGTGACACAGGCAGGGGAAGAGCATATGAAAAGGATAAAAAATGAAAAGCATAAAAACTGAAAAAGATTCAAAGGCACAACTACCTTTATATGAATTTATCTTTTAAAAGACAGTTCAATTCTTTCTTTCTCTCCCTTTTGTATATATCTTTTTCTCTTGTAACTTACAGTATATCATACTTTCCTTTCAATTTCTTTCTTATTTTCCTCCTTGCTTATGCTATTTTCTACATTCCTCTCAATATGTTTCTCTCTCTCTCTCACACCCTTATCCCTGTATTTTCTACATTCCTCTCAATATGTTTCTCTCTATCTCTCTACCTCTTTCTCTCTCTCTCTCTCTCACCCTTATCCCTGTATTTTCTACTGTCCTCTCAATGTCTTTTTTTTTCTTTCTGTATCTCTACCTCTTTCTCTTTCTCTTTCTCTCTTCATCACCCTTATCCCTGTATTTTACACTTTCCTCTCAATGTTTTTTTTCTCTCTATCTCTCTACCTTTTTTCTTTCTCTTTCTCTCTACATCACCCTTATCCCTGTATTTTTATACTTTCCTCTCAATAATTTTTGAACTCTTTCCTCTCTCTCTCTCTCTCTCTCTCTCTCTCTCTCTCTCTATCTCTCTAACCTTCTGGTTTCTCCTCCCTCGCCTCCTCCCTCTTCCTTTCTCCTCCCAAGTATGAATTTGATTTGAGCAAATTATTTTCATGGTTCTTGCTGTCACTTTGTATTTTCCGCGAGACTGCGAGAGCACTGTGGCAATTGTTACATGCCGAGAACCCCCGGTTGCAAGGCAATAAGGTGCTACATGCACGGCCAAATTACAGGACCATGGGTCCTCTGTCTCCAACACACGCTCTCCCAGCGACTTCCACAGAGGATGAGGCACACCTGCCAAGCAGGGGGAACATCTTTCGCTCATAATATACCTTACAAGACAAACACACACATAAGCACATCATACAGTAAATGTCTCATAAGTTATCTCATGACTCATTATCCTCAATTTCCAAACTTAATTTAAGAATTTCTCTCCCCCATCTTTTCAAAATATTTTTTTTCCATTTCATCCTTGTCCAACTCGCACCACATTTCAAATTGTCAGCTGCTGGTTTCAATTCTTTCAATTATGAAATGCCATTCTATGTTCTGGCGACTTTTCTAAAGACTTCAGGAACCAGAAATGTTAAAGGTACATTGTATAAAAAATTACTATTTTTACTGTAAATAAGTATTTCTGGGTATATCTTTAACACCACGATAATAGTACATTTTGCTTGAAAGTCTGTCCAAAATCTTCAAGAGGCTTAATACATATAAAAACACAGAGAGATCCTGTTTAATTTGCTGAGCAACACAAATGAAAGGCAAGTTCTATGTTGGATTTCTTCTTATGCCTTTTTTAAAAACCTGATTATGGTACTTTACAACCCAAGTTCTATTCAATTTTTACATTAAAAAAATTGCATGACTTGAAACAGTATAATTGAAATCAACATTTAAGCCAGACACTTAGCTCTCAAAAGGGCAATGCATTAATAGTTCATTATCTTGAGTGTGGGCACACTTTTCTGCCATCTCTCTATATGGGTCATTATGAATTTTTTATGCTCCCTTTTTGGTGTAAAAGCAGAAAATAAGAGTAATGGCAAAGTGAAAGTGTGAGAGAAATTGGAGCAATAATAGGAAAGTTGTGAATGTTTAAAAAAACAGATTGACAAAATCTATGTGAATCACAAAGTGGCAAATGGGTCAGTCAATTGTTACATATTATTAAACAGACAACACTTCCATTTCTTGTATACTAAAATATCATTAACTCATTGACAACTGAATTCTGTCCTTCCCCTAGGCTTTATACAAGATCTCCCTGGGCCCTGTTTCATAAAACTTGTCATCAATGACAAGTTGCACTAACCGTTATAAGCTACTGAAATCCTTGCATCTGATTGGCTGAGAGCAAATTTGTCAGTAAAAATCACCAACAAGATACTTGATGAAACACCCCCCCCCCCCTGGCCCGTAGGCAAAGGGATAATTTCTGGTTTTCTCCTAAGCACCTTTTCCCTTGGGGCAGTACTAAAAATATAGTATATGGATGGCATATTCATAAGGGTTCTTCAAAAGAAAAAGATTCTGTAAGGAATACATTTCAAACAAATTTCTTTCTAGTCATTTTGTAAGTTGGAATAAATGGGAAAGCTGTACATCACAGTTACATCACCAATTTGGCCAATTGCTATACAAATAGAATTTTCTGTTTGTATAGTAACTTTCAAAAATACATATCTTTGCGGTTCGTCTGATTTTGTTCAAACTTTCACTCATCAGTTCCTCAGATTTTTCTTGTTTCCTTTCAGAACAACTTTCCGTTACAGTTGACTTCCTTTTAACCCATCATCCCTTCACTTGCTCTTCCACGACTCTTTGCAAGGAAGGCCGGACACCCCCAAAGATGCAATTCATTTCTCAGAGAGCGGGGGCACAAAATTTACATTCATGCCCTGGGTACGTATCAATGCTCATCAAAAATGGAGATAATGTGTGGAGTGGATGAGACCCAGGGGGCGTGGGCTAATCACACTTCATACATCTTTGATGCCGTCTTGGCTGTACATGGAATAAAACGCCACCACAAAACCCATTCCTCCACACCTCCGTATCACTCAATGAGAAGACTTCTTGTGATACATGGAATAAAACGCCACCATCATACCCATTCCTCTACGCCTCCATATCACTCAATAAGAGGACTTCTTGGCTATACATGGAATAAAACGCCACTATCATACCCATTCCTCTATGCCTCCATATCACTCAATGAGAGGACTTCTTGGCTATACATGGAATAAAACACCACCATCATACCCATTCCTCTACGCCTCCATATCACTCAATGAGAGGACTTCTTGGCTATACATGGAATAAAACGCCACCATCAAACCCATTCCTCTACGTCTCCATATCACTCAATGACAGGACTTCTTGGCTATACATGGAATAAAAGCCACCATCATACCCATTCCTCAAGGCCTCCACATCACTCAATGAGAGGACATCTTGGCTATACATGGAATAAAAGCCACCATCAAACCCATTCCTCTACGCCTCCATATCACTCAATGAGAGGACTTCCTGGCTATACATGGAATAAAACGCTACCATCATACCCATTCCTCTACGCCTCCACATCACTCAATAAGAGGACTTCTTGGCTATACATGGAATAAAAGCCACCATCAAACCCATTCCTCTACACTTCCATATCAATCAATGACAGGACTTCTTGGCTGTACATGGAATAAAAGTCACCATCATACCCTTTAGTCCATATGACTCAATGACAGGACTTTTATACCCAGGCTTCTCAGCAGGAATATGTCTACCCTTGGTGCACATCTTGGCTGTACTGTGGAATAAAAGCCACTACTAAACCAATTCCTCTGAACCTCTATATTACTGAAAGACAGGACTTCTCTATCCTTATTCTTTACATCTTAATCTACACTCACTACTAGAGGGTCGTACAATACACTAAAATAACCAAATTTCTTTTTCATCTTATTCAATACTATACCTAACCCTATTCCCTAACTCTAGCTCTAAACCTAACCTAAATCCCAATAGCAACCCTTACCCTGACTCAATATATTGGACATAATAAAGCCCAGAGAAAATGTTGTACGAGAAATGTTGCATCACCCTTCTATACCTTATGGTGAGGTATCCTAAAGCTACGCACCCCACAAATACACGCAATGCCACGCGTTCAATGCGCCAAATTTCTACTGTGACTAAGCAACGAGAATATCAATCTGTCTGCCAAAAAGAATGAATAACTTCCCTTTATTTTTGTGATATTATTATTATCACTATTTGGAAATCGGAGTGAAAGTTACATCAGTCAGCTTCAAAATCAAGATTTGCATTCATTTATTACATGTCTGTTGCTTAACCCTTTCAGGACAGGAATTATTTAAGGGCAAAATTGATCACATTTTGTTCTTCAAATTGACAACAATAATATTTTTCTCGTAGTGCTACATGGTTCTAATAAAATGTAATGCCTTTGAAAACAACATACATTCTTAAAACCATTATCGAAAGTTGAAAAAGTTGCCAATTTTGACAAATAACAATGATTTTGAACCTCTCAATGTGTTGCCAATTTAAGGATTTAAAAGCTAATTCTTGTTTTAAAATTCCTGGCATCAAACGCAATTTGGTAATGCAACAAAAGTGGACATAGGATGTGCAGAAATTTTAGCTCTTTCTACTCATGCATCTGGTATATTTTTAAGAGCTATAAATCAAAAGTTATTGAGCCAAACCACACAATGTGGTCAGTTGTCTTGAAAGGGTTAATAGGACCCCTTCAGTTTGTCAAACAAAATTTGACACAGGCATCGTCATCAACTTGAAATTGAATGTTATTGACATTCATCCTTCGTAATTTTCTTAGCGGTTTAACTTCAGAATATGTAGAACCAAGATATCTTTTTAAAATTTGCATAATCCCCTGAATAAAATGACGACTTTTTAGGGGCTGGAAACAAAGTGCATAGCTTTAGCCCCCCCCCCCCCCCCCCCCCAATCATGAATCTTGCTGTACTCACTATGAGAGGGTTGTATGGCCACATGCTCCAGTAACAATTTCTCTGAACACTGCCAATATGCTAGTGTTACCCTAACCAAATTCTGAATTTTAATATACACGTAGGACCAAACCCTAACCCTAACCCTATATCTTTAACAAAATAAAGCCCAGGGCTCCGTTTCATAAAACTTGTTATCAATAACAACTGCCCCAGTTTTATGACAAATTTGCTGTCAGCCAATCAGATTCAAGGATTTCAGTAGTTTATAACAATTATTGTAACTTGTTATTGATAACAAGTTTTATGAAACGGGATCCTAAGCAATTTGTTGTCGGAGTGAATGTCAGAGCACCTACTCAATGAGAGGAATCCTCTAGCCTTATTTTTGTACATCTTGGTCAATACTCTTTCCAAAAGAGTTGTACAGCATATGCTCCTGCAACAACCGCTACACAGTCGATTTCTAAAACAAGTGAAAAGGTAATCTGTTAAAAAGATAACAGCTTTATAAAGTGATTTATAACGCAACCTAAAAATCAATGCAGGAAAATAAAACAATTAAGCGAAAATGGAAGAATCTATGACTTTAAGGTTCACAAAACTATACTTTATTATAGCAGTGTCTAGGGAAAACATCGCCTAGGGCTACAAGTTTCTAAGAAATGTTCCTGATGCAGGGTAATTTGACCTTTCACAGTGACAAACTAAACCGGTGAGTTCATCTATTCTACCCTAATGCAGCCACATACTATCATTTACGTATGAATGCTGTCCACCCAAGTATTCAACAGCAGTGGTGTGGCTATAAGGGGGGTTGCACATGCCTCTGATCAAGTGGCAAAAAAAGAAGAAGAAAAAAAAGAAAAAAGAGAAATGGAGAAAAAAAGAGAGGGAGAGGGGAAAGGAAACGGGGGGAAGATGCTACGGCCCCCTACCGCACACGCCCCTAATCAATTCATTTGCACTTCACTCACAGAGTAAGGCCAGTGCCCCCCCCCCCCCCCCACCATACTCCCTGTGCCCCCTCGTTATCTGGGCCCATGCTACACCACTGTTCAAAACAGCATAGTTCATGGAAGAGAGGAAGGAAGGAGGAAAATATGTTGAAAAGCAGCAGTATCCTGCTGATCACAGAATATCTAGAAATGGCCTCCTAACTCCTTTCAAATCAGCGAGAAGATTTGAGCAGAGAGAGTTGAGAAGATGAAATGGTTAGGACAAGACAATTGGATCAACAGAAAGACCTTGTTAAGGTCGGGGCTAGCAGGTTTGTTCACGAGGGTGTCTGTGCGGGGTACAGGCTTAGAAATCTGTTCACATTGGCTTCTATTCAGAACCAGCAGACTACTAAAGTTAAACCTGGTTTGAATTAGTCTGCTGATTTATGGGGCGCTAAGTGTCAACCCCCAAGTTCGGTATAAACATCTGTAATCTTTGAATGAAATGAAGAAACAAAATTGATTTTGCATGAAATGAAAACGAGAAATTCATTTCATAGAAGTTTTGTATTTTCATTGAAATGGGAATCTATGTAGGATGAAGGCATTGACATTTGGCACTCCATAAATCAGTGGACTAGGTCTATGTACTTTGGTGGGGTTTAAAACTGGCCTAAAGTTAGGCGGCTCTCAGAATACAAATAATCACATTTTAACCCTTAACATCCCAACAGATTTCCAATCACACATCATGAATTTGAGGAGTCTGAATTCTATCCACAAAAAAAGTGACAGCATATCTTTCAGGGGATCATTTCAAAACATACATTTATTTACTTTTATCTTTAGCTTCAAAGAGAAGAACTGGCTATTAGACAAATTGAAATTCAGTTTAAAGAATAGTATTCGCTGTCCACAGCAATGAAAGGGCTTAACAAATATTCTTGTCTTACAATTTTGCTCCTTACCTATTATTGTCATTAGCTGAAAGAATCTTACAACACTATTTCCAATTATTGCCACTAGAAAGCTTTGTAAATTAAGAACAACAAGAATTTGTGGATTATACTAGAACAAGTAAATATGTATAATATGAACACAGCTTAAATATGGCTGGCATTACTTGATATCTTCCCAAATCAAATAATGTTTTCACAATATGAATACTCTGTCAAGAAAGGCTGCTTTCACATTTGATTATGTAAATCAATTTGGGTATTGATTGAGTGTAGAGAGTGAATGCACCCTCCCCAGATACCAAGAACCTCTCATGCTAAGGCGTTGAGAGGTAAAGCCCCTTCAATTGGAAGCGGTCCTTGATTACATTAAATGCCACCCTCGCTTGACTGTAAAGATCCCAATCCTCTCCTACAGACCCGTTCGTGATCTCCATCATCGCTCCGATCATATTCAAGAAACTCGATCCAATTAGATTGTGCCGAAAAACGTCATTCCCCCTTCATGGCTGCGGCGGACGCCTTGCCCCACTCCCTGCACCATAACCGGCAGCACCTACTCCTTGTGTTGGTGAAACAAAACAGGTGGTTTGAACGGCGAGGGGCCGCGACGACCAGCTGATCCAGACGATGACAAAATCATAATTGCATGAAAAATTGGGAGTTTCTGTCTTGCATTACGGAGACTCTTGTCTTTAATCAAGCAGCCTCATCAGACCCAATATAAGAGTGAGAGACGGTGGTTCACGTCATAGCAAAATGACAGAGACAAATTCGTGTGGGTGGCTGCACCAAGGGATGCTCTAACAAGTTTGGCTCGGGATGCATGCAATATTATCGCAAGACATCACAGCTATGGATATCATGGGGGTATTTCTGATCGTGTCATGTCTTTCTTCCCCAATTCATTTCATTACTTAACTCATATTTATTGCAGACATGGAATATTAGTTTATATTCACAGGACAACAACAACAACAAAACAATCAAGAGAGAGGCATTTCCTGTCATCCTTTCACTTCCTCTCTCACTGAAAGGAATTGAATCAGGAACATATGAAATTAAACCACTAAAAACATCATTTTTTTCTTAAAACAATCAAGACAAATTAAGTTACACATACCACAGATTATGTCAGTGTCCATTTTTTACATAGATTCCTACATAAATTCACAGATACCAACAGCATAGGAAAAATAAACAACAAAAACAAAATTGACATTTTTAGAAATATATGACTGAAGATGTATGAGCCTCTCAAGGCACAGTCAGTTTACTAAGCTAAAGTATAAAGAACTTATGGCAAAGAAAAAGGAAAAATATCAACAAGAAAGAGAAAATAGAGAACTTTACAAATGTGAAAAAAACAAAAGTAGAATTCCACACAAAAGAAAGAAAGAAAAGATTCCAAGGCAGTTAAGGCTACAGAATGAATAGGAAGAGGAGAAGAGACACTAAACTGCTGAGAAAATCTAGATAGTTTGATTTGTGAGCCACTCTTGTCTATCTTTTGCAAGTCGTTAGGCCCCGTGCAATGGTTGGGCGGAGGAAAACAAAATGGCCCCCAGGCTCATATAAAATCAGGCGCCTCGAGGGGACTGTTGACGGAGCCTAACTCCATGGTTGAATTCAGTGCCATGGCTATCACACTCCCAGGCCTACTGAGAGAGCAATCAGATACCAACAAACCAAATCTTCTTCTCAACATCATTTACACACAGGGAAAGAATAAGAGCATTATAGGAGTAAATAATGTATACCTTTTGACAAGAGAGTTTCGGGCTGGCATTTGTTCAATACTTCAGTCAGAAATATAAGTATTTTACTCAGTTTTAGGCTTAGATGAAATACCAGGCCAACTTCATTATTCCGTTGAATATTTAGGCTAAGTACTCTCCCTACAGTGCTCATATTTTAATGCAATGTTTAATGTGCATATGGAATAGGCTACATGAAATAAAAATACCTATCAGTAATTTTGGGGTGCTTAAAGTGGGCTTACTAAGTTACATATGATTAAATAAAACTTGAGACATTTTACTTAGCGATATGCAGTGGCGCATAAAGATGCAGTAAAGGCGTATAGAGGACAAATCTGAATAAAACTTTTCATATTATTTTGCTTAAAATTGTTCAAAGAGGTTAATAATAATTCTACATCCTAATATTTTGGTTCTGCCTCTATAGAATAAAATGTTGATTTTGAATAATTTTGTCATATGTGTCTTTCCCACATCTTTACGCGCTACAACGTTTTGCTAAAGCCACCTAACGAAGCTTTAAAATGTTAAGTAAAATGTTGACTTAATCTAAGTACTGAACTGAATAATGGACCTGAGGCTCTAGCACAATTCTGGGAGTGCTTTTTATTTTAAGAATACACAGGTATGAAATATTCAATTTAATAGAGAACAAGAAACATGTATTCATGAGTAATCAGTCTTTAATTTAAAGAATTCAAACTGAATTATCTTAAATACCACAGTACAATACCATGAACATATCTAAATATATAATGGCATGCTCTACATATGAATATAATAGCTTTTGCTGAAGGAGACATTAGATCTCCTGCAATCGCATTCACATTATTCCCCTAAATTCCCCTTCCTCACTAAATGCATTACACAACAGGCATCATCTTTTTTGTTCCTTTAGGAGTGGATTTAAGTTCTGGTACTGATGAAAATAAAAATTCTCACTTAATCACACAAAATTTACACAGAATATTACCCTCTCCTAGCAATGGGCAGGAAAAATCTCGCCCAAAATTGTGAGTGCTGAACACTGCGTTTAGACTAAGAATGGTTTTGTTTTCAATAAATTGGACTAAACATATATGTGGCAACAAAATTTACTCAAAACTCTACAGATTTTTCTAATCATATTTGGAATATGAGGGCATCTCAGAAGAAAAATACTGCTACTACAATATGGCCCCAAAGACATAAAAGAATGAGTAAGTTTGTAAGTCGTTTTTTTAAACTTTAACCATGAAAACCCTCTATCAAAATAAATTAGCCAAAAAGATGAGAGCATCTGTTTGCAGTGGAATGCATAGATCTACCGATACTCGGGAATACCTTTAATGATGTGGGTGGCAAAGAGTATACCACACCACCCCACCCCCTTTTCCCTTCACCCATCTAAACCGATGGGAGACAGTCTACTGGTATGCTGTCAGGCATGTCCAACACACAGATATTTATGTCCTGTTTATCCCCGTATCCTAACAGGTTTCACACTGCCATTTGTCATATCTGCCGTCAGGGTAATATCACTCTAAGGGGTAAGCTCAGCTTTTTCTTCCCTCCAATGGCTTCATGTTAAAACTCTTAGATACAGTACCAAGCATGCTTATGGGAATATTTACAATTCTTCAAGGAGTTTCTTCCTTTCCCTAAGAAAGCAAATTGCATTCTTATTCATGTTTATTGAGAGCTAAAAGGACATTAACTCTATGTAAAGTTACATGAGTTAACACCTTTCTGGCTCTAAACAGATGATGTATTTTTTGAAAAAATGCACGAGTCATGAAGCATTACAATAAATCAGCTGCTGAGAGCCAGAAGGCCGTTAACTCATATCCTATAACAGAGTTAATGCCCTTCTAGCTTCAGCAAAAAAAAATATTTGTCCCTATACATTATCCTCTAGATGCAAGCAGGTGGTCTTACGTGAGGGGAATAAGAAACTGAAGTTTAAGAAAGGGCAAAAATCTACCACTTTATGTTTCTCATTCAACTATATATAAGCTCAACGTCGCAAAGAAAAGTTACCTTGCAATATATGGGATACTAGCTTAAATCACCTTGATTAAGTTCTAACTTTTGAAAAAATGCTAGATATAAAGGTTATTTGAATTCTAATCCCAATACCTGCATCTTAATGTTTTGGGGGGTTTTTTATTGGGTTCTTTTGTTCTGTGGAAAATGGGATTTTATACATTAATTCATAGTTCTGTTACAAATTTATTGGTGAAAATATATGAGGAATCATATTCAGAACATTGCCAACAGTTCAGAATGACTTACTCTTTAAATGTAAGGTATATCAAGATTTCCTTGCAAAGACATTTGACAAACAAAAACTTGTACAACATGACTTTCAAATGACAACCTCCAGCACACTTTCCTTAAGGAAAAATGATATGACTGGCAACAGCACAGAATAGCTAAAAAAAATCTTTGGCGATCTTTGGTAGATGTGGACTCACTACAGAATAAGTGAACACTGCTTACTGTTACTGATCACATACTAGTATTTAAGATGACTATCATTCTGTTTGATCACTTTTTTAGGACAAACGATTCAGTGAGCAAGCAAGTAGGAACCATACTAGCACAGACTGACAGATTTCTGGCAAGCAAAATAGTGGTTTGGGCAAGTGCTGAGAAGAACCAGTTCACCTCTTGGCCATCCATTCAAAAAATAGTTTCTCAAAACCGCTATCAGAATATAAATGATTGCCTAAATAATGCCCTTGTACATGCACGCATTTGTTTATACTTGTAACAGAAAATTAAATCAGATCATGTTCAAGTGAAAGCAATAAATCAGTGGATGCCTCCCCCAAACTTTAATTTGATTTGAAGATCATAAATTGAAAAGATGCCTTCAGACAATGAAGTACAGATATATTGCACTGTGACTTGACTTGTACCTTGACACACAAAGCATGGATACTGTATATATTCTTCATTAATGTAGATGTATCTCGAATAACATTACTATCACATTGAAGGAGACCTTCACATTTCCTTATCTTCCCTCATACCCCCTTCTCTCTCTCTCTCTCTTTCTTTCCCTCTCTTTTTACCCCTCTCTCTCTCTCTCTCTCCCTGTCCTCTCCCTATCTCACCTACCGCCTCCCTCCTCTCGATTCCTTTGCCAATCCTGTCTTTGTAAACCCTAGATAGAGTAAAAAACCCATACATCCTTGTCCAACATCATGCTCTCTCTCTCTTTCTCTGTCTGTCTGTCTCTCCATCTCTTCCTTTCTACCCTCCCCCTTCCTTGCTCTCCCCCCCCCCCCCATTCCATTCCTACCCGTCCTTCTAAAGCCTAGATATAGTACAGACATCTCCATCCAACACTATTTAATTTTCTCTCTCTCTGTCTTTCTCTCTCCCTCTCCCTTCCTCTCTCTCTCTCTCTCTCTCTCTCTTAGTCTTCTCCCTATCTCTTCTACAGCCTTCCTCCCCCTCGATTCCTTTGCCAATCCTGTCCTTCTGAACCCTAGAGTTAAAAACCCATACATCCTTGTCCAACATCATGCTCTCTCTTTTTCCATCTGTCTGTCTCTCCATCTCTTCCTCTCTTTCTACCTTCCCTCTTCCTCTCTCTCTCTCTTTCTCTATCCCCCAGCCTATCTCTTCTACCCCCTCCCTCCTCACAATTCCCTTTTCACTTGTCCTTCTAAACCCTAGATAGAGTTAAAACCCAGACTTCCCCATCCACTATCATGCTCTCTCTCTATCTCTCTCTCTCTCTCCCCCTCTCTCTCTCTATTTATGTCTGTCTCTGTCTCTCTCTATCTCTCTCTCTCTACCATGCCCCCTCCCTGTTCTTCATCCCTTTTCGAATCCTGTCCTTCTAAGGCCTAGTTAGAGTTAAAACTCAGACATCCCTGTTCACCATCATGCTCTATATGGAGCATGCACTGAACAGAATTCCAAGCCTGATTCAGACCACTTATGTTCTATTGGAAAGGATATTGCCCCAAATACCAACAATGATTAACCCCTTCACTGCTCAACTAGTCCACACACCATTTCATACAAGGCTGGCCTTTTCACTTTTTTTCTTCAAATTGGCAACTCTAATAACCATCTAGCTATGCTGTATATTCCAACCATGATTAAACCCTTTACTGCTCAACTAGTCCACATAATATTCACCCATCAAGGAAAAATATTTCATAAATGCTGACCAATAAGATTTTCTTCCTCAAATTAGCAACTCTAATAACCATTTTATATGCTATATATTCTAACAATGATTAAATCCATAATATCCACCCATCAAGGAAAAACATTTCATAAAGGCTGACCGATAAGATTTTCTTCCTCAAATTGGCAACTCTGATAACTATCTTTCTATGCTACACTCTTCCTCATGATATCACATACATGTACTTATAAATGAAAAGAGACAAAAAATATTGTCATTTGCAGGAATACAGTGCCTTTTGACAATTTGGCATTTGACTGCATGTTACCCATCTCTGGATCATGAGCTCATTTTCCTACACATGTATATATGTCATTCAATACACAAAATTTGCATACCTGTATAAAAATCAAGTTCAAGGTCAATTTTGATTAATTCCACTTTATTAAAAAAGAATGTATTACATAAAAATAAAAAACAGATACATAAAAAATGATTTGCATATAAATGGACAGCACAGAAAATATGCATGTTAGAAATAATAACAAGGATAAATGTAAGATCTAGCCATATGTTTGTGGTTATAACAATCAAATTCTTTCCCCTCACCATTCAAAAGGCAGTATGTCCACATCTAATAAAGATATCAGATAGGATTGCACTTCTCATGACATGATCACTTCCTATCAGTTCCAAACGGGATCCACATGGCTATACACCACGAAGCAAATAGTACACAGCTAATTATGCTTGCATGTGAAGTAATTAAAGACTAAAAGTAGCACTCCATATTTATGATACAAAAATAGACAATATGCCAGCTTCCCACAACTATAAAGTTACATACAGCTTATTATCTGTGGATTAATTCTCCTATAACTAGTAAAAGAACTAATTTATGAGTGCTGAGATAGACAGTCATAAACTCAACTTAATCCTAAGGACAGTACTGTCATCAGGTGAATGCATCTACTTATCAGATATTACACATATCAAAAAAATGATACTGAACCAAGTTTCCTATTTAGAGATTTTTGGTACACATTTTCTTTTGAAAAAAAGAAGAAGATATAGATCAAACTATAACAACCTCTGTTAAATATGAATGTGTTATCTTCAAATTAGGCATTTAACAGTTGTTCTTGTTGCACTGCTCTATCTTTCATTAAATGGAAAATTTCAAAATGAGACAGAATCTTCAAAATAAAATTTATTAAACAGAATGACAATAATATATCCATTTGAGTATTTTCCAATGTACAGTCTTTTAAAAGATAAAAAAAAAAGAAAGAGGAAAAATGATTTCTTCAGGTTCAAAATTTATAATCAACCTTGCATAATAATTACTTTTCAATCTATCATTAAATAAAATTTGTAGAACTGACTGAACTCTTTTATAGAACAAATCTATAAAATGCATGGAGAATGGGGGCGCCCTTCAAAAGAAAAAGCAAGTTGGCAGTTGAAACGTTTTAGGCACAAAGCTGAGCATAGTTAAAAAAGATGCAAGATATGTCTACCGGTAGAATCAGCACCCATGTTGAACATGAGTCATTTGGGTCAAGCCTTATATATTACAATACACCAGAGCAGCACAGGCATCCATTCATGATATCAAATGACTTTCTAATAAAAGGGGGTTTCTCTCTTTCTGTATTACAATGGAGACACCTGAATGTCAGAGTTGAATGCAGCACACAATTGAAGGAGAAAAATGACTAAAAATAGTAGGAAACAGAGACAAGTCCAGAGGCTAAACATGAACTGAGTCATCGTCATGATTCATGTTTGAAAGCGAGTACCATTCCTCCTGTCAAGATTCTCAATGTACAAGATTCTTCATTTCTAACCAGAATGGTATTCATGCATCCAGATTTAGAAAAATCATCAGAAGTGTAATAATAACGATGATGATGATGATGATGATAGTGATGACAATAATAACGATGATGATGATGATGATGATGATGATGGTGATGATAAGGATAATGATGATGATGATGGTAATAATGATAATGATGATGATGATGATGATGATGATGATGATGATGATGGAGATAATGATGATGATGGTGATGATAATTATAATGATGATGATAATGGTAATAAATGATGATGAAGATGATGATGATGATGATGACAAAGATGATGATAATACCGGTGGGACAATGATGATGATGGTGATAATGATGATGATGATGGTTTGGCAGACTGGCAGTCAAAAATTTGTTATACTAGAAAATTTCTTTACACCATCATAATATCAAGAAGGCATAAAATTTTACAACACTTTTTGAGAGGAAAGAGAGAGAGAGAGAGAGAGAGAGAGAGATATTGGTGAGTCAGTGTGAACTGAAACTCAAGTTAATCATTTGTTTGATTATCAGGACTGATGGAAGGCAATTAATGAACAAGGTACCTGTACATCAGTTCAGATTCCAATACACAATATTTATCTCTCTCTCTCTCTCCCTCTAGAGGCAAGACGAGGTCATATCATGGAATTTCCTGTCTGGTGGGGGCGGGTGATAGCCCACCTACTACCATCTGTCCCCAGATCTCCACCCCAACATTTCTTCTTACTATCAATTGAATTGAAGGTTTTATTATTATTATTTCGTCATAGCCAATGGCTGAATTGCAAATAATTTACACCCTTGATAAAAATACAAACAATGAAAACTTTTTAATACATGCTTGTAAATAGACCTGTTCACAAATATATTCAAATTTTATGCATACTTTTAAAACAAAGGTTGTTCTTGATAACCTGAAAGCTTGTCAGAGGCTTGTCAGACATAGCAACAAGTAATGTATGCAAATTGGATTCCAAGTATTGTAGTTCATTCATTAATAACAGGTTAATGGAATACCTAGTTACTAGGTCCCCAGGGAAGAAACATCCATAAATTTGAATAACTTTGTGAACAGGTCTATTATCAAAAATGCAAAACATGAATATGATAAGAAAACTTCTACCACTGAATCCAAACCACCCCTTCAAATTCCCCCTGTCCACCCTCTACCTCTTACTCTTACCTACTATCATCTATTCTTATTCATGTCTCCTCCACCCCATGCTCCTCCTTTAAGTTATGGTCACAACCAAAAAAAAAAGACTGCTTGGCGGCCGGGCGGCGAGTTTTTAGCCAATTTCACCCGGGCACCGAGCGGCGGCTGCCCGTGCACCGCTGGTTTTTAGGGCATCGCTCAGTCGCCACTGAAGTTTTAGCGCGATGTTAAAATTCCCAAAATACGCTTGTTTCCTGGGTGGTCGCCGCCCAGGCACCGTCCTAATCGAGCGATCGCTGTTGAGCGATTTAGGTCAAAAATCGAAGCCGCTACATCAAAGGCTGCTGAGTGGTCACCACCTGGGAATCAGTGGGTCATCAGTCAGTCACTACCCAGACGCCGTGCAGAGAAGCTCCCTCAATTTCACCCATTTGTGACCAAAAATCGACCAGTGATTGACGGGAAATCGCCGTTCTAATGGAGTGATTGCTGTCAAGCGATTTAGGTAAAAAATCAAAGCCGCTCGATCAAAGGCTGCTGAGCGGTCGCTGCCCGGGAATCGGTGAGTAATCAGTCGGTCACTGCCCGAACGCTGCGCGGAAATTCTCCCCTGATTTCGCCCAGTTTTGATCTAAAATTGACCGGCGACCGACAGGAAATCGACAGGGCTCCGCCAAGGCATCGCTGGGATTGTATAGCCCGCTCGACTTCTCCAAAAATCGTTGGGCACTGCCTAAATTCCAGCTGCGCCCGAGCAGGCTACAAATTGGTCGGTCGCCGCTCAGATTTGTGACCAAAGCATTAGCACCATCTATTTCTCTTAACCCATTGCCCAAGGGAACCGGATGGTTCCTGTATTAAGCCTATGGGAATTAAGAGAATGCAGTAGTCAACGGGTTGAATTTACTTTCTATCATTTTTCCTTTCCAACCTCCTCTCTACCACATCTGCACCCCTTACCTACTCCCCTCATCTACACCCCTTACCTGATCCCCTCATCTGCACCCCTTACCTGATCCCCTCAGCTACACCCCTTCTCTACCGATCCCCACCCCCTGTCACCCCCTGTTTTGTTCTTTTCTTCTCCTGTCTCTGTTATTCCCATCTCCCTTGTGACATGTCTATTCTGTTGTGCCCCTGAATAATTCTATCAACCTTGAAACATAAGTGTTAGAAACAGACATGAAAGACAGAGACAACGAGAGACAGGGAGAGGAAGAGAGAGAACGAGAAACAGCAACAGAGCAGGAGAGAGAATGTCAAGCAGATGACGTCAACTTTTTTTCTTTTCTTTTCACCAAGACACCATTGAAATGATTGATCTGTCCTGTGCTTTTCATACATATCGCTTCTCTGCAAACCAAGCATCTTAAATGCAAATAATTTTAAAGAAATGACCTTTTCAGCCCGATGTCTGCGTTTACGGAAACAAGCTTGTATTTCCCTGGGTGAGCTAATGCACATATACATGCTGCTGATCTGCTCAGTACAGATTAGGTTGTCTGTTCTGCAACAGTTTGGTTTGTGTTCATCACTGTTGTCATATCATTTGAAAGAGAACTGTTCAAAATACATTTGTAAGTTTTGTTTTAGAAGCATCCGATTCCCCTTCCCCCTGCTCACTCTCTCTCTCTCTCTGTCTGTCTCCCTCTCTTTATCTGTGTGTGTGCATCTTTCTGTATTTCTGTCTGTCCATCTCTATAGCTCTATGTCTCTCTCTCTCTCTCTGTCTCCTTTCTCCTCCCTCTTATATCCTTTCCCATACTCTCTTTAATATTCCACTTTTCTTCTCTTCATTTTATCCATTCAATTTTCCTTTCTCACTACCTACCCCTCTCAAAACATCAATATATCACTGATATGGTATCCACCTGCTCTTCCCCTCTCTCTCTCCCCCCTCTCTCTCTCTCTCCCCCCTCTCTCTCTCCCCCTCTCTCTCCCTCTCCTTCTCCCTTTCCCTCTCTCCCTCTCCATCCCCCTCTCCCATTCTCTCTATCTGTCTTCTTCCCCCCTGCTGTTTCAAACGCACTCTATATTTGCATTCAAAAAATAATGCATGCAAAACTCAGAATATGCTCATCATAATATATAACTTGAATGGCTATTTCTCATTTAAATGTGAACGCTTCACTTTATTTTTATTTTACTTTCTCATAGAAAGCAACATACCATAATCATTCTTATTAACACTCCAGTGACAACATAAAGACCAACACCAGATCTTAATACACCAAACAACAAATTATATTACACCAAATGGTCAAGAATCGGTCACTTTAAAACCCAATCTGGAGTCAGTATAAGACCGAGTTACCAGGATACTCTGTAGAACCTCATACGCAGGCCACTCAAAACACAGGTTGAATAGCTTTATATCATCGGGGCAAAACAAACGCCTACACAAAAATTTATAATTCCCGTTCCATCTTTTTTTCTGTATCCCAGCCTGAATACTTCCTTTCTGTGACATTCTCTGCTTTCAAATTCTAATTGATTGTGAGTTCAATGCCTGCAAGTTTCCTAAAAAGTGGGCAACAATCAGGGGAGCGTTTCATGAAAGGATTTGTCGGATATTTTTTCCGACAAGTGTTATAAGCTACTGAAATCCTTGCATCTAATTGGCTGAGACCAAATTTGTCAGTAAAAATCACCGACAAAATGCTTGATGAAAGATTAAAGAGAAGGTTGAGTTCTGGGTAAAGTGAAAAATAGTTTGCAAGTTTTCTCATCCTTTTTTTTTAAATTGCCATATAGAAGAATATCATGGAAGCAATGTCCCCCCAAAAGGATTCCTCTTGTAATGCTCTTATATATTTTTTAAAATATTTATATTTTTAATTATAACAATAATAATTTTAAAGTTTGGTCCAAATTTTGAAGCCACATGTATGTGTAGTCCCACATACTGAAGTCTGTCTGCAGAACTTTTCACTGGATGTGACTTTCCAAAAGATTTCGTCCATTTGTTATCTTTTTAATGATTTAAAGACCTCACAAAACACATTTACTATAATCAAGGTTTTCCAATACTCAACCCTATCTTTAAAAGCCTTTTACTTCTCTTTTTTTTATATGGCAAGCCTCCAAGCTTAAGAATACTTTTATTGTTGTCTGCTTAGCTTGGATCCCCAGTGTATGTGTTGTAAATGTTACTAATACAGTCACCTTGTCCTGTGCACCGCTACAATACCCATGACATTGCCTGGTGGAGTTTGTCCATATGTATCTGGTTACCCACATCCTCTGGATAGAGATAGTCACACTAACAAGCACATATATCCTTGATTCATATCCAAACCCTTATGACACTTCCTGCCCCAAAGTTTCAATTCTATAATTCAATTTAAAATGTCCCTTTTGTTACCCAAAGTATTAAATTAGATATTTGCAATGATAGGGCAAAATTGTGTTGATAAAAGTTGTATTTCATTTTTTTTTTTCATTATTGTACATTAATTCTTTCAGGGTGTGATGCTGCTCTGTTTCTATATACCTAAATAACTAAATAAATATATAGATAAATAAATAAATCAATCAATCAATAAAATAAATATATGAATAATATAAATTGTTAATAACAAAATAAATGATAATGATGATGTTGATGATAATAAAAAAAAATAATAATAATAATGATAATGAAAATGATAATGATAATGAAAATAATAATAAAAACAATAATAGTAACAATAATAACAGAAAAATAATAATAATAATAATAATGAAAATGATAATAATAATGAAAATGATGATAATGAAAATAATAACAAAAACAATAATAGTAACAATAATAATAAAAAGTAATAACAATAACAGCAATAATAATAATAATAACATCAATTTTACATGAAAATATATATTACAATACTTTTTTTCATTTTCATTTGTCACTACGTCAAAGGGATGTGGCTTATTCATCTACTTTTTAAACAAATTGTCACTCTTGTGTGCATGTGAAGGTGATACGGAACATCATTTCTAAAAATATTTTTTTTCTTTTTAGTTCTTAATCATTTTCTAATTTAGATCAAGTTATCATGCCTTGTTTATTCATACATTCCCATGATTAATTCTGTAGATTCTACCTAAACGACACAGAAGAAGGAAACATGAAGTTTAGCATTGCAAGCTGAAGTGTTTGTTTTGATGGAGAACATTTGCAAAGTAAAAATACAATAGTTAAGTTTGAGCAGCAGAAGAATCCTTAATCAGCAGCTTTTATCATGATACACTAACATAATGGGGTGACTGAATCAGGAGCAGATGAAGGGTTTTGCAAAAAGAGGGGGCACAATATTTTTTTGAAATTCTGATAAGCAGAAAACACAAAACACAAAGAGAACAAGATCATCATATATTTCATTTTTGGTGCTTTTTTACTCCAAATTTTCTGACAAACAAAAAAGAAGTAGAATAAATCATCCACTAAGAAAAAGGGGACATTCTTGGGGTTGTGTACTAAAGGTACACCACTTGGGCTTTAAAAGGGGGCACAGGCCAGTTACCCCCCCCCCCCCCATGAATACGGCCAGTGACTGAATGACAAATTTATATTTTCAATATGTCCATACCTGAGACATTAACTAAATATATTCAAAGTAGTCAATACAATGTTCACAAAACAAGTTTTAAAGTGATTGATTAACTTTGTGAAAAATTGTAAAATCAGCTCAAATGCCAGTGAATTGTGTGCAGTCCTCTAACTACATATATAATTAAGGATATGTGAAAGTATGAGAGAAAATGGAACCCGTTTACTATCCTAAAAAAGAGAAAATCGCGATCAATCGCTAGCGCAAGTTGCTCGGCTTCTTCGCTGCGCTGCAGTCACAAAAACCAAGCACCAGCGCTTGGCGATTTCAGAGCGGATTTCCAGCCCGTACGGTATTCTGTGATATAGCGAGGCATGCCAACCATAAGAGTTCTTTAGGGTTCGGTGGTCCTCTATCCCGACATCAATGTTCAATCGTAAATATCTTGATATATAAACGACCGATCAGCTTATAAAACTCAGGCGATTCCTGTCTGAGCTAAAGGTTTGCAATTATGATTACAGCATTAGCTGGAACAGTGATTTTTTTTTTCATTCCTGGGCAAAGTTAATCAATGCCTTTAAAGTGTGTTGGAAAACAATATAATCTAGACAAATAAAACAGAAATACTATTTCATAAAATATTTCATCCTGTATTTTCCAAGTTCTTTTCTGAGAATATAAATTATCCAAAGAGAGAAAAAAAAGAAGTAAATTCCTTATTTTAAAGATAATCATTTACACATGTACATGAACATTTCAATATGATTTTTAAAGAAAACTATTACAACTTTTCCAAGCAAAAAGGCTTTTAAAATATTGAATGGGGTGTATTTCTTAACATCTTAGATGAACTGAAACATATGATGGGACTAAGCTGACAAAATACACATGCACCCAATCTGGATATAGTATTTCATTTTCATTTTTTTTTTCTTCCCTTATGTTAAATCATCCCTAGCCTTTGAAATGTCAAAGTTAGGAGGAAATTTCCCAATCTGCACATGCACAGACTTGAAGAGCATACACAACATCTACATGCAGGTGTATCGTGATGGGAAGTTCATGTTATTCACAAACCTCCCTAGGCTAATGGGAAATTGATCAGGGATCCATCCACTCTCTCTCTCTCTTTCTCTATCTGCATGCATCTTTATCAGTCATTCTATCTATCTTTCTGCCTATCTGTCTGTCCATCTGTCTGTCAGTGTGTGTGTGTCCAGCATTCTGTCTGTCTGTCAATCTGTCTGTCTATGTGTCTGTTTGCCTGCCTGTCGACGAGTAAGTCTTCCTCGTTGCCTCTCTGTTTCTTTGTTTTTCAGTCAGACTGTCTATATGTCTGTCTGTTTGTCTGTAGATATGTCTTTATAATCGCCCGCTTGTCTGTCTATGTGTATGTTTGTCTGCTTGCTTGCCTGTCTGTATTACTGTCTGTGACTGTCTGTCTGTTGCCATGCCTGTCTGCTTGCCTTTCTGCTTATCTGTTTGTCTGTCTGCTTATTTGTCTGTCTTTCTATCTGCTTGTCTTTCTTTCTGTCTATCTGTCCATCTGTCTGCTTGCCCATCTTTCTATCTGCCTATCTGTCAATGTCTGTCTGCCTATCTATCTATTTGTCTGTCTGTCTGTTTTCACTGCTTGCCTATCTGTCTGTCTGTCCATATATTTCTGTCTCTCTCCCTGCTTCCCTGTCTATATGTCTGTCTGCCTTTCTCTCGGTCTCCTTATCTGCATTTTTTTCTGTCTGTCAGCTTGTACATCTTTCTATATCATACATGTATCTGTATATTTTTCCATCCATCCATCTATCTATCTATCTATCTACATGTATCTATTTACCTATTTATGTCTTTATCTGTGTTGATATCTTTCTGCAAGTCATTAAAAGACAAGTAATGAGTTATCATTACAAAGTAATTTTTACAATATTTAATATATTTATTGCTGTGGACACATGAACCCAATAAATGGAGTACTGTATGGGACACATAAATATAAAAAAAGTTACAAACTCAGTTCTGCATTGTAACTGTGATCTACATAATGTTTCAATATTGAAGGACAAGAAAACAGGACACACCCAAATAATCATAATTATTAACTATTAGGTCAATAGCTCTTCCTTTCTTCACTAAGAAGGCATCACCTACAAAATTTCAAAAGCAAACTATAACAGATTTGTTATCATTAGTTGATATCTGAAAACAAGGGTTACGAAAGGTAAATAAAAAGGTCTATAGTCTACTTTAATTTAAAACCTGATGCTGGGTTTACACTTGGTCTAAAGCCAAATGTAACAAAGCAAGGTAATGTGATGTTCTTGACATCAAGTTTAACTTCATTAGTAGAATAATTTGGGGGTATTTGATAGCTAGGAAGATAGTTGTACAGGCGACCATACTGAAACAAATATCAAAATCACATTGTGACTGGACAGTGTTAATCCACTCCAAAACTATGCATTGTCATCGAGGCACATTCAAGCAGGCAGAGAAATAAAATAGAGGGCAACATACAGCATTCCACATCTGGACGACACATTGCAACTAGGGCAAAAATGTGGACATGCAACAAGAAATAACTTGACGGCTTACTCACCATTTTGTTTTTCTTCTTCTTACTACCAAGCACTCTTTCATCACGGAGATGGAAGAAAGTTACATGTACGTGAAGGAATCAATGGTGGATCAAGAATTCATTGTCAATAAAGGGGAAAGGATTGGTCTGGTAAATCAAGAAAGAGTGCTACATCTTATTCACTAAAAAAGTATTTAAAACAAGTACAATCAAGTTCACTAAGCTACCTAAGATGGTTGTACAACACATGCTTCTTCCTAGGACACATAATACATTAGATCACTATAGACAGGTGGCCTTTATAGACAGGTAGCTACAAGGACATTTTTTACTCTAGTAGCGCCACTTGAAATCAGGATCTAAATCCATCATTACATAACATAATTAACCCTTTCGAGACCAATTGACCACATTTTGTGGTTTGGCTCAATAACTTCTGATTCAGAGTCCTAAAAAATATACACTTGAGATGCATTTTGAGTAGAAAGAGCAAACATTTTTGCACACACTGTGTCCATTTTTGTTGCATGACCATACTGCGCTTGATGCCAGGAATTTTACAAAGGAGAATAAGCCTTAAAATCGTTAAATTGGCAACACATTGAGAAGTTCAAAATCACTGTTTTTTGTCAAAATTGGCAATTTTTTTTCAACATTTTGACAAAATTCCTAACCATTTATATTGTTTACAAAGATATGACACCTTATTAAAACCATGTAGCACTAAAAGAAAAATATTATTGTTGCCAATTTGAAGAACAAAATGTGATCAATTTAGCCCTTAAAAAATTTCTGTCCTGAAAGGGTTAATGGCAAAGAAGCTGATTAGAAGCATAAATGCACAATGTTAGGATGATTGAATACGAATAAACAGATGCTATGATAGTGTAACCTAATCTATGATCAATAGGATAATTATATAATATTGAATGGCCTTGAGTAGGATACAAGGATATATCGCACGAGCTATGAGCATATTTCACGAGTCGGCACGACGAGTGAAATATTTTCAAAGCGAGTACGATATATCCTTGTGTTCCACGAAAGAAAAGCCATTCAATATTATTATTATTAATTGTATGATACCTAGTTCCTCAATTTTCACCATTACATGTCCTTATGTTTTTGTATTGACTTCGACATAAAACACAGGTAGAAAAACATTTTAGTCCTTACCCAAGCATTTTGCAAGAGCTGCGCGCATGCATCCATTGTCTTAACCTTTGTGTATTTAAGCGCGTATTCACTTTTTTACGCGTCACACACACCCCAAACCATGAGATATGGAGATATATTGCACGGTCATCCGGGTACTTTTACACAAACCATGAGATATTGTTTTAAAATTGCACGGTCATCCGGGAACTTTTGCGCAAACCATGAGATACGCCAATTTTTCTGGTCGCCTGAAAACCCTTCATACAAATAATAATTATAATTATCATCAACATCATGATCATGATCACCATCATCATTAGCAGCATTATCATCATCAGCATCACCACTATCAATGCCTCATCATCATTATCTCTTAAAGAGAAGGGTGAGTTCTGAGCGAGGAGAAAAATAATTTATGAGCTTTCTTATTCCATTTATGTCAATTTGGAAGAACACCATAGTAAAAAATATCCCCTGAAAAGGATAGCTCTTCAAATGCTCTAATAATCGATATATGATGAAAAATAGCTGAAGTGTTCGGGCCGAACATTCATGCTACATGTGTGCGCAGTCCCATATACCCATTTCTATGTGCAGTGCATGTGCTTTTCAGCGAAATTGGGTTAATTTCTTATCATTTTGAAGATTTCAAAACCTCACAGTATACACCAATTCTTATGTAGATATGATCAACCTTTCCAAATTGCTTTCAGTTTCTTTCACAATGTAATCACATGACCAAAACTCAGCTTTATCTTTAAGGCTCATTCAAATATAAAGTGGTAAGCCGCCTTAGAACAACCCATCTTCCTAAATCTATCAAAAATGAACAAGGATGTGAGAGAAAATTTCTCATTATCTCTAATCCAATTCTTCCTCCAATATAAATCAAATAGGATTGAAAAAATGACATATTACATTCAGCTTAATCTTTTTTCTAAAAAAATAGATGCAACTTGTGAGCCAACAAAAAGAAATTAATGAAATGTGGAGGACAAAGCGCACTATAAATCATCATTACATCAGTTATCATAATACCCCTTAGCTAACTGATGTACTGTGAAAAATTAATTTTCATGTTAAATCATGACAACAGAAAGTTCTCATAAAAGAAAAAAACTATTAAATTCTAAAGATATAGAATGCTATAAATCATCATGAAAAAAAGTATTCTTATGTGAAATTATGTGAACAGAAACTTCTGAAAGTTCTCATGAATGAAAAAAAAAAGAATCAATGAAATGTTGAGGACATATCATAAGTCATCATTAATCTGCAACCACAATCCCAGTAATATTCTGATATAATAGGGAAAAAAAAGTTATTTTGATGTTACAGTATGTCTAGAAAAAGGCATCGCTGCAAAGGCAGTGAAGACACGGATATAACATAACATAACACAGTATCTTAAAGTGAGGTCATTGACATACTACCCCCTCCCCAGCAAGTGACTGCTGGCATGAAAGGTTTACGTAACAGGCACTCATACCCCCACAGCTATGCAGGACTATGGAGATGTATTAGTGAAAAAGAAACACCAATATCAATGCACGGAGGATTGGTTTTACTTGCAAACTACTGAGTGACATGATTTCATTCTCTTTTTACATAGACTGTGCTACAAATTTAAGGTGAAAATTAAGTATTTAAATGCTCATTCTTACATTCCTCAGATATGATCTACCCTTATCCAATCTTTGCTAATCCACACATTTCCTATAATAGGAAGTCCCTCAAGAAAAGCTGTGTGGGGTACGAGGTTATCCTAGAAAACCTGGTACATGCATAAGTTTACAAGAGATTTATCCAAGAAACTTTCAACAGCAGCAAATCCATCTGATACTCCCATGTCTGCACACAACACACCCAGCTTTAGAGTAAGCTCTTTCCATAATACATACTACTGTCAAAATAAGTTACACTACACTTATACACTAAAAATACTAAATAGTACATAACAAGTTAATAGTAACTTACGAACCATAATTGGAAACCTGCTGCAAAATGTTTCAATAAGAAGAAAAACAATGTTTGGATGATAAGAATAAAATAAAGGATCACGTGAGCAGCGTTGTCACTACGGTGGTCGGCGCGGGTCGGAACCTTCCACCTCTTGAAATTTCCGACCGGCAATATCACACCCGCCTGCCTGGCACTAATTTCCCAACTGACAAAGAAAAAATACTACGATTTTGATCTACGAACATGCAATTGTGGTTTAAGCCAGCAGATTCAATGAAAAAAATTATACATACGCATTTATAAGCAAATTACATGAAACCGCACGAAGAATTTTCCTGGAAAGTATACATCTACACATGTATACACAACCACTAACGCAGCGCAGCTCCTTCTCATATACGAATCATATTTACGTATAAATTGTTCACGTACCCGTACCCGTGTGTGCATACCCAACATGAAATCACTACACACTGTACTCATCTCCGAGCTGGAATGTCGCAATCAGCTGATTTGCACATGTTCGGGTTTGAGAAAACTCGCCTGTAAGTAACTCATGGGCGATAAAATTTCCACCACTAAAAAGTCCCTGGTGACAACCCTGCACATGAGAGATCCCAAACAAATATTACTATCAAAATTAATATTCACATCACATTCTCCTCTTTACCATTGGATATATATATATATTTCACTGGATACTGCTTTTCAGAGACACACGACAATATATATATATATATATAACTCTTATTCCGGCGTTTAGGGGAATCCTTTTATCTCAGCCTATTGTTATCATTCGCCTTAACGCACGGTTGCTTTCGCCGTAACGTCGAATTTCTATTGTGACGGAATAAACCGCATTGATAGGATTCCCCCTAACGTAGGAAATAATCAGTGTATATATATATATATATATATATATATATATATATATATACATGTATATATATACCCATGTCTTTATGCTTTGATTACAGATAAGTATAATAAAAAAGAAATATGGACTTACTGGTATAGAGAACTCCTCTGCAAGGTACTTCAAGATGGCTGCCTGTTTTGCCAATAAGTTTGTCCTTTCCACCATGTTTTTACCGACTCTGCCATCAAACTCTTTCCTGACCAGTGATGCCACTGAATCTAAGATGACCAGACGTATACCTTTCTCTATCAGATCTTCTTCTAATGTTTCTAACCTACAAGGCAAGCACAAAGGTCAGTAGAAACAGAATTATGAACAAAAGCTAAACATACATAAAAGAATAATTTCAGTTTTGTAGATGTTATTCAAATTACTATGACATTTTCCTTCATTACATCTTTTCAATTTGTAAATTTTCATTGCTCGGCCTCAATTATATAACTGAAGTGATTTAAACAGTTATAAATGAACCTCATTTCAATTACAGATTGATTTGTGATTTTTCTTTTGACCTGCTCCTCCTCTAAACTAAAATTCCCTAAAATTTTCATCATATATATGAATAATACACTGATAAAGATTGGACATTGAGTTTTCTTCTTGTTCAAATTACTTACTAACCCACAGGCTACAATTTGATTTTGATAAGATACTCATTTACCACAGACTCCAAGCCTAGTTATTCCAAGCTTAGTATTCAATTGGTCAATAAAAAAAAATATACAAATACCACTTCTCACTATGATTACTTAAGTGTTCGCAAACTAGAGGTGGGAAATCACATTAAAATAGAGAGTGAGCCGTAAAATAGGTATATATTTTGTCCTCTTCTTAAAACAGGGATGCTTTGTAAAGAGCATGTAATATATGTAATGCCACTTTATCAGTGAAAAATTGAATAAAATTGCAAATTTGCCCAACCATTACCTAGAAAGAAAGGTTGTAAGTTGTTATCATTTGAAATTTGAAAACATGTCAAACACTATCTGGGTTTCTGAGAGGATCATCAAGGATGCCTTGATGAGTAACTGCACCTTGTTTACATGTATTTCACAGGGTCATAAGGTGTCGTACATGTGAGGTCTAATAATAATATAATCACCTCTGTAATAGGTCTGAGCATGTAGATTCCGTGGATATGTGCACCTTCTCCACTAGGTTCATCAAAGCCTGCTCTGAGGAGAAATAGTCTGGGAAACGACACCGTGCCATCTCAACCATCCTTTAAGAAACCATTTTTAACAAGATGAATGTGACTGCGTCTCATATATGCCTCCGCCTAAATTCAGTTGATGGCTCAAACTGTTCTTGATAACCAGAATAAAAAGCCTACAATTATATTTTAATTAACCTCTTTGACATTGGACCTAGCTTACACCTTATAATCCAAAAGTCTGATCACTTTATCTCGTCATAGTCATGAATACAAAATAGTTGAGATATGGTGATAACAAAGCTACAAAACATTAATTTCACATATAATGACCTCTATGACCTTTGACCCACATACCCCAAAATCTAATAAAATCCTCTTCCTATGGTGATACATACTAGCACCAAGTTGAAGTTCATACCTCAAATGGTTCTTGAGTTATCATGAGAACGAGGCAAACACCTCAAATTTCAGAAATTGACCTCTGTGAATTTTGACCTTTGACCTACATACTCCAAAATTTAATCTGATCGTCTTCCAATGATGATACATACTAGCACTAAATTTCAAGTTTATACCTCAAATGGTTCTTGAGATATTGCATTATGAGGCTAACACCTGCAATTTCAGATATTGACCTCTGTGACCTTTGACTTTTCACCGACGTACCCCAAAATCTGACAAAATCGTCTTCCTATGGTGATACATACTAGCACCAAGTTTGAAGTTCACACCTCAAATGGTTCTTGAGGTATCACAAGAACGAGGTAAACACCTGAAATTTCAGAAATTGACCTCTGTGACCTTTGACCTTTGACCTACATACCCCAAAATCTAATCAGATCGTCTTCCTATGGTGATACATACTAGCACCATGTTTGAAGTTCCTACCTCATGTGATTCTTGAGTTATCACGAGAACGAGAGAGCGGGACGGACAACCCAAAAACATAATGCCTCTGGCACCACCTTCGGTGGGTGAGGCATAATAAATCAAACAAAATCGCTTGGATGGCACATGTTCCAGAGACAGTTGCTCCGCAATTGAAACATTCACTATAAATTTATTTTTTTTATTCAAATAATTCTTGTTTTTTACAAACATACACAAAATAAATCCATGATGACAATAGCAATAACCTTTAACTTCCTTTTAGCACTTTAAACTCAGTATTCTAAAACACTTAACAAATTTTTTTCATGAAAAAAATATATAACCTTAAAAAAGAGAACAATCTGAATCGAATCGAAATATATTATACTGATGAAATTAGTGAATTAATGGTACGAGTGACTAATGCATATGGCAATGATGTTGAGAGATTAGAGATTAAATGTGGTTGTGTGTCTGGGATGTGCATTACTATCACAGTAGGATGACTATCCCAGGAATCTCAAAGATTCTCTCTCTCCCCCGGATCTACCGCTGGCAAACATACTTGCTCACTATTAACCCTCAGAACCTTAACCAGGCTGGGAGTGCAATGCAAGATACATGCATACTGGGAGGGGTATGAGAGCTAATTGCTTAATCTGATGAATCATTCACTCATTCTTGAGCCCCTGGATTAGTACCAGGGCACAATTATATCTTAACCCCTTATCTACCGATTGATCCCCATTCCCACAGTGCCATCAATAGAGATGGATCTCCACTCAGTAAATCTTATCTTGAGGATGATTGTGAAAGTGTTCATTATAACAGAAATCAAAAGTGAGAAGAGAGCAATTAAAAATCATGGTGATGAATATACATGCTAATTGTGATGATGGTGATGCTGATGGTGGTGGTGATGGTGATGATGATGATGATGGTGATGGTGATGGTGATGGTGATGGTGATGGTGATGGTGATGGTGATGGTGATGGTGATGGGGATGGTGATGATGATGATGATGATGATGATGATGATGATGATAATGATGATGATGGTAATGGTGACGATGATGATGGTGATGGTGATGATGATGATGGTGATGGTGATGGCGATAATGATGATGATGATGATGGTGATGGTGATGGTGATGATGATGATGGTGATGCTGGTGGTGCTGGTGGTGGTGATGGCGACGGTGATGGTGATGATGATGACGGTAATGGTCATGGTGATAATGATGATGATGGTGATAGTGATGATGGTGATAGTGATGGTGATGATAATGATGGTTATGGTGATGATGATGATGGTGATGGCGATGATGATGATGATGATGTGATGGTGATGGTGATGGTGATGGTGATGGTGATGATGATGATGATGATGATGATGATGATGGTGATGGTAATGGTGATGGCGATGATGATGATGATGATGATGATGATAATGATGGTGATGTTGATTTTGATGGTGATGGTGATGGTCATGATGATGATGCTGATGGTGATGGTGATGATGGTGGTGGTGGTGGTGGTGGTGGTGGTCATGGTGATAATGATGATGATGATGGTGATAGTGATGGTGATGATAATGATGATGATGGTAATGGTGATGGTAATGGCGATGATAATGATGGTGATGGTGATGGGGATGATGATGATGATGATGATGGTAAAGGCGATGGTGATGATGATGATGATAAAAATGACATAGACTATGATGATGCTTCAGATGATGATGATAAGGAAGATGATGATAATATAAGATGATGTTGTTAAGGATGATGTTAACTATAATGAAAGTTTAATGCTGTAATAATCATGATGCCATTATGGAGAATGAAGAAGTATCAAACTCACCTTTCTGCACTAAAAGCTGATTCTGTATCAAGATACATAACGCTTCCATTCAAGCCTCCCATACTGACTGGTAGAGTAGCTATGACACTCAGCATCATACAGAACTGTGTCTTTCCACACCCAGGAGGTCCAGCTATCTGAAGATACACAAACCGAATCAGGTAAGTATAAGTATCATTTGCTATATTTTCTTGCAATCACTTGTTTTAAAGTGAACCTAATCAGCAGTGTGTTAACCCTACAAATGGAAGTGCAGGGGGGGGGGGGGGGGAATGTTATCACATTTTCATGGGGAGGGGGCACAATTTTTCCTTTTGTGTAGTAAAGGTATGCCACATTGTAGGTTGAATGTTTTACCTCAATTATAGTACCTGATACCAATATACATGTACCATATAATAGTTGGTTTAATGTCTTATCTCAATTATAGTACCTGCTACCAATCTCCCATATAATTGTGGGGTCTGATGTCTTACCTCTTTTACAGTACCTGATATTAATCCACCATGTAATAATTGGTCTGATGTCTTACCACAGTTATAGTGCCCTATACTAATTCCCATGTAATAGTTGGTATGATGTCTTACCTCAGTTACAGTTCCTGATACCAGTCCACCATGTAATAGTTGGTCTAGTGTTCTCAGAGAGGTTGGAAGGAACCCTGGACAGGAACCAGTACCTCTTTCACATAGCTGCAACGCCTGAATTAAAAAAAAAAGGAGAACAGTAACTGCAATATAACAATCATTAATTTGATAGAAGAATTATTGCATTATTTTAATTGGTGAATAGTGAATCAACCTTTATCAGACACATAAAAATGCCATGTAAATAAAATAAAGCATTGTTTTTGCTGCATTCAATATATTCATATTCTAGTATTCTATTATGTCACATAGTTCTTTGTATCCACGTCATTGTTGAAAGTTTTACAGACCAGTCACAAACAAATTTAAAGTTTTGGTCTACAGCTAGTATATATAAAATCAATTATCCAAAACTTTACCCAGCACATTATGGGTTAATGGTTACAGATTATAAAAAATAATAAAGGATAATATAACCCCCCGCACTGAATCCAAGTCAGATTTGGGTTCTGTATTTGCCCTCTCCAGTGCGCACCTTTTTCAGCTATCCTTTCTTGTTTTCTTCGTACTCCAAACAATTCATCCATAAAATCCTGGGTAAAGATTTTTGAGAGTTTATTTTTTTACATAACAGCTGTACACATATTTTTTCTTTTCTTTTTGTGATTGGTCAACTTGAACTACATCCCTCACCTTTGTACTTGTAGGAGCACATGCTCTGCTTGCCCTCAAGATGGCTTCCCTAATTCGGGGTTCACAGGTGTTGAATATCCTCAGGAGCTCCAGTCGGTTCTTGGTTAGCAAATCCTGTACATCATTCAAGAAATGTTGGAGATAGATTAATTCACTTAACCTAATGCCAGTGATTGCATGCGAATTCAAGCCATTTAAAATGCCAAACTAATGTACTATTATAGGCTTACAACTGTTCACTATGCACAAGTTTGAAAAACAGATCAAACATCATTTTCAACAGGATAATTTTGTGTTGTGTACAATGCCATTTGGGTTTCAAAAGGGGGAGCATGTGCTATTTGAGCCCAGGCCCCCCCCCCCCTCATCGACCCCTGCTTTATGCAATGTTCTGATACTTGAACTAACTGTAAAGAGCACCTAAATCCTAATTATAACCAGAATAACATGAATGATATAAATGAAGCCAAGAGTATACAAGTATAACAAATAAAAAAACGAGATGGAGAGTGTACAAACCTGACATGTTAATATTTTATGACGAGTTAGTCTTGTCACAATATCCTCATCTAGACCAAGACGATGAATTTTCCTGTTGGCCATGCTTGCCAATGTCTGGGAGACAAAAACAAAGATTAATCGATTGGGGAAGAATAAAATTAATGGAAAATTCATTAACCCCTTCAAAAAATTATCCCTTTGATGCAATCATAGGCCCATGCCTATGTGGGATTGTGTCACTATTGCAGTAGTCAAAAACAGACCACAAAATCACTCTAAGCAAGATTTCATTTTGTTAAATTTGCTAGATTACCTTATTCATGGACTCTTCAACTCTTACTATGTTACAAATTTGGGGTTTCAGACTTGAAAGTGAAATTTTAAGTAATTATTTTCCTCTCATGTATGCATGGTCTAGACTGGACTAGTTCCCGCTAGTACACACAAAACCTATTGAAGCCTATTCACACGTTAAAACTATTGTGGAGTACAAGCTTATCTGAAGATAAGCTTGTATAAGTGCCTTTGATGTAAACTCAGAATATATAATGTATAGGGATATCTATGAATAATGCTTCCGTAGCTTTGATTTATTCTTGGGTGCTAATTTAGGTAACTTAGCAAAATGGAATGGCAGGTAAAGATGCAAAAAAGATACAAAGAGAAAAATGGCTACTTTTGTCTGTGCATCTAAATTTACATTCAGACTTATCTGAATAAAAGTTTTCATATTATTTTTCTTAAAAGTGATAACAGAGTTAAATACTAATTCTACATCCTAATATTTTGGTTCTGCCTCTGTAGAACAAAATTGTGATTTTTAATAATTTTGTCATATGCGTCTTTCCCGCGTTTTTACGTGCCATCACGTTTCGCTACGTACGCTAACCAACGGACAATTAAGTCCAGTAAATGTCCAAAATTATGAAGTCATAACTTCAACCGTTTAATGTTAGCAGCACTAGTGAATGTGTAAAGACATAAGCAAAGCATTATCTTGTTCTGCAGTCTAATCATTTATTTTCTTTTTTCAAATACAAAAAATGCACCTACAAAACAGTTTTCAAGTTTAAAAGTCATCATCTGTCATTTCATTTGTTACTGTGCAAATGCCTGATGTCAATTCAACAATTCACATTAATGTCAGACACCCACAGGGTGATATATTTTCACTAAATATTCTTCATAAAATGTAGAAATTAACTGTCAGAATAGGAACAAGATTTCCACACCATCTTAATTTTTATTTTACACACGAACATATCAGCCTAGCTCCGCCGCGGACAAATTAATATTCTCTCTACAGTAAACCCACACTAAGCACAGCCGAAAGTCCGGGAACGATTCCTCGACGGATGGGCAGACTCAAGAGTCGTCTGCAATGCACACACTTCACTCAGCACATTCACTCTATAGACGAACAGGGCTTAATCTAGACGATTGAATTTTATTTTCTTGTCCACCGTGTCATACTTCATCTATACATTTTGTTTATCAACAATGAATATTCAGGTTTATCATGTTTTTAAAGACTTACCAATTGAAAATTTGTTTGTATTTCGCACCTGTTGAACTTTGATCACATCGAATCGAACGTTGAGGGCGTTTGATTTATCCCTAAAACAGAGCCCTTCATACATAATGAAGGGCTCTGCCATAAAATAGACATTTTTATTTCTTCTGTTTGGGGTTAGGGTTAGGGTAAGGGTTGCATACTATTTGTATCGGTAATAATATGTAAATTAGCTACCTAAGCTATATTAAGTTTTTGGATTTTTTTTAGAAACATGCCTCTACATGCCTACCTTCTGGCCCTCTGGTACCTTCTATCTCTCCCACGCCAAGCTTCCAGCAAAAGTGCCGTATATCAACTCGTTTGTTTCCTTCACATTCATAAAATCATGTTTTTAGTGTTGATTTTCTTATTATTCTTACATGGTCTATCATATTTTCCTCCAGTGATTACTTCTGGTTTAGAATTTATCCAACTTTAGAATGAAAAGAAGGCTTATCGGTAAAGTGCAATTCTATAGTATAAAAAATAAGAAATAAATTAACCAAATTTGGACGTGTGCTGTGCTGTATTGATCGGACTGCAATCATCTGTTTTCTACTGAAGAAGAAGCAACAATCTCTCCAAATAACTTTAAGACATTCAGTCATGGATATATGCTTCTCAATTTTTACAATATGACCGTGACTCCCATTTGCTATTACTGTTGATAAACATAAGGATGAGAACTAAACATGTAGTCGAAAATTTAGCAGTTTAAAAAAAAAATGGCATTAGAGTTGATTTCATATAATGAAAAATCCATGAAACTATTTATGATTGATCTGTTTTAACAATTAGATTTCCTTTACGCCCCGGTTCGGATGTGAATCATGCATGTTATAATATTTTACACAAATCGGGGACAATTATAGTTTGGGTGCCATTTCTAAAGACTGACTTTGATTTCTAAACATTTCCCAGATTTTTTATTTTTATTTTACAAAAATGAATAATTGCTGAAGAGTCGTAGTCATATTCAAGAACATTAACAATAAAATGACAATACCAACACAAGACTTTTTATCAAACTGTATAAGCAATTTGAGATTGGTTGGACGTGTCGGTATTTCTCTGTTCTGATGCTTCCTTATTAAGATAAGTAGGCATAGCTGAATGTGAAAGATTCAAATAATGCCGCTTAATAATGTACTTAAAATTAAAATTATAATGTCTAGTCCTATAGTAACGGTAAACGCCTATAGTGATTTATTTGTGCTAAAAGAAATTACTTCAGTCTGCTGGCAAATTTGTAATTTCTATAGGCTGTCGGCAAATCTTTAAAAAAAAAAATGATGAAGATCTTTTTTTTTTGTTTAAAAAAAAAAAAAAATAATAATTGTGAGCTTCTGTCGTCAAATTTGGCCCGTCACCCAATTCGAATTCATCCAGCGGCACTACCTACAATGTTTTATTGAAATAATATAGATCCACAATTACTTTTAGGTCAGTTCAGCAATTTAAATCCTCGTTGCCTTCCTTTCCGAGACGCCCCGTAATAATAATTTTATATACAAGAAAGTTTAAGGAGAGAAAACAATAAAGAGAGAGCGAGATGTAGAAAATAAGGAAAGGCTCTGAAGGGTAAGTAACGACGATAAAGATAAACATAAGAAAGAACACTTACAAATTAAGGAAGAGGAAAGGGCGCCTTTGGACCCACCCGGGAAGCAGGGGCAGGAAAAGAAAATGGACAATAAGGGAAAAAGAGAAGAGATGAAAGAAGAAAATGAAGTGGAAAAATGGGGAGAGAAAGAAGAAAAGGAAATTTAAATGACATTCAAACATCCATAACTTTAAGCGAACAGTATCGCAATGAGGTGGCTACTATAATGCATTTTCTGTTGATAAACAAGAACACGAAAGAAAAGATAAAGACGGTGATAATGATGACAAAAGGCAACACTGGAAGACGGCCGAGAGAAAGAGAGAGAGAGGGAGAGAGAGAGAGAGAGAGAGAGAGAGAGAGAGAGAGAGAGAGAGAGAGAGAGAGAGAGAGAGAGAGAGTGAGAGAGAGGATATCGAGTAAATACATGTAGGCTTTTGCAATTCTTTTTATTTATTTTTTATATTTTTAAAGTTTTATATTTCTTTCTTTGAGCTAGTTAATAAATGAAAGATCAGTTTTCCCATCGTATTTTGTACTGATTATGAGGAATATGTCTGAAGATGCTTAAAGTTTCCAGTTCCACAAAAGTAATGAGATAACATGCAAAATCAATGATTCCCCGGTCACGGTCCTCGCTGTATAGGCCAAGAGCCTGTCCCGGAATAGTCAACCCATTTTACCCATAATTTTTTACCCCTTAAACTTACTTAGACCATCTAAATCGTTGACAAAAAGGTTGTCAGCCTGAACGTAGCCGCCGGGTTTAGCCCCCAGAGCCCCACAAAGTGACCCCAAAGTCGGGTCGATTTCACCCCATCTCACCCATGCACCAAACTATGTCAGCAGGAAGCAGTATGATTGGACATTACAAAACACTAAAAACTGACAAAAATTTCCGTTAGGATGGGGTGTCAGACGGCCCCTAAAAATTGGGGTAAATTTTCCCCCCTTGAAGCCCAGGGGCCAAATTTTGTCAGAAGGAAGAGCTATGGATGTATATTCCAAAAATATAAAAACTGATAAAATTGTCAGTCGGGAAGGGGGTGTCAGGCCCCCAGAAATGAAAACCCCAAAGTGCCCTTTGACAACGATTTGCCCCTCAAAATGCTCTATAAGTAAAGAAACAACATTTTCTTACCTTCTGGCTATATTAACTCAAAAGTGTTTTTATTAAATTCAATTCAAACTTTCATAACATAATTTTGAGTAAAATAATCTTGCTGTTCAATTTTGGTGTTAATTGTTTGTTTGTTTTTTTGATCAATAAGTTATCAAATTGTGAAAAATGTATTGCTTTCTCAAAAGTAGCTAAAAATTTTTTTGTCAGGATTATGTAAACACACCCATTGTCCCTCTTCACCAGCTTGACAAGGCATAATAGAAGAGCTTTTCAGGTATCTGTGGTATGTGACTGCCAGGCTGAAATGTACTATTCATGTGTTAATTACACAGATACCAAGCAAGCTCCTCTATTATGCCTTGTCAGATCGACAATGGGTGTGTTTACATAATCCTGACAATATTTGTTGGCCGCTATCTATTTATCCTAATATTTAGGGGCCGTCTGACACTCCATCCCGACGGAAAGTTTTGTCATTTTTTGGTGTTTTGTAATGTCCACTCATACTACACTGTACTTCCTACTGACAAAGTTTGGTGCATGGGGGAGATGGGGTGAAATCGACCCAACTTTGGGGCTTCTTTTGGGGGCTCTGGGAGCTAAACCCGACAGCTATGGTCAGGCTGACAACCTTTTTGTCAATGACTTAGGTGGTCTAAGCAACCTTAAGGGGTCAAATCTTATGGGTAAAATGGGGTGACTATTTTTGGGACAGGCTCCCAGACTAATAGGTGAACGTTTCATACGGAGAAAAGGGATATTCATATTCCAAGAAAGGCAAGGAAAAATACTTGACTAAAATAGCAAAAGTACAGGGTGCCTTAGCAGAGTATGGAAAGAAAACTACCCCCTTGACTAAAATCCTTGGGCAACACTCCCCCTTATGGCACGATTCATAAAATGGAATGATGGCATATAAACAATGATTTTGATAAAATTTGTATAAAGATACAGACTGTTGTTCTTTTTAGTGTTTAAAAACATGTTGATTGTTGTATAAAATGTGTAAGACAGACAATAGTTGACATCTTATAAATAAAACGAGAGGAAGAAGCTTGATTCCAGGGAAGCTAATTCTTTATTTAGATAGCACATGGCAAAAAAAGGAATGACATACTATTATAATATCAACTGTGGATACATCTATTAGCAAATTGAACAAAACAAGGTGATTAAAAAGGTAGGATACAATGAATAAAACATGATAAATGAGACTCTGATATAAATAATTTATAATCTACAATTTGGCATCAATATCGAATACTATATGTAATTTGACAACACGGCTACACTACATCGCAGCTGATATGATAAATACAACATTATTTAAAAGGCATTACAGATACTATCTGCATGTTTATAATACAATACAATACTTTTTAGTGATCCATTTTTATATTCAATACTATGTAGGTATTAAAACATAAAGAAACAAAGAAACAAAAAGAGAAGAAATTGGAAAGAGGGAGAGAAAGAAAAAGCAGAAGACAAAATAAGTGAGGAAATGACAAGAAGCAAGAAGGGAATTGCGCAGAGAAAATCATAAGGAAAAGGGAAAACAAATCAGATGAATATGAGGAAAATGCTAAAGAACAGCACATTACTTAGTAAAGGAGGATATGAGACATTTAAGCTTTCTCAAACAGAACAGAACTAGGAGCAAGATGCATGCAGAATATGGTACATCATCAAAAGAGGTTTTATTTTCCTCTTGTACCCTGCTTAGTTTCAGGGGCAGATCCAAAATTTTGTAAAAGAGGGGTACAAAAACATATTCGACAAGCAAACAAAAAGTTTATCACTTATATCGGGTTCAATTTTGGTCAAAAAATGGAAAAGATGGGGAAGGCACAAATGTGCCCTCCCCATCTTTGGTAGGTTTTAAATGGGGGGGGGGGGGGGGGGGGAGATGGGGCAGTTATGCCCATCCAAAATCTGCCAGTGCATTTTTAGGCCTGCATGCTTATATGACTCAGAGGTACCTAATTGCACTTCTCTTGTAACTAGACTGTGAAACCATGAGACTCTTGGCTGCACAAGTGAAACCATGACAAACCTCAGCCAGACACGACACGTTATTAAGAGATAAATACATCTACAATGACGACAGAACACTCTATTAAAGGTATGGCCTAAAAAGAATGTCTCAATTAAAAGACAATTTATTAACATGGACATCATGACTTGTAAACCCTGTTGAAAATAGAGAGAGAGAGAGAGAGAGAGAGAGAGAGAGAGAGAAGGAGGGAGAGAGAGGAAGAGGGAGAGAGAGAAAGAAAGAATGTAGGGGAGAGAGAAAGAGAGAAAATGAGAATGTCAGACAGAGAAACAGAGAATACATGTCTCAATTGAGACATATTAGATAATTTGTTAAAAAAGAATATTGGTTGTGGTTAATGGAGCATGGACTTAAGTAGGACAATATTCACACCACGATATCTTACTTGAGGACAATTTGACCAGATAAAATACGAAAATACAAAAAGGCAGAAACTGCAATACAGTTTGATATTTAAAGCAATTTTCCACTAGGGTGATCAAGCAAGATTTTCATGTTCAGTGACATTTTATCTGTCATCTGCTCATCTATATGACATCATAACTACAATGTGGTCCACAATAAAGGGGAATGATTCATTTCAACACTGACACAGAATGTGCTGAAGGCGAAATTGTTGTGCCATAAGCGATTCTACACAGTAATGGATAATGACACATGTATATAATTATGCAGATAGGTCGGAGGATAAATGTGGGTAAATGAGAGAGAGAGAGAGAGAAAGAGAGATAAGGGGAGAGGGAAAGGAGGGGGAGAGAGAGGGAAAGGAGGGGGAGAGAGAGGGAGAGAGAGAGAGAGACAGGAAAGAGAGGGAGAAGGGCAGAGATATAGAGATAAGGGGAGAGGGAAGGGAGAGGGAGAGAGAGAGAGAGGAGAGAGGGAGAGGGAGAGAGAGAGAGGAGAGAGGGAGAGGGAGAGAGAGAGAGGAGAGAGGGAGAAGGAGAGAGAGGAGAGAGAGGAGAGAAGAGAGATGATAAGGGCAGAGACAGGGAGAGAGGGAAGGGAGAGAGAGAGAGAGAGAGAGAGGGAAAGAGTGAGAGAGGGAGAAAAATTATGAAAGCAAGGTTAACAATTTATTTGACTAATCACTACAATAAAATCAACTTCCACTGGAACTGATTAGCCTGAATGGAGATCTGACACAGCCATTGTTGACCTATTAACATTACTTTCATAACATTAATATGCATGAAAATGAAAATACTATTCATCTCAATGATCATGACATCTTTTTCAAAACAGTACATGTAAATTACCATTCCCTAGCAGAGGGACATAATACATTGAAGGATAGAAAAAAATGATTTAAAAAATGATCCAAGGAATTTATTCCTTGAATGCTTTCAGCGTCTTATAGGGCAGCTGGGCTAAAGCCAGGGTAATAATACTACTTCGGCACTTACAAACATTGTATTAAGCGCAATATAAATGTTATGTATTATTATTATTATTATTATCATTGGAATAGAACATTCTACAGCCATGCAAACTCTTATAGAGGGAAAAAGAATGAAACTTTTTTTTTAAAGTGTAACAGAACAGAAATTAAGTTCATATGCATTTGAGATACCTAGTTCAGTAACCAATCACTGACTAGCTATGTGGATACACTGTACCAACAAATACACTAATATCAATATGAAAGTTGGTTCTAGTGTTCTTGTACTATTGCAATACCACAAAGTGTAGCAGACCCTCAAATTGGCTACAATGCCTCATTTACATTGTACCAGAACACAATCAGCACAATAAGACGTTATTAATCCAAGTGCAATGAGCTTTTGAGATTTTCTGCTTTGCTGCACATGCCACATGAATGGTGCAAATCGTAATTCCAGATAACACCCATAAGACATTACAGTGACAATATTGTTGTCTTTCATACAGCAGCAAAGTATGCTTAAAAGGAGGCAGAGAATTATTTTTTGCAGCCCTAAATTCTGAAATAGTGTGAGTATGCGATAAATTACAAAAGAATAATTGGAAAACTTGTGTGGATGTGAAAAGGATTATAATTTGCTTTCAAGTAAGTAATAACAACAATTACTGGTAACACTTTATTTTTTCAACTCAAATAAAAATTGTGTTATTCTCAAAATTATTTTTGGGCTGTTACTAGTACATGTACATGTACTGAATAGCTCCCTCTGAGACAAAAGCAAGATTTTCATTTCTTTCAAAGGAGTTATAAAACTTGTGACTTTGAAATTTCATAGGCAGTATCTACAGGATGTCTACTAAACCTGTGCAAAGTTTCACAGAATTTTGTGTAAGTCTGTAAAAAGGATGAAGTACCTTTAAGAAACAACCTAAAAATAGACATGAACTACATGTACATTAGGTCTGAGAGTAGTGTTGTAGTGCCATAATCCATATGGGATAAAGCAAATAGGCTTGTAGAATTCAACTTGAAAACTTACATACAACCATCTTCATATGATACAATATATACTAGTAAAACAAACATCATAATTCATATACATGTATAAGTCATTATATGGATTATAGCATTTATAGAATGTGAACTCATAGCTGACAAGTGTCCGAGTTAATCAAATACTATTCATACAAGTACAGAACAAAAAACCGAACGACCACTTAGATATCTCCTGTGCAAAAAAATGTAATCGTGTCATTCACATGAATAAATATCACATGAGTTCATCAAATAAAAGAATGACAGATAAATATTACACATGTATGTATCCTCAACATTCCATCAAATATATGAATAACAAATATTTCTACAGGCAGAAATCTGATTTAAAATGTGCAGTTCCAAATATTCTAAAATGAGGAAGTTTTCCACCTGCATTTTAATATAGAGAGTGCCTAGAGATACAAATTAAAATTAACAAAACTAAGCTTAATTCCTTCTCACACTACAAAAGTCAATACCTCAGAGTCTAATGACAGTACAGACTTCTATCATAAAAAATTGACATGTAATTTAATTCAAATACAAGCATAACATATGGCACATCTATGTAGTGATATCCAACAGATTGAATACTCAGCCCAATATAACTTGGGTTAGAGTCTATGAGAAACAGATGTTATATACATATAAAATTGTAGTCCATACATCAAACACTCTTCTCAAATATCTATATTGTAAACTTCAGCCATTTCCAAAAATATGCACTGATGCATTTAAATGCATTTGAACTTTTGAATATATATACATATGGTTACTATATGTAGTTACTAAAACATACTAAAGTAATGTAAACTAAGCAATTCCACACAAGAATAAATGTTTTAATGAATAACAGCTTTGACTTTGTAACTCTGTAAACAATGAAGTATTATAAATGTAATGATACTTTTATACAAACATTAATATAAAATGCTAGTGTAATCACCACTTTAACCAAACAGCGAAAATGTTAGTACGTACTCTATAATGATATTTGTGACCCGGCACCACAAAACCACTAAAAAGTCGCAAAAAATCATTTTTCTGATTTTATCATATTTGGATAGAACAAAGTCTCAGCTTTAAAATGATATATGACTCAATTATAATTGAAACTTTCTAACCCTTTTAATTCAGCGAATGAAAGGAGCTTGTAAGAGAGGTTTGCTGGTATTAAATAGGGAAGAAATGAGCTCTAAAGTTGAGGCCTATTGAAGCGTGCGGGGTAAGAAAACAAGAGAGAAAATCAATGGAGAGTTAAGCAAAAGGCCATAGCACCCACTATGAATGAATTGTCGGATTAGGTTGATATTTGGTAGGAGTGTTAAACATAGTTTATTTATTCTATTGCCAAGACTTCAAATTGTGAACTTTAGTTGTTCGAAAGTTATTATGATGCAAATGAGAGCGTTCTAATGGGAGATTAAGCCCACCTCGGTGGCCTGACACCTGCACTAGACAATGCCTATTCACTCCTTTGGGGTATCTTTATTTGTTACCTGTTACATAATACTGGTTTGTTACCTGTGTAGTTATTCTGTTATCATACATTGAACTTGTAGTTTAGCCTATAGTTAACTTGAATAGGACCTACTCTTTTTCTTGTTCACATTGATTAACCTATGCAATTTGTTTTACATAGAACTTACATACTCTTTCCTTGCTCACATAAATAAACTTGATCGTTCGTCCTGTTTCAGACTCTGTTTCGTCATCGAAATGGAACTTAAAACTTCTTTGTAATTTGCTTTCGCGACTATTGGTGAACTGTAATATCAGTATGATGAGATTGCTGAGAGTTTATTCTTTCTATCAGTATAAAAATTATTAGGGAAAGGGTAATTTAAGGCCCGTGAGATTGCAGTGATTTTAACAAAAGATCATACGGGAAGGCGAAGAATTAGGAAGAAACCGAAGCTGTGCGAAAAAAAATGATCTAGTAAAACTGTTAAAAATTCATCTTCTACTGTGTTTTAAGCTTCCAGATTTTGATATAAGGTACAGAAAAGGACGATCTTTCAGAAAAAACAAAAATCCCAAAATGAAATTTTCCAACCCAAATTTCCATTTCAGCTGTTTACACAAAATCACGGGTTGCGACTTTTTGGTGGTTTTGTGGTGCCGGGTCACATTTACACTTTGGTGAGGATTACTTATCACTAGTAAATATCACTAAAAGCATATTAGATAGATTTTGAACAAATCTATTTATCATAACATTCAGCGTACTTACATGTAACTACAATGATCTCTTGATAATTGAAAAGCACCTGTTATTTGTTTATGCAATAATCTTATGCATACGAGAATACCATAGAGAACAGAACAAATGGACATTCATGTGCTACACGTACATGTACTTCATTCAAAAATGACAGATTTTCTTTTATCACTTTTCAACTACAATGCATTCAATAGGAAAAAGCCTTTACACTATCTTAACCCACTGCCTATAGGTGACAGGTGGTTCCTGTATTAAAGGGATTGATTAACTTTGTGAAAAATTGTGAAAGCAGCTCAAATGCCAGTGAATTGTGTGCAGTCCTCTAACTACATACATGTACATAATTAAGGATATGTGAAAATATGAGAGAAAATGGAACCTGTTTACTATTCTAAAAAAGAGAAAAAAGCTAGCTAGGTGGAAGGTATCGTGATTGATCGCTAGTGCAAGTTGCTCGGCTTCTTCGCTGCACTGCAGTCACAAAAACCAAGCACCAGCGTTTGGCGATATCAGCGTGTTTCCAGCCCATGAAAAAATAGGGATTCGTTCATTGTAAGGTATGCCGTGATAGTTATTTAGGTTTTGGCGATACTCTATCCCGACATCAATGTTCAATCGTAAATATCTTGATTATATAAACGACCGATCAGCTTATAAAACTCAGGCGATTCCTGTCTGAGCTAAAGGTTTTCAATTATGATTACAGCATGAGCTGGAAAAGTGATTTTTTTCTCCAATCCTGGGCAAAGTTAATCAATCCCTTTAAGCCTGAGAAAATTCAGCAGTCAATAGCTTAAAGGTATTAGATAGTTTTGGGAAGCCCTCAAAAACTTTTCGTGAGATTTCTTTGATTTTACTTAATAAATAGCAGGGTACTAACATAACTAAGATGCTGTGAAGTTTTTTGCTACTCAAGTGAAATATTTATCGAATTAGAGGTGAAAAGAATAAAAATCCCTGGCCCAAAAAAGAGGGGATGTTAATTCGAACAACGGCCACACACATTACTCACATGAGGATTGCTGTGTGTTATAGAATACGCTACACATAGTGCGAAGCGCTGGGTTTATTGTGTGGGGAACCTTCGGGTGGATATGGTCTCAGCGTGAGGCAGTGAAAAGATATTTACAGTAAAATTTGTTCCAAATCGTGAATGGAATGTTAAATAATCTCGTACATGTGTCTTATGATAAAAGGAGAATAGTATGTGACTATGTTAGATAAGTTTCTTGCCAGTATGATTTTTGCTACCGAGACTGTCTATGAGCTTTAAGTATAATGCCATCTAGGCTTGTGAGTTATACACACAGTGGTAAGGTATTCGAGGATAGAAGTCACATCTCTAAGCAAATTTAATAGATGTGATTAAACTTTATAAATAAGAATAGTTTGGAACAATGTCTCATAATGAAGTCAGAAGTCAATATAGTGGTATACTTTCATTTGTTCAATGACATTTCTATACAGTCTAGAACCGCTGCAAGCACTATCACAATCTGTCTGAATGAGAAATATGCAGTCTGGTGAATTCTGGTGATAACAGAGTGGAAACCGTTTCTCACACCGATTCCCTACACAGTGTAGAACTGTGTAGCAGCTGAAGATTGGATCTCAATCTGTCCCATTTTGAACTGGAGTCTCTTGAGCCATTTGAGTAGTGTGGTAGAATGGTAAGAAGTGACCTCCCCTTTCATCAGACTTGGAGGTGGAAAGTTCTCGCAGTTCTGTAGTCTCACCTGTAGACTTCCTGGAAGCTACCATTTCAAAATAGGGGAAACCTCAGTAACATATTTGAACGTTTTACTAAGAGAAAGGACAAATACAACAGAAAGTTGTGCTTAAAAAAAATACATGATTGGTCTACTGGTAGATGAATTATGATATAAAAGTGATGATTTAGATGCTATTAAACACAGCTCACTGCAGACAAAACTACAAATATACAAAAGTGTCAATGAGTGTATTTATGTGGTCAAGTGAATAGTCTTGCAAAAAATTAATGAAGGTCAAAATTATCTTGATTATATACATGTACATAACAGATACTTCCATGTATGGAACCCGTATTTTATACTTGCTTGCATGATGAAAAAAAATAATAAATTTCATGAGCACTGACAAGTTAAAATTTGTATTTCCTCATTTCTTTTATATGTAACTCAACAGGCACTTGCCAATTACAGGTTTCATGTCTTCCCGAGTCTTGTGCACTTTTGAAATGAGTGTATTATGTAGATGGAATAAATAAAATGAAAAAAAAAAAAAGGTGAAATATTTGACATACCTTTGAAGGATAGCTGAACAAGATTGGAGACCACATGGGGAAGAGCTACGAGAAGAAAACCCACCACATATTACAAAGTAATGTATGTCAGAATATTGGCTGCTCATTGTTGCACAACAATCACGTACAAACATCATTAATCTTTCTTAAATTAAAAAAGGAAATGGACAATAAGGAATATTAATGATTTATGTACATGGGATTAAAAAAAAGGTTTGTCACACTAATCATTAAAAACACATTCTACAATTCTACAAAGTTACAGAAAATAATAGTGAGCAACAGCTTATATTTTGCTCTTGAAATTTAAATAAGGGCTCCCATATTCATAGGACACAAAGAAAATTTTACTTGTATATCAATTCAGAGCCAGGAAGCCTATAACTTATATCATTTTTTACAGATTTAACACTTCCGGCTCTGGACATACAATTTATTGCCTCACTATATATGCTGTTAATGCCACATTTTGTGGTTTGGCTTAATAATTTTTGATTCAGAGCTCTAAAAAATATACCAGATGCAGGAGAAGAAAGAGGACAAATTTCTGTACACACAATGCCCATTTTTGTTGCATGACCATATTACTTTTGATGCCAGGAATATTAGAAATGAGAATAAGCTTTGAAATCCTTAAATTGGCAACACATTGAAGGTTCAAAATCATTGTTTTTTCCTCAAAATTGGCATATTTTAAAACTTTTTGACATATTTCTAACCATTTACATTGTTTTCAAAGACATTACACCTTATTAGAAAAGAAAAATATTAATGTTGCCAATTTGTAGAATAAAATGTGATCAATTTAGCCTTTATATAATTCCTGTCCTGAAGGTGTTAAGAAGCAAGTCACTATGAAATCCCAAGAGCTGATGACAGAATAAATCACATATCTCCTGCTGCACACATTAGCATCCGAGTCTACATGTCTATAAATAGAAGTGATGCATTTTCCAGAAACTTTTAGGAGAGTGAGCCTAGCATAAAAACACATGTCACTTTATATGGGCTGCTGTGGGAACAGCAAGGAATGGGTGCTTATCACGATATCAATTTCTCTAATTAACATAAAATCTGACAGGTAAAGAGATATTCTCATTAAGCAGCTGTTGGATTTTTGAAGATGTCAAGTTACACACGATGAGTGCAATATAAATGTTAAAGGTAATGAGGAATTTTGGGAATGTTTACAGAAATAACTGAAATTGTCATGATCTCATGTATTTGATTAACTGGCACAATTAAGCATAGGGAAACTTAAAGAGTAAAATCAGGAGGGCGGTTGGGAGGGGAATTTAGAACAAAAGGGGGCTCTTTTGAAATTCCCCTTTCGACTCACCTTGGCAAGAACAGAAGAGTTACACTCTTGCAGAGCTTCCATCAAACTCAAGAAATGAAGGTTCACCATGTCTGCCAACTGTGTCAAGAAAAATCACAATACAAAGTTTTAGTTTAGGAAAAGGAACCCCAATAGATAGACACAAATTGATATGGTAAAAGCAGAACACATAGTAAAGCCACAGAGAGCCTCTATGAATGATGTAATGAGTTAAATTTTCAGTTCTATGCTAATTTCTATGCTATTATACAAATAGTGCATGGTCTATCATGCACTACACTGGATTATGTGCACGACAAATACTAAATTATCCCGAGCGCAGTTTTGTTTCACCTAGGCTGCAGGCCGAGGTGAAATAGACCTGCACGAGGGATAATTTAGTATTTGGAGTTCATACAGTCCAGTAATGGTGCATAAATAGAACATGCACTAATTGTGAGAGTAAATGTACCCCTAAAACTATAACTGTTATTGTGTATTAGGCCAGTGCAAAAATCAAAGTTATAGTGCATGATTGTGCACTATAACAAAATTTTGGCACGTCACGTGTTGTGAATCTAACCAATCACAGCGCGTATTATACATACATTATGTACTATAAAAAAGATAGGCCATTCCAAATCGATTACCTGCATATGATAACTTCTGTAAAGTTTCATTGTTTGGTTCATTTTTCATCAGCATTGAAGAAACTATAATCCCACACCTTTATATACATGTATACATATACATGTTGATGATTTTCATCAAGTTTTCCAATTATTCCAAATCAATTTGCTAGTCAAATCAATTCCATCAATTTCAGAAGTGACAAAATCTCAACAATGTTTCTCAAAAGGGTTTTACAACACATGATTTGGCAACATGCTTCATGATCAATTTCTAACACTAATCACACTCCTGACTTCAACCCTGGACTTTGAACCTTCATCCTAACCTGAAACCTATGGCCCGTATTCTTGAAAGTGGCCTAAGTTAAGCCTGGCTTAACTTTAACTTAGGTTTATGGAAGGCCATTTGTCAACCCCGAAGTCCTGTATAAATTACTATATTTAGGTAACAAAATAAAGAAATTTTTTTTTTCTGGCATGAGCCTCAGAAATCAAATCTGTCGTGTCAGTTTTTGTATTTGCATTTAGTCCAAGAACTATGGTGATTTTGTAGAATTAAAAGAGGGTGACATTTGGCTCTCCATAATTTGGTGGCCTTAATATACACACTTAGGCAGGGATGAAAGTTAGGCACCTTTCGAGAATATGGGCATATATCTTTGACAAAAGGAAGCCTGGAGCACATGTCCAATCACCTTCAAAATACAGTTACCCACATTTGCTCCAGTGGTAATTGCTCCAGGCTCTAATCTGTCAAAAATACAGGATTAAGGTTAGGGCTGTAACTTGGTTTTAGGTTAGGTTAAGGTTTAGGTTAGGTGTAGATTAGGTTAGGTATAGTGTTCAATTCAGTGTTTCAGTTAAGAATTTGGTTAGCGTAAGATATATCGGCCATTTAAAAATTGACTCATCAGTAGCATGTGTCCTACAACTGAAAGGGCAAATAAGATGGAGCGGTAATCTTACCACTTTAGAGTGAGAAAGAAGCTGCAGCACACCAGGGGTAACTCTGCTCCAGAAATCCATGATGCTGAAAGTAGCTGATGTGTATGCATCAGAATTAGGAGCATTCATACAGGCCATCTGCTCACAGTACATCGTCCAAAGCTGAGATAGGTCAAAGACACGATATAGAGATAGAGGAAGAAATGGTCAGAGAGAGAAAGAGAAACAAAACAAAGAAAGTTGTTAAATCAATATGAGTTCGGGTAAAAAGTTTGAAGAAAAAATTTCCCATCATTTACCAACATTCTGCTTTAACAGTTCTTGTGACTAAATACTCATTTCCATGTAGTCAATTAAACAAATTAATAGAAATATAAAGAAGACTTAAGAAATACTAAAAATTGTAAAAAAACAAAACAAAAATAAACATAAAATATGTGAGGATCAAGTTTAAAGATGATTACAAGGAAATTTTAACCCCTTTTCAGGATATGACTGCAGAGATGTGATTTAGACAAAGATAATTCTTAAAGCATCAGCACAGACTGGACAAAAATATAGATGAGAGTGTTGCAGATTCTAACAATGAGACAGCTTTTTGATCTTCATCATAACAAAGAGTAATAAGGATGAAATGAAAAAGACAAAATTGGCAACCTTATTGAGGTGACATCAATAGCATACAATTTAACATGAAGTCATTCTTAAAAGAATAGGACTATCTTTCTTTGAGAATATTCCAGCAAAGAATGATACCTGACATAGGATGAATGCATGGAAGAGAGATGACATATGAAGAACCGATGCCTTGGATTGCTCAGCAAAGCCTGCTAGAATAACCTGTATGTGGTCAGCGATATGGTTACCAGCGTCCAGTGAGATAGGCTGACTGATCAGACCACTGTTAGTGAAGGATGGTGGACAAAGGGCAGCATGGGTCAAGGATCCAAGAAGAAGCCAGGACAGGAGACGGACGTGGGCGATGCAGTCGATAAACTCTTTAGGCCTGCAACAAGAATAAGCATCAAAATCAACAAGCTAGCTTCAGCATGCTGAGTTATCAAAAGGATATAAAAAAATCTTTTTCATTTACTACCTGTGGATAAATTTTGATATTTTTTTCCCTCATCTTTATATATATCTGGTGCTAAACATAATAAATACAAAGATAAAATAGATTGGAAGGTGCATAGGAGACTACCAAGAGTGTATCAATATGATCCTTTAATGTCCCTTGCACGTCATTAATATCTAAGATGTGCATATCTCTAACCAACATTTTACTTTGTCTCGTCTCGTATTAAATCCTCTTCTACTCACTGGCAACCTACCTCACAATTTTGGTTTTGTTCTTCTCCCCCAAGATATCACAATCTTTTCACAAGCTGAGAGTGAATGATAGAGATTTGGAAGATTTCTCTGGATAGTCTTTAGTCCCTTTCTATTGTTGGTCTAGGTTAATGCTAGCAATTCAAACTCATTATCCAACAATCTCTTACCCTAGTTGAACTGCGGAGAATGGACGATAGAGTTATGGAAGGGATAACCTTTGGTCCCTCTCTACTGCTGGTCTTCATGAACTTTAGCCATTCAAACTCATTACCCTACAATACCTAAAGTTGTCTTAGTGAATCCTGGAATTTCAAACTGACTACCCTACAATACCTAATGTGTCTTACCCTTGTTGAACTGCTGAGGGTGGATGATAGAGCCATGGAAGGTATCTCTGGATAGCCTTTGGTCCCTCTCTATGATTGGCCTTGGTGAACTCCAAGGCAACGATCTGAGCTACTCCCGCTTTCAGCTGGCTACCCAAGGTATCCTCATTCAGATTCTGAGATCCTCCACGGAGATTGTTCTAGAAAAGAAAAATACATACAGATTACAGTAGACAAATGTACTACTTACCAATGCAAAATTTGAGACAATATTGCCATCATACATAAATATTTTTTGTAACACCTATTATTTTTTTCTATTGTAAAGTAAGCAAGAATGTCAAAATATAAAAACAGTCACAAGCAACAGAAATTTCTAACTTTGACTAACAACTACGTAATTTCTTACCTTGACTTTTGTGAGAGTATCCAATATATTCAGTGGCATCACTGATGTACTGTCTCATGCAGTCAGTGGCTCCAGTTGAGTTCTGGGTTAGATTAATCAAGTAAGAAAAAAGTAAGATATTATCCCTCTATTCTTACGAGTGGATATACAGTGTAGTAGTCAACAGTATTTCTTGTGGAACATAGGGGTTAAATAATACAAAAAGTAGTGTTAAAAACCAAAAAAAGCTGAAGTTTACTCTACTTTTCTGAATCAGACCTGTATCAAACGGTGTGCCCCAAGGAATTATGTTATCGCCTCTATTCTTCTCTATATTTATTAACCTATTGACTACAGAATTCTGATTCCCCTAAACTTACCATTGCCATCTCCACCTCTATGTCAGCTTCCATATGACCAAAGTCACTCATCTTGCCTCCTGCATCCATCACAACAAACTGGACAAGTTGGATCAGGTTGATATCAGGAAGATTAGTCTTGAACTTGAGAGCCTGGACCAATTCTAGTGAGACTACTCGGGCAAATGACTGCTTCTCTCTCTCCTTTATATTTGAGGAAAAATGTAAAGAGAACGGATTAGCTTATCAGGACATTCTCTGTGGTGACTGGATAAGACATGTGATGTTTGTTAGAGTCCCATTACAACTATCACAGATATAAAGTCAATGATATTTTGGCTTTCATAGTATCTCTAGTAGGGGATATTCAGAAGGAGAGGAGAGGAGAGAGAGGGAGGGATAGAGTGGGAGCAGGGGGATAGGAGGAGGAAAGAAGAGTGAGAGGAGGGGGACCTGACACCTGTTGCCCTTGCAAAGATCCCGGTACAAAGGGAATAGACCTCTAGTTGGTGTGTGAGCTTAAAGGGAAGCTTGAGTTCTGGGAAAGGTAAAATATAATTTGTGAGCTTGCTCATTCTTTTTATATTAGTTTGATAGATTATCATAGTAGATATGTCCCCTGCAAAGGACTGCTCTTCAAATGCTCTAACATTCAAAATATGACAAGAAACAGCTGAAAGGGCCGAAAATTTGTGTGTAGTTCCATATACACATTTCTGTGTGCAGTGCTTGTGACTCTCAGCAGGAGTGAGTCAATTTCTTATCATTTTGGTGATTCCAAAACCTTACAGCATACACAAATTCTTATGTGCTATATAATCAACCTTTCCCAATTGCTTTGAGACAGTTTCTTTCATAATTCTATCTCATGACCCAGAACTCAACTTTATCTTTAAAGAGAGGAGAGAGAGAGAGGGGTACTGAGCAAGAAGAGGATAGAATGATGATGCTTGTTACCTTTGCAAAGATCCTGTTACACAGGGTACAGATCTCAAGTAGATGAGTGAGCTTGAAACGAGCCCTCACTATGGCAAAGCTGATCAACTTGCCCATCGGACCTAGTAAGGTTGGTAAGCTCTTGGTGGCGGGGCTCCGAAGAAGCACCTCAAAGATGCGGAACAGATCATTCACATCGCACTGTCCAAGTAAAAGAGAACTATTAATGAACATGTATGAATAAATATAAAACAGTGTAAATTTCAATTATCGATGGAACTCTAAAAAGCACCTGATCTGCCTACAAAGTTGCATTTAAGCCTCGGTCACAAATACCATACCAAGACGGCAGGGTGATAGTGATGAAGAAGAATTAACGGGAAAACCCCAAAAAGAGAAATATGACTTTGATGCCACTACAGAACAAAAGCTTGTTGACTTCTTCAGTGACAATGATTGCTTTTGCAATAAAGGCAGTGACAGATATGCCAACACCAAGTATAAGAAACACCTGATAGAAACCTTGGCCAGAAAGCTCAATACCTCTAGTGAGTAATCATTGCTAATCTCCTAGTCTATCCTTCTTACTTCTTAATCCTTACAGTAAAAATCTTTCTTATAATTATTAGCAATTTTGACCATCAACACGCTTCATTCAAATGCAGAATAAAAACTAAAATATTAAAATAAAAGAAGTAAAAAATAATGGGATACTAATTTATACTAATACTTAGGGTCTAGCACTGCCTGTACAGTTGCCTCCTCTGTATCTATGGTCACACCCACTAGCATTGCCTTCTTCTCTCTAGCTCCTTCTGTCTCTTCTGGACTAAAGCAACTGCTACAACTGCGTGATCTTCTTCCTCCTCCTCCTCTACTTGCAGATGCAAGCTGCAGCTGAAGTTGTAGTCTCATTGGCACTACTGCCATCTTGAAAGTATCTAACTTTCAACAGTCACAGAATTTTTGACAATACACGGCAGCACCTTTTTGCAACCCGACAAAATATACAAAAATTTGTAAGATCTTCTTATGAATGACTTGAGAGTGCCATGAGTTGCCCGTACGACCATCTTGCGACAACAAAAATCGTAAGATGGCCATAAGTCTGACGAAAGAATAACTGAAGGCATCTAGGACCATTGTACAACTGAAAATCACTTTGTTTCTCAATAAGGTCTTAAAGGTAACAGATAGTTTTGGGAAGCCCTCAAAAACTTTTCGTGAAATTTCGTTGATTTTACTTAATAAACAGCAGGGTAATAACATAACTAAGATGCTGTGAAGTTTTTTCCTCCTCAAGTGAAATATTTATCGAATGAGAGGTGAAAAGTAATAAAAATCCCTGGCCCAAAAAAGAGGGGATGTAAATTCAAACAACGGCCATACACACACACTACTTACATGAGGATTGCTGTGTGTGTAGAATATGCTACACATAATGCGAAGCGCTGGGTTTAATGTGCGCGGAACCTTCGGGTGGATATGGTCTTAGCGTGAGGCAGTGAAAAGCCGTTACCAAGCGTTTCTTATAGATATTTACACTAAAATTTGTTCGAAATTGTGAATGGAATGTTAAATAATCTTGTACATATGTCTTATGATAAAAGGAGAATAGTTTGTGACTATTTCAGATAAGTTTCTTGCCAGTATGATTTTTGCTACCGAGACTGTCTATGAGCTTTAAGTTGTTCTTGCGAATTAAACGGCATTCGTACAAACTTCATAAGAAGGCCGTAAAAATCTATGCAAAATCTATGAATCTCTACGAACTCCGGAATTCGTACAAACAGTGATATTCGTATGAACGTGTCGTTCGTACGAACCTTTGTGACCGTAGCTTTAGATCCTTCACAGAAAGAGCATAGCATTTACATAACTTCAAATCTTTTCCATTATCAACTAACTACCTTTGCTTTATTTATTCATGAATAATAAATAAATAAAGCAAAATTAGGTCTAAGTGTAGTTTAGTTAACCTAGGGTTAACTTTAGTCTGGGGTTAAATTAAACCTGCTATCAGAATACCGGCCAATGGGTTAATAAATTCTTACCTTTCACTCTGCCAGGGGTAGAAAGTAGCAGAGGCAACCCTGTATGGTAGAGGAAAGAAAATGTTTATCTTTTTTCATTTAGAGGTTCATGGTCTTGTCTACATTTGATGAGAGAAATGCTGTGGGATGTCTTCTTTTTTTTTGAGGTTGATAAATCGCATAATTTGTCTTCATATAATTCAGTTTCAGTACATGTATATAGTTTCATATTTCATATTTACATTGCTTTTACAGTATAAATGGTACTAACAATATAATTGGTACAAAAAAGATAAATGGTACAAACAAACATGAAATACATTGTCAGAAAAAATAAAAGAAAGTGAGTACCTCATATCTATACGTTTGCATGCAGTATTAATTGAAAAGACTGGGCTAGAATAAAAGAGAAATATTGAGGAGCCTAAGGAGAAAGCTATGCTTGTAAGTTATAGGCTCCAAAGAGTAATAAGATTTTAATAGTCTTTAAAAATAGTGGGAAGGAGTAATGCATGATACAGCAATATGAGTATATAAATAAAATTATTGTGTAGCAGTAATAACTCTAATATCAGAAAGACCTCATAATCATCTAACAATTTCTTTTTAGTTTCTGTTCTACTGGGAAAAGGAAAGGAGAAGTGGGAGAGTGGAGGAATGGCAGGAGTGGGATAAAAGGCCAGGGAGAGAAGGCGAGAGAGGAAGAAGAGGAGAGACTCACCTTCCAACGACCTGCAGCATCTCCAGGAGGAGAGGAGCAGCTAGCTCTGGATCACGATGGACAAAGGTCGATAGTACTACTATAGCCAGGGAGATAGTATCATCATCATACTCCTCTAGTAGAGCACCACAATCAGTACACCTGTATGGAAAGCAAGCAATATTCTCTTTTATAGGTATGGGTATACTGATAACAAGAACCTATGTCTGTGAATCCTTCTAGCCATATTAATTTTAAGTTTAACTTTAATGATCAGGCAGCTATGTTTTCATAGCCATCTGGTCTTAAAATAAGGGATGAAGAAAAGATTAACAGAGAATAACTGCTTACTTGGTGAGAGCCATAAAGTTCTTATCTTCATGATAGCGTCTGACAGCGGAGTAGACACTGCTTCTCTTCTCAGGAGACTTCTGAGCTTGTTCCTTCAGCTTCTGAGACCTCTTCTTATTCTTATCCCCTCCTCTCCCTCTAGCTCCTGGAGAATCCACTGGTAGATCAAACTGCACTCCGTCCCCTCCTCCCACTGATGGTGAGTTCTCCCCGCTGCTCTGATTGGAGGACATGATGGTGGCAACACCCAACTTGCGGCGTTTCTTGGTGCGGAACTTGGGCTGGATGGTCTTGGGTTTGGCCTCGGCGACAGTAGCAGTCTGGAGGGTGGTGGCTTGGACAACCTGAGGTTCAACAGTGAGACTCTGAACGGTGGCTGTCTCTAATTCCGTCATCAGCTGCCAGATAGGAAGAAATAAAACATCTTGAAAGCAGAGGCAAAGCTAGAATATTTTGAAGGGGAGGGGGGGGGGGGGACTTGTCGGACCAAATAGCTTATAAAACAGTTGAATTTACAGAAAGAAAAATATTAATGGGAGGGGTGTGTCCCCCCATCTCCTCTAGCAATGCCCATATAAAACAGGAAAGTCCAGTCCTTTTTATCAGCAAGAACAGTACATATACTACAAATATTACATAGGTCCTGCTAAAATCTTAATGTAGAAATGATCTACATGTATGTTGAATATCCATCTGTTAATACACAATTCAAATGATTATTTGAAAAGTTTTATTGCTGTGCAGAACCAATAAACATGAAATGTTCCAAGATGTTGTGAGAGTGAAAATGGGAGAATACATGCAACTGAACAAATTTAAAGTAAAAATGATAATGCAAAATTACACAACATATGGAGTATCTTTGTTACTCTGAGCAAAGCTGGATCCAGTGACCATTTACATCCACTAAAGTGCTTTCTTTCATTGAGTGATATAATCAGGGCCCTGTTTCATAAAACTTGCTATCGATAACAACAAACACAAATCTACAACAAATTTGCTCTCAGCCAATCAAATGCAATGATTTCAGTAGCTTGTAACAGTTATTGTAACTTGTTATTAATGACGAGTTTTATGAAACGGGGCCCAGACTGAGAGAAACCACTAGTTTGTTCAAAAGTGATTTTATTTAATTAAACAAAACTAAACTGACAGGCAATCAAAGAGAAATTACACGTAGATAGGTACTAAAAACAATCATCGGAGGAATCTACATGATTCCAAGTTTGTACCTGCGTTGTACTCAGAGTAATCATCTCCGGCTGTTCAGCTACAAAGGTAGCCGTAGCTTTCATGGGCTCCTCTGCCACGAAGGTAGCAGTAGCTTCGATAGGTTCAACCACTGAATCCAAGGTTTGGAGAGGTTTAATCATCTCAAAGCCTTCTACTAACTCAAGCTCTGGTTCAGGTTCTTCTTCCTCCTCAACCTAAGGCACATTTATCATTTAAGTGTGAATTGATACAAAAAGGTAACTTGAGCTTTATAGCAGACAGTAATATATGCCAATAAACCAGTTCGAAATTACAATATGCACATGTGCAGATAAAGGTCATTTGTACCGAGTATAATTGACCTTTATACGCTTTCATAGTGTGCGAACCATGATGCGCGCTCCTGTATGATTTTACATGTTAAACACGTTGAGCATCCACCAAAACAGATGCTCGTGCAAATTGGGGTCATTTCAGGGTCATTTGTACCATGAACTAATTATTAACTGGCTTATTCAAAATTATTTTGATTTGATGAAATTACAAAAGGTTATTTTATATTTGTTCACATGTGAAGCAAATACACAAAAGTACATTTAAAACTTACAGTGCACTCATGATGATAAAAAAGAAATATAGACATAAATCAAGATAAAATTTCAAATCTGCACAGGTACTAAAGTAGAGAATTACATGTAAGTGTGCATTAACATAATGAACTATTGCTCTGTGTATTTGTAAACGTTTGTTGCCAACAGTGTCGTGCTAACGTGCGTGTGTATTCACAAATAATTTAATGAAGTGCCTAATCAATTGCTTGATGACTTTCAATATTTGTTAGTGAGACTGAAAAATGTGAGGGGAAAAAACACACATGGCTTAAACTAAATAATAAAATAAATTTCTTATTTTTGTTACAATAAACTTATTAGGTTGAATCACCATACAGTGCCATACACTATCTCATACATGTCAATTGAAGAAAGCTCATGTGCCTTTCTTTCAAATAAAAAGACAGAAATTGAAGAAATGAAGTGAGATTGGAACCTTGGTAAGATGCCTTTACCTCTAGGATAGTGGATGCTACGAAGTTCCTGCTAGAGGAGTTGATGGGTAGATTAATAACCTCGTCCTCGGAAACAAACAGCATCTCCGGCTCCAGCTCTAGCTCCTGGTGTACACGTGGATCCTCCTTAGCGACTCCACCTCCCCCACCACTCAACCCCCTTCCACCACCCCCTCCACTGCTGATGGTGGTGATGACCTGGCCAGGGGTAATAAACTCCACCCTAGGGGTGGGTGAGGAAGGCGTACTGTCACCAGGGGGACTGCCTGGATCAGTGGTCTTGATGGCGGTGGTGGTGGTGGTAGTGGTGGAGGTGAGGAGAGGGGTGTTGGGACCGACGGAGGAGATGGAACCAAGCTCCTCGCTGATGTCATCCTCACGGGGCAGGCTGGACTCTGTAAATGATACAAGTAACCCAACAATAATAGGATGCAGAGAAAATCTTCCACTGACAGTAGAAAAATCCCAATGAAGGTCTGTGAAAATAAAGTACAGCTCAAACAATAGCTTGTGTTGGCTCTCTTTTGTTTAATAGCAAACACAATGAGTACTTTCTGTCAGAAAGACATGTTAATGGAATATGTGTACATACAACATGTAGCTTCCCCATCATCTGATAATAATTGATAGGCAATTGCTGCACAATTAAGTCAAGAGAGATAAATTCAACCGAGGCAATCCCCTTGATATACCTGATTTGTTTTTGTTGGGGAGAGTGGCACCCCAGATGTCCTCTGGCTGGGGTGGTTCAGGTCTCTTTGGTTTACAGATATGACGCTGTGCCTCCAAGACATTCATAGTGATCCGTACCAAGGCCTTCAGTGTCGTCTTCAACTCAGCTTGGTCAATAGAGTACTAGGAGAATCACAAGAGAAATATTGGTAAGAAATGACAAGTTCAGAAAAAGAGGGTTAGCAGAGGGGCTAGGAAAGAGGCTAGAGATCATATTTTGTCAACCTTTTTTGTAAATCTGATTTTCATCATAAATTGCACTGTTATAATCGAAGTTGACTTTCTATACCACTGTTTGTTTATATTTAAGGTGATTTTACTTGTACCCAAGTATTACAAGTAATTTCTTGAATGGACTCTAAATTTTCATGAAGATGCTTCATAGCACCAGCTATGCCTTCATGGCAGTGCCGGTTCAATGGTTTAGATTCTCATGAACAATTGGCATGTATAAATCATAAATGATCATTGAAGGACTGTCACACTTAACATGTGACCAGGCACCACAAAACCCCCCCCCCCAAAAAAAAAATGAATCTTTAGTTACAGTATGGTTCTAAAAGATGAGATTCTCAGCTTTAAAATTATGTATAACTCATCAGCATTAGATTTTCCTAACCCGCTGAAGGAAGAGTAGAATGCCTAGTCCCGCATAGTGTTACTTACGAGAAATAAGGGTTTAAAGTTTGCAGTCAAGTATTCAGGGTCATAAACAAAGAAAACTAATACCACGAAATCCGGAGAAGACAAAGATAGGTCTGCTATAAAACGGTCCAAAATACCACCTCAAGATTGTTTGGTGCCTTCAAATTGTTATATTATTTAGAAAAAAAGTATACTCTTACGGGAAATATAAAAAAACTGATATTTGACCATGTTGACCAAAAACACCTTTATTGAGCTTTTACTGAAAATCACACAATGAGACTTTTGGGTAGTTTTGTGGTGCCTGGTCACATACATGTATTCATTGTTGCAATTACAATCCTCATTCTCTCACCTTGTAGAGTACAATGAGTAGAGACATGAACCAGGAGTGTCTGCAGTGAGGCTCCAAGAACCACAGGGTGTAGTCTGGAGGATGTGAGTCTTGAGAGGTCTTCTGAGGAGAAGGGCAGTACTGCAGGAGGCTTAGCACCATCGGTAACACCATGTTACCAACCTTGACATTGTGGTCTAGCATCTGATTTTTTAAAGAACACAACAATGAACAAATGAGAAAGGATGGCATAAACCAAGAGTGTCTGCAGGGAGTTTCCAGGAACCATATTGCATAAATCTTGAAGGTCTTCTGAGGGGAAGGGCAGTACTGCTGGATCGAGGCTGAGCAACATAGCTAACACCATGTTACCAACCTTTACACTGTGATCTAGCATATGATGAGTTAAAGAACACAAACACTGGTCAACATTTCATCCAAAATATAAAATGCTATTCAAGTGTTTGAATAATGAATAAATCTATTGATTAATGGATTTAAAAAATTATTGATTTCATACATGATCTTTGCATTGTGCCCTATACATAGTGTACATGTCATCCATACTGACATAAAAAAACCCCATAAAACAATGACACTTAGGAAGAAGACTAACCTTAGGCAATCCAGCCATGAAGGTGTAGAAGACTGCCGACTCTCGGAGCTGTTGGGGTGGGAGGTTAAAGGTCCTGCTGACCTGGTTGTAACCTAGCAACACCGTCAGGTGACGTAATACAGTGTTCTGCATTCAAATAAGAAATGTAATATTTAGTAGGCATTGAAACTGTCACACCATTATTGGATGTGACATAGATCTACGTGTACTTCCTAATGCTTTTAATAAATTACACATATTCTGATGAATTTGATCAAAAAAGAAAAAAAAAAATATACATAATTTCACTTCAATCAGCATCAAGTTTACTCCTACTTTTAATGTTCTGCTACTGATACTACATGTATTACTATAAAGAACAACACTTCAACTAAAAGTAACATTACATCTCCTATAACAACTACCATTACTAATACATGTACTGATAGTATGACACTACTACATCTTCACTTTTTTCTGCTACTCTCATCAATATCCCAATCCTTTAACCCTTTCAGGACAGGAATTATTTCAGGGCTAAATTGATCACATTTTGTTCTTCAAATTGGCAACAATAATATTTTCTTTTAGTGCTACATAGTTCGAATAACTTGTAATGTCTTTGAAAAAAATATACATGGTTGGGAATTTGCCGTAAAGTTTTAAAAATTGCCAATTTTGATGAAAAAACAATGATTTTGAACCTCTCAATGTGTTGCCAATTTAAGGATCTCAAAGTTAATTCTCCTTTTTAAAATTCCTGGCATCAAACGCAATATGGTCATGCAATAAAAATGGACATAGTGTGTGTAGAAAATTTTGCTCTTTCACCTCATGCATCTGGTATATTTTTTAGAGCTCTGAATCAAAAGTTATTGAGCCAAACCACAAAATGTGGTCAATTGTCTTGAAAGGGTTAAAAGCTAATAAATTTTACTTTACACTTTTGTTCAGATTTTTAAGAAATAAATGAAATCATACATTTTATAACTCCCTTCTCATATACGGGAATCAAATATTTGTGTGAATGCAATATAAAATACATTAGAATTGAAAACAGATGAGTAACAAGGCTATTATATTTGCATTGTGTTATTACTTACCATAGCTCTTCCATAGACTTGGTCATCATCCATACTGTTTGGTCCTGTCATGAACTGGAAGTATAATGAACAAAGTATAACAAGTTAATGCATTGCCTACGGGAACCGGGTGCTCCCTGTATTTTAAGCCTATCGGTGTTAGAGAATTCAGAAGTCAACTGGTTAAAACTTTAGACATCAAATAAGGTGGCAGAAAAAAAGATTTACATCTCTCACTCCTCTACAAGAAGTGAAAGTAGAGCAACTATTTAAATAGTTTTACTGAATAATCTGCTCATAAACATGAAAGTACAGTCCACTATCTTGTGTATTCTCATACTGTAAGGCAAGTCTTTCTGTTTATTTGACCAAGATCTCCTTAATAGAGCATCTTTGGTACATATTTATGACATTAAAAGATTACATCTGAAATCAATTTTACAAAAAAATCTAATACTAGGGTACATGTATTAGTGAAACCTAGAGGATTTTTTTTGTTATAATCTAGGGTGTAATTAACCCTTGTGCCTACTTCAGAAGCGGATTCTTGTGGCATCACATGGAGAATAACATGTTATCAGAATTTTTTTCTAAACACAAAAATACGTCCAACATGTCTTTGAACTTACAATCATGAGGAGTGTAATAAGCTTGTGTACAGTCTGTTTATCAGCATTGGTCAAGTCGATGGTGAATGTTGGTATTTCTTCTCTGATCTCTTCCTTTATTCCCTTCAAATGCCCATCTGAACAAACAAGTAAACAGTTGCTTCACATCAATAATATAAACTTCATCCACTTTCCTCCTGTTGCAGTCATTCATCAATTTTAAAATACATGATTCAAGTTATCATATCGTTATGTCCTTGAGTAAGTAATTTTATCTACATTGCTTCCCCTCACCCAGGTTGTGGACGTCATTTTGGTTGGTTCAGCATTGTGAGCGTCTGTAAAAAGGTGATTAATGTAGCTGAAATACGACTCAGGGAGTAGATAATGTGCATATATTGTAAAACTGATGACCCAGGAAATAATATATCTATAAAGTGCTTAAAGACATCGAAGATGTATTAAGCACTAAATAAATCCAGAATGTTATTTTTCACATACCCAAAATAGCTTCTTAAAATTAATTCAAATAATTTCTGCTTAATTTAATTTGAAATGCATTAGTCTATAATTTAATACTGTCCAATTAAAAAGTCTATAAATTCAGAAACAGTACTAACCATGGAACAAGCTATTCATCAGCAATCCATCTCCAATCAGAAAGTTATCTCCTCGGCAGTTGGCTGGCCTGCTGTAAGTTGAACGATCAGCTGAGAGAAGAAAATACACCAACAAAAAAAAAAGAAAAGAAGGAAATGAAATATATTAACATATTTCATTGTTAATGGAGCAAAGGATAATTGCTAGATTTAACTTCTAATGAGTCTTTTTCTTTGTTAAAGGGTACCAATCACCAACAAATATTTTGCTCTGTATGTTAGAGGTTCCACGTCGATAAAGTAAATTAAAAATATGGGCTTCAAATATTACTTCTATATTGCAAGTTTAATTACACTCTCTATAAGCGTAAAAGCGACTCGTGAGTAGACTTCTCGACGCACCAGTACGCGCTCGCAAGATGAGGGCTCGGTAAGAACCTAACTCAGAGTTCAGTTCCACATGTGCACCTTCATGCTATCCTTTATTTCCTTCATACTATAGAATGCCAGATAAAGAACTTTGAGCTTGATTTTATACTTTCTAGCGGTACACGAATGATATTTTCAGGTGATTGGCACAAAGAATATCCCATGTAAATCAATTTTAAAACTGTTTCTGTTTCATGAAGAACAAGTGAATGAGTAAATTACGCAATGCGTAATAAATGTCCCCGCCGGAAGTGCAGATCTGTGGAAATTAACTAGCCTGAACCTTAAAACTTCAGTGAAAAACTTTAGTGAATAAAATAATAATGTTACTGCATGCAAAAGAAGAGAATACCAACAATGCATGTATACAACTGAAATATAAAACATGAAAACAATATGAACCTTCAGCCATTTTGAATAAATTTGCATAAATTTGCATAATTAATGAATTTCAAAATTCTGTGTAGAAGTTTGGAAGCCCCCACCCAGCCCTATCAGATAAAACAATCGGAATCAAAATCCGATGTGAAATAGAGAAGTAGCATTTTTCGTCAATTTTGAATAAATTTGCATAAATTTGCATAATTAATGAATTTCAAAATTCTGTGTAGAAGTTTGGAAGCCCCCACCCAGCCCTATCAGATAAAACAATCGGAATCAAAATCCGATGTGAAATAGAGGAGAAGTAGCATTTTTCGTCAATTTTGAATAAATTTGCATAAATTTGCATAATTAATGAATTTCAAAATTCTGTGTAGAAGTTTGGAAGCCCCCACCCAGCCCTATCAGATAAAACAATCGGAATCAAAATCCGATGTGAAATAGAGGAGAAGTAGCATTTTTCGTCAATTTTGAATAAATTTGCATAAATTTGCATAAATTTGCATAATTAATGAATTTCAAAATTCTGTGTAGAAGTTTGGAAGCCCCCACCCAGCCCTATCAGATAAAACAATCAGAATCAAAATCGGCCAAGAAATGACGGAGAAGTAGCATTTTCTAACATTTAAGCACACACGGACAGACGGACGGACGGACGGACGGACACGCACATACGAACGGAGCCCGTTTCATAGTCCCCTCGCGAACTTCGTTCGGCGAGGACAAAAATGTAGTCATTCTTAATCTCATCACATTGTTTAGCACTCATATTCTTAGGAGGGATTTGAGCCCTCTGCTCAGAAAAGGTTCAAGAACTCACAAGGTGGGAAGTTGAAGCGTGCAAAGCCAATACCAATGGGCATAGACTTGCTCCTAGCCTTGCTATCCTGCTTGCTGAATGATGCCGATAGACGACGTGGTTTCAGCGTCCCCGACAGCTCAGACTGGGAGCGAGCCAAACGAGCTCAGTGAAGCTTGTTCATGAAGATGTCTGTTCGGTCACCAAGGCCGGCGCTGGAACGACTTGTGTCTGGGAATAAAATGCAAGAAATGCACTATGAAAAAGATCTTTTGACAGATGCATTCATTATACTCTTTGTGAAAAGTACATATATTCACTGATTAAATATTATATTTGGAGAATGAGACAGAAAAAGGCAGGTAGAAAAACAGACATGAAAGGAAGAGAAGGAGGGGGAGAGAGAAAGACACTGCTAGCACCTTACCAATAGGGAAGGGGAACTCTTTGTTCTGTTCCATGTCCACCTGTGCTTCCAGAGCTAGAGTATCTAGACGATTCATAAAGAACTCCCAAGAGAGCACTGGTGCTGCAGGCATGAAGTGATGTAGGAGACACAACTTAGATAGGATGAGAACACGATCTTCAAGGACTGAGTCCCATTGGAACTCTAGACAACCAACCAACACCTAATCATGAAGAACGAAAAGAGGTTCAGCAAATAAGATATGTTTTAGGTTACTATAAGGGAAGAGAATATCAGACATTAATATCTACAAATTTAGAAATTATATTTTACAATGAATCTGTTCCTTCTACTTCTGTTTCTATTATTACCTGAAGTGCATGTATGGTGAGTGCTAATACAAATTGAACAAAAACTACATAATAGTTTACTAGTACAGTAATAACATAACTCCTACTACACGTACTACTACTACTACTACTATTATAGCTTCCTAACAAATAACTATTCTCCTACAAACGTCTATGAAATTGTATTACATTAAGCTTAACTTGATATCTTTCAATGAAATGTTCTCTACAATATGAATAGCTCTAGCGAGGATGGCAGGAAAAATATCTTCTGTGGCTGCTACATTTACTACCGAACTATTACTACTCCTACTACATCATAATCAGCCTACCTTGATGACTTTCATGGGAACGCTCTCTATCATGAGAATAGCTCTAGCTGAGACTGCTGGACAGATATCTTCTGTAGCCACAATCAGAGAGCTGAAGGCATGGGCAAGAGAACCCATGATCACTGTATTGTTTCCTAGTGATTTCTTCTCTACACATCGCAGCATGACTGTCACCCTCTCAACTGTCAATATAAGGAATAGGAGACAAGTTAGAACACTTGCATTAATATTTGGTTTATGACACATTCTTTGGCAGTCACTATCCTTCATTTACCAAATTCTTAAGTCCAACCCTTGACCAAACACTATTCCTAACCCTAACTCTAACCCTAAACCTAACCTTAAACCCAACTGCAACCATCTTCGACAAAATAAAGTCTGGGACAATTGTTGTTGAAGCATATGATAGAGCACCTAATATTCACTAATCATTGGTTCATTTGAATGGGCAGGAGTTCATCATTCATCCTCTTTTCTGCATGAAAACCTTTTGTCTTGAGTTCGAAGAAGAAAAAGAACCTCTGAAGAGTTTGGCAAGATCTTTTCTTATCAACACTTAACAGAGAGAACATATCAACGATTTACTCCTGTGTGTGTTAATAGACACAGAATTGTGAGGTGCACTATGCTTATACTATACTATTTTATTTTTCAGTGGTGATTTTTTTCTAAGGTGGCAATGCCTCATTATATGGGAATGAGACTCAATAGTATCCAGGCAAAATAATGATCAATGATTTTCATACCTGCTCTGAATCGAGTCTGCCAGCTTTCACTCTCCACCTCATTATCCACCAAGCTCCACATGACGTCTGCTCCACAGGGAAGGGCAAAGCAATGCAGGATTAGGGGCACCAGGATCTCAACAACATGAGACAGTTCTCCTTCCAATAGGTTCCCCAAAAATATTTAAGATACACATTTTAAATAAATAAGATAATCAATGCTTCACAAAGGACAACTTTCTATTGCCTATTGCTATTGAAAGCAACCTACAGAGAATAGACTGTGGAAAAAAAAAAAATCTCTGCTCCACAGGGTAGGGCAAAGCAATGTACAGGGATGTAAGTGGGTAGCAAAAAAAAATAATAATAAAAAAATATTTGACGAGCACAGTGATTCAGTCAAGTGTAGGTGTTGGTGTGAGGAGACCCCCCCCCCCCGAAATTTTAAAGCTAACACATACATGCACATACATATAAAACAGAGAATACTCCGGTCTCCGTTCGCATCCTTCTCCTCTGTCCATTTCCAAGTCCACTTATTCTTGATTCCTATGTCGATTTTCGCTATATTTGCAGTCCTGTCCACTTCCATTTTGATTTTTTAATTCCAATAAGAGGCACAAGAAAATCAGGAAACGAAGTCGAAACGCTATCACAAAGTCGTGAACTTCCAAGTATCTGTGCAGTATGCGATGCGACATCGACAGTACACAATACACAGCGCATTGCGCTGTGCACGTGCATGTGTGTATATTAGTGTGCTAGCGCTAGCTTCGCCATGCGGTCGTCCTGACAATGCACATTCCAGAACGCTTAGTCTCATACATCAGCCACTTTTCCTGTCGCCACACGTTCAAAATACAAAATCATTACGTGGCTGTTACGCGAATTTTAGTAAAGCGCATGGTTTTACAGTCCATAGCACTTGTCCACACATACTCCTTACCAGGATTTTTATACAAAATTCGTGCTGTGCGTACGAGAACCACTTCACACTATAATTAACATACTTCGTATGAAACGGCCAGTAAAAGACTATATTTCATTTGGGAGGGTTTTTTTTCCGCCACTAGGTTAATGCACACGAAAGTACGATAATGCCTTCAACACCTAACATGTCACAGAAAAAAACCCGGAAATATTTCTTTGATTTTAAAAAATCCGGAAGTCTTACATCCCTGAATGTAGGATTAAGGCCACTAGGATCTCAACAACATGAGACAGTTCTCCTTCCAATAGGTTCCAAAAACTATCAAACACATTTAGAATATATAAGGTAGTCAATGCTTCACAATGCTTCACAAAGGACAACCCTTTCAAGACAATTGACCACATCTTGTGGTTTGGATTAATAACTTTTGATTCAGAGCCAAGAAAAATGTCCCAGATGCGTGAGTAGAAAGAGCAAAAGAGCCAAAACGTGCACACAAGTGTCCATTTTTGTTGCATGGCCATATAGCGTTTGATGCCAGGAATGTTAAAAAGGAGAATAAACTTTAAATTCCTTAAATTGGCAATGCATTGAGAGGTTTAAAATCATCGTTTTTTAATCAAAATTATTAGTTTTTTTTCAACTTTTCGACAAATTCAGAATATAAATATACATGTAGTTAGTTTGAAGGCCAAGAAATATTCCTACAAAATAGGAATGGTTAGCAGCCACGGAATACAACCAGAGAAAATGTTATCTTTCTGTTGTTACTTCACTCAATATGATTTGTTTAACGTTAATCACATGGACTTGCTTAAAAGCAGTCTTCTTGGATGAATGTAAGTTTTACCATGATAAATAAATTCAGTTCAATTCAATGCATACCTCGGTATGAGTAAGTTCTCCTGTGCATACACCAGGAATCCGACATGATCCTTAGCAGCTTGTCTCAAGCACTCTGCATTCAAACAAAGTACCTTGACACAGTTCAGTAGATTAAGCAGCACATTAGGGTCTGGATGCTTAGATACCTCCTGTAAAGCAATCAGAAATTCAGAAATATCAAGAAAATGTGCTCCTCCAAATAGTACACCAGAGTCTGGATGCTTGGATACTTCCTACAAAGAAATCATAAGTTCATACAGCTTTACGATCAAATTAAGATAGACTAACAATAAAATTCAGACAAATTTTTATGACCAAATTTATCAACATATGAATCAGTTCCTAAAGAAGGTACATTTCTTTTGAGTAGAATAAATAATTCTAAGATCACAAACTTCATCGACTAAAAAGGCTATTTTCTGTTTCATTTTAATACACCCTGTAAAAATTCCTAAAATCACTAGGAAATCTATGACTGCAAGGAGAAGCCACATGTCTGTTAACTAACCTGAAGTAACATGAAGAGAAGCTGGAGTGACCTTGGAAGTTCCTCTAGTTTGATAGTGAAATCTCCATGTCCTGTATGCCATGTTGACTTGTCATGATCCCTCTTCCCAGACTTAGCTTTATCTCCTAAAAGCATAACAAATACAGATGTACCACAGTCATTATGAAATGCCTTCCATGCTGTGGATTGCAAATCCCCCTGAAGAATTTGAGTTTTGACTTTTGAACAATGTGATTGGACTCCGAAGGTTTACTGCTACATTTTTTTTCAAGAAACAGAAACAGTCACCTTTATCATGAAGGTTATATCCATGGAAGATATCTTTTTTTATAATATTTTTTTTTATTGGAACAAGGCATTTGAAGTCCGGATTTGACTCAAGAAAATTCATTAATGACAAATGTCAAGAAAACAAACAAACATTCTTTGTTCCAAAAGATGTGTAAGTTTGATTGCATGCACATGTAATCAAGTTTTTATCCTTTGTGACTGACTTACATCCTGTGCTGCCATCTGTGGAACAATATACTGTATAAGCCATAAATTTTGCGGTCATAAATTTTCGCGAATAGGACTAACCAGACTATTTCGCGAGTGGTTGAATTCGCGGTCGGAAAATTCTCAAATCTACAAACAGCAGTGATGATGTACTTTTGCAAAGCGAAGTGGTGAATTTCTGGCCAGGAGACAACAAATTCAACCGACTTCTAATGTTGGCAATATTTTGGCGTGTTGTTAAATTCGCGAAATTCGCGAAAATAAAACCCCCACGAAATATATGGTGTATACAGTAGTAGTTCTACCTACCAAAAATGAGGTTATGGGTTCCAATTCCTATTATATCCGTCATAAAACAGAATCTGTGCAAGTGAATGGTCCAATGCACGTCATGTGACAAAATACAATTCCCACTAGCCTCATGCAAATAAGCAAATTGCCATGGAAGGTAACATCTGACGCCACGATCCATGAATAGAACGGATACTATTTACGGCGTATGACTTCACACACAAAAAGTGCGTACTACATTGTGACGACATTCATTTGCGCTTATCTATTGTTTTAGGTACAGGTGCATGAAAATAGTCTTGGTTCATGTCACCTCGGGGACCATATTTTCAACCAGACCCTCTCATGACAGTATATATTTGTATATTATGCACCAATGCTCGGTGTTCAGGTTACTCTTCTTGCAAACAGGTGGCATAATGTTCATAGGTCGCCAACAGTATAAACATTGTAAATTTAACCAGTTGACTACTGAGTTCTGTCATTCCCATAGGCTTACTACAATGGCCTACTGGTTCCAGTAACCAATGGGTCAAAAATTCTTAAACTTTGGCAACTATATCATTCTACCTTTTTGTGGTTTGAGTCCCCCTCTTGGTTTTTTGGCTGCTCTCTCTTTCTCAGCTTTCAGGTTGGAGACTGCTGAGAAGGCTTGAACTGTTTCAGCCTTCAGGATCTCTGTCCGAACTTCGGTTGCAGCCAGCAGACCCTGAGCTGTTGAATCAGTCTTATTCTGATGGAGGGAAAAAAGGTGGGAAAGAACTAGAATACCATTCAGCAATTGGGCTTGTGGTACATTAGGATAACATTTAGAATTAGCCCGAGCTGTGGGTCGACTCACAATGTACAGTTTTCACACTTACATCAAAAGGCTTTAAGAACACTTTTGAACAAGACTCAGTACGTTATGTAACTGAAGTATCTTCACCCTAGAGATGATAATGTAATCTTATCTAGAAAGAAGACAAAACTAAAATGGACAGCATTCTAACAAGATTTAATTTGATATACCTTCACAATTCAAATATAGGGAAAGTAGTATCCTTTGTGGTATTATTGGTTAAAAGAACAGGCTAAGAACTGCTCACATGGAGAGAATCATTATCCAGATGTGCAACTGTATATTTGAAAATTGATTGATTGATTGAAAATGGTTTATTGGAATAAAAAATCAATCGCGGCTCGGTAGCCGAATTACAGATTTTGTACAAATTAAAAATATCAAAATTACAAAAAGCAAAATACTTTCACAGACAATAATCAATTAATGAGATGAATTCATAATAAAGATCAACTGAAATGAGAAAGGAACTAAACTTCTTAGACGTATACATATGAAATATGAACATAAATATGAATCATAAAAATCTATATTATCAAGCATCAAGTTGTTGACGATTGTTATCACTATTTACATTATTATTAGTATTATTATCATTATTATTATTATTATTATTATTATTATTATTATTAATAATAATTATTATTATTATTACTATTATCATCATTATCATTGCTATATACAAAAGATACCGAATAGTTAACTCTTATTATTGCACTTAGAGATAACATGAATATTTTAAACGTTAAAATGTAACATTCAAATTATTAATATTTCTATAATTACTATTATTATTATTATCATTATTATTATTACTATTATCATTACTATCACCATTATCACCATCATTAATTATTATTAATTGCTATTATCATCATTATTATAATTTTATTAATCTATTTCACTTTACATTGAATTCAACATCATTTCAAAGCATATAAAAAGGTAAGTATACATGAAAATCTTGATGGTTATTCGATACGCAATAATCAGACTAAATTGGGTTATGTGGACATTCTGACAAGATAGTTATTGCAAAATTAGTTGTGGTAAAATGCAGTAAAATCATTGATAATAAAGCAGGAAAATATTTGACAACTGAGATCAAACTGTGTTCAGCACTTATTATTATTAAAGAGTTTGTGTTAGGAAACATAATTCAGGAACTGTTATATTCTAGTTTTTATTCAGAAATAAAACCCGGATTTACAGGGGTATTACATAATGGAAAAAAAAGAAAGAATACCAACAAATCGAATTCACGTGAAAACCACACGTTCATGTATCAAAACTTTATGTTGAATTTAATAAGTCTATGAAATATGGTATTGAACTATGACGGAATCTCTGTGTTTTACATCTGATCTGTTGCCTGATTCCACTGTTTCTCAAGATTCTACCGACATCTTTAGGCGGGGGAATAAGGTCAGACAGTCTTTCGTTTTTTACAAGGTTCTTTGCAAAGGAAAGACATAAGTCTTTTCGACGATCAGCCAAGGATGGTAAGTCAAGGGTTTCAAGGGCAGTGTTATATGATATGAATCGAGGACCTAAGATTATCTTTAGGGTTCTCCTCTGGATCCTTTCCAGGGACGCGACCTGTTGTCGTGTGAGTCCGCTATTCCACACAGGACACGCGTACTCCAGGAGTGGCCTCACATAACCCACATAGATCGTACTTAGATCATCCACACACAAACCGTGGCTTCTCAGCATCCTGATCAAAACATATGTCATCAAATAGCAACTGTTTTTACTGGTCAAGCACTATTCTAATTTGATATAGTTTGATGATGTTAATAATATATTGAATAGGTTACTTCATAATAGTCTGGATTAGAATATTAGCATGGAATTAATAAGGTAAGTTATGTGTAATCTGTGAAAAACAATTGTAATTACAAACTGTGTAAATAATTTTTTATTCTTGTCCAATATTTCATTCAGCTATCAGTAGACATAACATGAAATTACAAGCTACCAAATAAAAAAAAAAAAAAGTACCAAATAACTTTTCAACAATACTTAATTTTTCCATTATTCATCTTCATAAAGTGTTCAACATTCAAATTCATGATTAACAAGATGAATGCGCCTGCATCTCCTATATGCCTCCCCCTAAATTCAGTTGATGACTCGAACTGTTCTTGAAATATTGTGATAACCTCTCTGACCTTTGACCTACATTTGCCAAAATCTAATCAGATCGTCTTCCTATGGGGATAAATATTAGCGCCCAGTTTGAAGTTCACACCTGAAGTGGTTCTTGAGATATCGCGTTAACGAGGTCAACACCTTAAATTCAGAAATTGACCTCTGTGACCTTTGACCTTTCACCTAAATATCTCATAAATCTAATCAGATTGTCTACCTATGGAGATACATATTAGCACCAATGTACCTCAAATGGTTCTTGAGTTATCGCAAGAACGAGGCTAACACCTGAAATTTCAGAAATTGACCTCTGTGACCTTTGACCAAGGTACCCCGAAAATCGAATCAGATTGCCTACCTATGGTGATACATACTAGCACCAAGTCTGAAGTTCATACCTCAAATGGTTCTTGAGTTATCGCGAGAACGATGCTAACACCTGAAATTTCAAAAATTGACCTCTGTGACCTTTGACCAAGGTACCCCAAAAATCGAATCAGATTGCCTACCTATGGTGATACATACTAGCACCAAGTCTGAAGTTCATACCTCAAATGGTTCTTGAGTTATCGCGAGAACGAGGCTAACACCTGATATTTCAGAAATTGACCTGTGACTTTTGACCTTTGACCTACATACTCCAAAATCTAATCGGACAACCTGAAAACATAATGCCTCCTGCACCACCTTTGGTGAGGGAGGTGTCAAAATCCCTTCTTGATTTTCAAGGTGACAGGCTTTTCTTTGTCTACAAATATTAGATACAATATTACAAAATTGGGTGGTACACACGTAAAGCGTATGAGCACTGAGAGAGATAATTAGGTTCTGTCCCTTCCCACGCAACACATTTAGCTTAATTTCAATACACATACTCACAAATATACCAACAAAGAGGGTATTTTAGTGTATTAGTCTGATATACTATAGATCATGGCACAATTTATTACAGGGACACATGTCTTTGCTTGAAAAACTTTAACATAAATGTGACTTATTCTGTTTTAAATGAACACAAAACATAACTATACACTTCTTGTGTTTACTGTAGTCTACTAAGGTTTAGAGGGACTTGCAGGACACCATAAGATACAAGTAAACATGATACTCACATAATTACAAAATGCAAAATTAGACGACACAAACAAACAAAACAAACGAGCATCACCATTCTCACATGTGGGTGATCTCAAGGGTTCCACAAGGAAAGATTTCACCAAACCATCACAAATTAGTCAAGGAGGAATATTCATTTTTGATAGCCAATAAGATATACTTGGCTCCTTATAATCAAGAACAGTTTGATGTTCGGTTAGCTAGCTTTGACAAGTGAGGCAATTAGAGGTCTCTCATTCAAAAACAAATCTCCTAATCAAACATTGAACAATCATCGAGAAAATTGTCATCCTGTACTTAAACAGAATACAATTTTAATAGGATCACCTTGACTAATTATCTATGAGGAATTGGGTGGTTTTTCTATTAAGCTTATGAAAATGAGAGAATTTAGAGGTCAACTGGTTAACTTCAATATAATTCAATTACAGTATATCTTAAAGAATAAACACTATTTCATCAAGTGTTGAGAGCTAGAAAAAAAATTTAAAAATTTGATAACGTGCATCTACATTAGTTTCAAAGGGAAAGTGTTATAAATTTTTTGGGAAAGGTCTCGTATATTGAAACAAACATATTTTCAAGTATTTAGTTTTGATTGATCTAATTTGTATCCTCAATTTGTCAATTTTTAAAAATTAGGACCAGTTTGGCTTGAAAAAAACAAATAGTACATGTGCATGCCCAACTGCATGGTATCCAGTGATCAATAATATGACTGAATGGCTGAGGTGTAGAATTAATTACAGTCATAAATGACAATGATAATGAAAGACTGCGGTAAAAAAAAATTCAAGGATCAGAGTAAATGACTGACAATTAGTGAAGCGATTAATCAAATACTATAAATGTGGAATATTTCATGGTGTGGAAATTTTCGCGCATCATGAAATTTGCATGAAAATAAGAATATGTGAATATTTTTGTTTATGTATTCTTTTGCCCATGAGCCTAGCGAGTCGGCGAAATAAAAAACAACAAAAAAAAAACAACAAAACAAACAAAACAAACAAACAAAAAAACTTCAAATACATTTCAATACAAGATATCACAAGTGAAAAGGAATTGAACTTTTTAAAGCGTATAGAAGTGAAGTAAAATGTCAAAAGAAACACAGGCCTACTGCTCTGCAATTAAACAGACAAAATAGCACACTAAAATATACTCTATGCTCTCAATATACTGTGACAATAGTTATGCACAGAAACGCACACATGTCCAGGTACATTTCCCTAATACCCTTACCAATGACATGATAGCCCCTATGCCCGCCCGTGCTAGTAGGGTATACATGTAATACTACTGCATGAAATGTAAGGTTAATCATTAACCCGTTGACTACTGAATTCTTTAACTCTCATAGGCTTAATACAGGAGCCACCTGGTTCCCGTAGTCTATGGGTTAAAAGGCTTGTATGTAACAAAGATAACTTCAAAAATCAATCAGAAATCACACTTGCCGTATAATCATCAGAAATACATCAACAATTATCATCAAGAGTACTTTTGACAACCTTAAATTTGCGGTTCCATGACATTTGCTCCTGCGACAATTGCTCCGGTCTAACTTTGCCATGTTAATCCTAACCCCAAACCTAACCCTAACCCTAACCCTAACCCTAACCCTAATCCTAATCTTCACATTGTCCTGAACAAAAAACCCAATCATGACCTTGACCTTAACCTTTGACCTTTTGAGATATGGAAGGCGGAGCAAATGTCACAGGAGCAAATGTTGTGTCACCTAAATTTGCATGTGACTTACTTTCTTAGAGTGTGAATGAAATACTTGAGAGTGTTGGATATATCTATGCCTGTTGGAAGAGGGGCAATGTTGTAGAGAATTCGGTTCTGATAATCCTTCACGTTACGGATCTTGGCAGCAACTGCAGCATAACAAAAGGGAAAACAAATGGGAAGAATGGTGAAACATGAATAACTGATAATAAGCATACATGTAAGGACCTTCCCCATACCTGTAGTTTTACCTAACATAATTTATTGTGATAAAAAAAGAATACTAGACATAATCAACAAATATAGCAATTTGGTTATAATTTCTAAATTTCATTAAAAGCACTTAGATCTTATCTGTAAGAGACAGCTACAAGTACCCCCCCCCCACCAATTATATATTTTTATTTGTTGTTTAACGATAAAACCACAGAAATATACATGAAGAATTCTCTACCATCATACCAACGCTCCTCTGTTGGCCAGCGATACTTTGGAATATGAAGAAAACAACACAATATGACTCAAGATAACACTCAAAGTGATTTTCTTTGATTGACCTGAATTTCAATAGAACTGTACCTGACGCAGAGTGAGATATCACTTGTTTGTCAGAAACAGTAAATGTTCTCTTTTGTTAGAAGGCTTCCTTCTACATTATAGGATGATAAAAGAGCTGATTTTTATGCCAAATTCTTCAATAGGATCTTTATCACCTTGATCAAGTGAAATTTTCTGGCTGTTTCTGGTCGGCAATCTTGCTCTTTCATTGCACACATATGTGCTAGAGATTACGTACTCTCTATCGGAGGCAATGCTCTGTGGTATGAAGGTATGGAATAACCTTGTGATAAGTGAGTGCCTCACTGATGACATTACCCGGTTTATACAAGTGATTTTAATTTATAACACCATTTTCCATAGACTTCAGCCAGAGTTATCTTGGGCCGAGCTTTACTTCAAGGCCTACGCCACGGGATGAGCCAAACTAACATTAAGAAAAGAATCTCAATTAGTTCTTCAATACATATTTGAATGGTTTGAGACATAGATCTAGTATGGTGGTTGATCCAGTGTCCGAACACTTTTCAGAAAATCAACGATAGCAAATAAAATATCAAACGAATATCTGTCAAACTTACATAATGAATGCTCAAAGTCCTACAGAAAAAGAAGTTGATGGAATTTTAAAAAGACAACATAGATTTAATACGATATTCCCTTCCGAGTGAACCCCTTCCCAACGACGCGGCGTTTTGGTCCCTTGAAAAAGGTACTGTATTTCCGAACGTGTGAAACCTATGAGAAAAAGACACCTTTGTTTCAATAGTGTGGTTTTCATACGCGTAATCCCACGCGTATGAAAACCCATTTTAGGCGCTTAACTCTACACGTTCGGTAATACAATCTGTTCGGAATTACAATCCTTGACTATAGTAGTAATAGTAAGTATCAGACATCATACTTACACTGCTCTACTTTGGTAGACATGTTGGCTAATTAGAACATCAGAAAATAGAAGACAGCAAAGGTTCACACATCTGACAATGCAAATTATTCACAGAATGCCTTTTATGATGTGTAGTATGGTGGTTGATCCAGTGTCCGAACACTTTTCAGAAAATCAACGATAGCAAATAAAATATCAAACGAATATCTGTCAAACTTACATAATGAATGCTCAAAGTCCTACAGAAAAAAAAAGTTGATGGAATTTTAAAAAGACATTGTAGATTTAATACGATATTCCCTTCCGAGCGAACCCCTTCCCAACGACGCGGCGTTTTGGTCCCTTGAAAAAGGTACTGTATTTCCGAACGTGTGAAACCTATGGGAAAAAGACACAACCTTTGTTTCAATAGTGTGGTTTTCATACGCATAATCCCACGCGTATGAAAACCCATTTTAGGCGCTTAACTTTACACGTTCGGTAATACAGTCTGTTCGGAATTACAATCCTTGACTATAGTAGCTGGCTCGCTCCACTGGATACACGTCTACGGCGGTACACATTAGCGCATCATCTGTGTGTGGGTGACTGGCATCAGCATCCATACTCCCATGCACGGTGCACTGCTTAGTGTGTGTGTGTGATAGCTTGTCGTGTAGATTTTCTAAGCTGTGCCTAGTGGCTATGGGTTAAATTATCGTCATACTATGGGATAAAAATCAAGCAAAAACGTTGAATTATCTGCTATAAAATGGTAGGCAGTCCACAAATTACTTATTGTCTATCTTGTATATTATATAACCGGAGACATGATGTAAACGTCGCAGCATCCCTCAGCTCCATCCGATTACGCTGGTCGCTGCACCAGAAAATCCTGCATCCATGTTGACCTTCCGTGACCTTTTAGGATGCCGTCTCAGTAGTAGTCTCCTCTCCAAACCTATCAAAACTTATTCGGTTGTTTGCCCTTGTTTGTTGTTATTTTTGACATTTTGAGATCTTTTTACTTTCAATTTTTTTCAAACATTTCAGATATTTTGATTTTATATACATGTATAGGACCTAATTTATAACATTTCTTACATTTTGAGATCTTTGGCAATGTGATAGGTAGTTTTCTTTTTCCTAAAGGGGGGGGGGGGGCGTGTACAATGTTACCCTGTAGGCCCTATTTATAGCTCAACACCTTTTTAATCGTTGTTATGGGCCGATAATGTTAGGCCTAGAAGCTATGTGGTAATGATGAAAAACAGCAACAATAGATGGAGATATACTAGTACTTCCTCACGGTGGAAGACGATGAGAATGATCGAAAAGAAGATCTCTAAAGTCTCTCAAGAACAACACACAATTTGTAAACACATATATGACTTTAACTATTTGGGAAACGTTATTTCTAGTTATAGCAGTATCGATAATGATAATATTCTTCTTATTCTTCTTCTCCTTCTCCTTATTATTCTTATTTTTGTTATATTTACTACTACTATTACTACTACTACTACTACTACTATTGTTATTATTATTATTGTTGTTGTTATTATTGTTATTTTTATTATTATTGTTTTTGTTATTTCTGTTATTATTATTATCATTATTACCATTATTACAATTACTATTATTATTGCTATCATTATTGTTATTATTGCTTTTACTATTATTTTGTTTTAAATTATCATTATTTATATCTTTAATAATCCTTTTGATCTTATAAACACGGCGGTTCTCATACGGAGGGCCCTGCAATTATTATTTCCTAAGTATTGCTATAGCAGGGAGGTGGAAGTCTCTCTTCCATCTCCCTGGCTATAGGTACCAATTTTAATTTACCTAGCTCCAGAGGAACCAATGTGGGTAAAACACCTGGCAAAAATAAGCACCGAACAAAACCCGAACCCATAACCTGTCGTATGAGAGTCAAGAGCCTTCACCACTATACCACAGTGCTCCCACATAGTGAAGGTGAACTTCAAAAGCTTTTATCTATAATCTTAGCCAAATTTTATAATCCCCTTAAATATGATAAATGCATTTCTTTGTTTTAGTGTGTCAAATTTAGATTTGACAGAAACAGAATCCGGAGCATGTTTATAAATTCTTATGTGTTATTTTCGGTTTAGATTATTTATTCTTTTATGAGTTATTTTCGGTTTAGATTATTTAATCGCATGAGTCTTGGTATCCACGATAGTTAAGAGGCCTGAATCAGTAAAAAAACAAAAACAAAAAACAAACCCCCAAAAAAAAACAACAACAAAAAACAAAACAAGAACAAGAACAACAACAAAAAACAAAACAAGAACAAGAACAACAACAACAATGGCAGCGTTTCATCAAACCGTCATAAGTACAAGTTCACTGACATCCCATTGAAACGCATGTATTAAAATTCAGTGGGATGTCGGCGAACTTGTACTTAAGACGGTTTGATGACAAGATGGCCATATCTCTAAATCAGAATTATGTTCTTTCTGTCTAGCTTGACAGAAAGTATACAACACTTGAATAAATAAGGAGATAAGATTTGAGTAATTCATCTGTCATCATATCGGGTGGAGAAAATGAATCGTGTTAGTTATTATTGAAAGCGTATATCCGCTCAAATATATATTTTGCCCTTTTACTCTTCCCTAAAAAACATTGTTTTACGTGAGCTTTTAGTGAAGATATCCTGTCATATGAGGTTGTAGACATAGTCATGGTTGTAAGCATAATCAATACAATGCCTGACACATAATTCATGAAATACATGCCGAGGTATGACTGTTCGCTTGGAAAGAATTTTGGCAAATACTGCGCAATTTTGTGTATAGAGATGGGATGAGATGATGAGCTGTGTATTCGGAAGCAAATTTGATAATTTCGTCACGAAATTGGCGTAAATCCCGCGGGGGGTGGGGCCATGGGGGATGTATATATACCTCCACTTTTTGAGGAGGGGGATTTACGATCATCCTCCACACACTTGTTGACAAAGTTAAAAAATTATCCTTCAGTCATCCAATTATTATTACTATTTTCAAATATTATCATTCTTATTGTCATTATCATTATTATCGTTATAACCTTTATTGTTGTTGTTCTAGTAATTATTGTTTTTATTCAACATAACTGGTATGGTATCATTATCTTCCCCCTCATCATTATCATTCTTATTTATATCATTCTAATAAACATTACACTTTCGAAACATGATTATGACTGGTTTATAAACCAACATGGTGTTTTCAAAAGAATGATCTTTTTTTTTTTAAATAGAATTTTTTTTTTTTTTCACTCCCGAAAAGCGCTGGTTCTTGCTGTATTATAATGGTGATTAAATGAGTTAATTCTTAATTAAGATAATTATTAAACATAGGGAAACATATCACAAGCACCATTTGGTTTCTCACGTTTCTTGACAAAAATGAAGCAGTATATTTACGTTTAATCGCTTTGGTAGCTCGCATTCATTTTAAGTCATAATCACTACAGGCCCCTTATTCTTTTTGATAAAATATCATCATTTTTATGAAATATTGTTCGATCGCTTCGCTCGCTTGCATCTTGTGTCATTGTGTAATGGTCAAAATTATCATTCTAATCACAATGATTCTGCGAGAAGGAAACCCTTTTCTTGGAATGAAAAATCCAAAATGTTCTCTTCTTTACTTGATACGAAAGAAGAAAAAAATCGTGTGCTCTTTGCATTCACGAATTATTTTCCACTAATATACACAAGGGAACCTTTTTCTTAGAATGGAAAATCCAAAATGTTCTCTTCTTCACTTAATAAGAAAGAAGAAAAAAAATCGCGTGCTCTCTACACTCACTCACAAATTATTTTCCAGTAATATACACAAATCATTATCACTTAAAATACGAATAGATATTTATAGTCAAATTCTCATTTTGATGATAAATTCATACTGATCATAATTATCATCAGAGTAATAGGCCTATATACGGTACAGCCACTAGTATATAGGTTTCACTATCATGACGGGTCTTAGGTTGATCGTACCCCCCCCCCCCCCCTCTCACTGGAGATAACAAATCTATGCCCTTGATTTGGTGTTTGATGTATGCGCTGCGTATACGTAGCAGACCAGTCGGCAGAGGACCTGTCTCTCATACTAAATGGGAAGGATCAGCAAATGGCAGAAACACAGTGACAGTGCCCGCCATCCATTCATTTTTCTCTCATTTTTACCACCATATCTGTGCTGGATAGAGATTTCTCCAAGCTTTGATGAATTTCGACTATATAAAATCGTTCCATCGTTGCACGGCATGATGATTGGACGTGTTCGACTATTTCTAATTACATTAATGGTATTAATCATAAGCCGCACTGCTCAATCAAACGGTAAGTGGAAAATGAGGTGTTCCTAGAAGAAAGATTAAAAAAAAAAAGTTGTCTGCTATGTTTATGTTTCTTTGAGAACTTATAGGATTCGAACGAACATTATAACAATATTTTTAGAGAGTATTTATTAAAGATTTTTAAAAATTCAACCCAAGCGCATATCTTTGTAGCAAGTTGCTGCAGTATAAGTTCATAAGCCAGTTGGTATTCGAATGAATATAACGGTGAATTGCTGGTAATAATATGTGACAAAGTGGAAATGTGATGATGGTTGGTAATGATAAGATATTATCGTAATTATGATCCTTCTTTTCTGAAAAGGTTTATATTGACAAAGACATCCGCTAGCGATCGCCTTTTGAAATATAGCGTGAGATATGAGTGAAAAAAGAGACATACAATAATATTGAATATTACAGACAGGTTAACTGGACTTACTTGTTTTAGCTTGCAAAGTTTCACGTCCACTCCAGGACGCTTCATGATTGAGAACATTTATAGAAACATACAATAATCTTCTTCATTTTTGTCAGTATGTTTTAAGATACGAAAAATCTAATTTTGATGTCAAGTTTCAAGTTTAAGATATTTATTTCTAATTTTCAAATATAAGTATAAAAAGTAATAAATGAACAAAATGATGTACATGTATATTAACAAATATATGACAAGGTATTAAAATTCATGTCGTTGCTATGAAGTGACAGTAATCGGAAATTACGATAACATAAAACTGATAACCATGATCATAAAAGTGAAAATCCATGCTCCAAATGATCAAAACGTTACCACATTACTTGTAAACAAAGCTACTAATACCAATACTCCTTTTATTGAATTGAATTGAATGAAAGTTTTATTGAAGGTCCGTAGTCATATGATTGAAATTACGTGCATTTTAAAATAAAATATATCTTACAAGATATATATGGTAGTAAAGTCAGTGTTCTGCTTCTGAATATTAGAAAATAGATGCTGAGGTAGAAATGAATAAAGAATTCTACTCTCTTCTTTCTACTCGCTCACTGAATTCGACTTCATCATATATATATATATATATATATATATACATATATATTACAAGATGTAATACAAGAGGTACAAATTCTGGTCTTGTAAGTGATTCATAAAGAAAACTTTATATGATTATTGCTGTCCTTATACGAGCATTGTAACCAATCGTTAAAACGATGTTATGATAGATCAAGTCGCAAATAACAGACGAATAAAATTCTTATCAAACAAAAAACAAGTATCAATCCATTAAAATGTTAATTATATAGTTACCTTTTGAATAAAGAAACAAAAAGAAAAGTATTTGCTCGCTCTTATTTATAGTCATCTGTCTTGATTCTGAGTGAATAGGTAATATCAATATTATTTTGGAACATTTTCTATAAGTAACTGAGGAAGGAAGTGGGGAGGAGGAGGAGGGGGAGGGGTCGAACACAGGAATATTGTCGGTGGGAAGCGTGCCTTTTTCGGCCCAAACTTCTGGGGATACATGTCTCTACATTTCTGCAAATGGAAATTCATATTTCATAACACAGATTGTAGCATTTCTCGTTAATTATTCACCTTCATGCCCACATATTTTCGTAGGTCTTAATAATATATAAGTGATTAGTCTAACAGACGTGATGTGTACTGAAGAAATGTAATTTTTCCAAATCAATTATTTGACATTTGATAATTATTAGATTAGTGATGAAGTTGGAACCAAAATAAATTAGTGATATAAATCGCCATTACAGGGCTTTGATAATCTGTGTAAGGATGATTATTCTTGGATTACAAAGTATAATATTCCCCCCGACTAATCCATTAGTTCGGTTTTCTATAGCAAAGTGAATAGTTGTCATTGTTATACCTTAAGAAATGAAGATAATAACGGAGGCTAATGAATGTATGGACTTTCATCAGAATTGGCAATTGAAGACAGAATTTTTTTTTTCTAAAAGAGTTTGCTTGTTAGCAAAAAATATTATACCTATACCTATAATTACCTCTAATTAAAATGTTCAGGCGAGGTATGGTTATATGAGTGCATTGGTATTACTGCAGAAAACGTGACGAGGATAATCGATGCAGAGTTCTGTCTGATAATCTACGTCTATGATCTTTTGTTTGGTAACGATTAAAAAAAAAAATCAAATATCCCAACCCTTAATATTACTGAACCGTGTTATGAAAATATTGTTCAGGTGTAAAACACATATAATTTTATAAATGATGTGTAATTTTTAAAGAAAACAATCATGTCACGTTGCTGTCATTACTTTAGCTCAGAATAACAAATAAATTGTCAAAACATGAAAATCTGTACATCAAATCTACCCAAATTCAGATAGGTTAATCTTGGTCGTGTATATAAAAGAAACATTTAATGATGACAAAGATATTCTGTTGATAGTCACTCAAAACATCACATAAATGTTACTGAAATTTGAATGATATTGGTACAAAATTTGTTTCCACATTGTGAAATTTTTGGTGTATTCAGTTTTCATTTTTTTATCAAACCATGCTTCGTGAGCAAAAGTCATCAGATCACATTTTCGTTTTAAAAACGATTGTAAATAATACATTTTACATGACCAGAATGGTAGCAAAAACGGGCTATATATTTGTTTTGTCAATCTTAAAAAAGCTTTTGATAATGTATGGAGAGAAGGCCTTTTGTATAAATTATCAACACTGGGTATCGGTAATAAATTTTACAATGTTATAAAGAATATGTATACAAGATATAATCTATGTGTAAAATTAAATGAGGGGTTGACCCCCAACTTTCAGTACAAATATTGGAGTTAAACAAGGTTGTGTTATCAGTCAAACTCTCTGTAATATATTCCTGAATGATATCCCCGATATTTTTGATCCAGAGAAAAGCAGTCCTGTACAGTAATGTTGAATGAAATAATCCTTAATTGCATTATGTATGTAGACGATATTGTCCCCTTTTCAACTTCCAAAAAAGGAATGGAACATTGTTTGGACCAATTGAATGAGTACTGCAAGCAATGGAAATTAATCATTCTAAAACCAAAATTATGGTGTGTAATAATAATTCATGGAATTCAATTTAAAAAAAACTTTTGGATGAATGGGCATATTCTTGAGAATGTAAAAGAATTCAAATATCTCGGGATTTTAGTATGCAGTAATGGTTTGTTTAAGCAAGCTACAAAACATTTAACCGGTAAAGGAAGAAAAGCCCTTTTTAAATTATAGAAATCGTTTGGCAAATATACTCCTAACATTAAAATTGATACACGCTGCTTTGATAGACTATGATCAAACCTATTTTATTATACGGATCGGAAATATGGGGTACTACAATGGTCTGCAGCAAAGCTCTTCTCAGAACAAGCAAACAAAACAAAACTATATTTCAAACAGAATTTCGAGGAAAAAAAATGCATCTTCTATGTTATAAACATATGCTTGGTATAAATCGCAAAAGTAGTAATATCTGCGTTATTGCTGAATTTGGAAGATATCCTCTTATCGTTGAGGTTTTAATTAACACTCTTGAGTACTGGATAAGAATGCGTAATATTGATCAAGATGCTATATTGTATGATAGTTATATTGAAAACAAACGACTCTATATGAAATCAAGGAGCATTGCTGGTTAAGAAACATAAAAAAGATTTTAGATACTGTAGACATCTGTAATGATATAGAAATGTGTGAGCCAAAATTAATGATGTACAAATGACGCAAAACGACTTCGTCTCCCACTGTGAGGTTAAGCTACAATATATATTTAATAACCAAATAAAGCTTGACCCTTTCAATTTAATGATAAAACAATGGAGAGAGTAACACATTGCGGATATATCGACTATTCAAAACTTCCATCAAAGAAGAAAAATATCTAAATATTCTTACTAATAGAAACATAAGACAAACCATTTGCAAACTTCAGATAAGCTCACATAACCTACCAAATGAAAAAGGAAAGATATCATCGCCCTCACAAAATACCAACGAATATACGATTTTGTGAAGAATGTAGTATGCAAACAGTAGGAGACGAATTCCATTATGTCATGCAATGTGATAAATTTAGAATAAGAAGAGAACTGTTTTTGATAATCTTCAACCACTCAATGATAACTTTGAAAACATAAACAGTTTGGAGAGATTCATATTTATAATGTCACTCAAAGAAAAACGCTCTGATAAAAGAATTTGCCATTCTTTTTGGATATACTATTGATCAACGTGGTAACCTTTAAATTGTTTATTATCATTATTAGGCATATCTATATAGTGTATAAGTATATGTATATAATTCTTTCAATGTCGCTTTTTCTCATCACCTTACACTTCTTGTACATAATCTGATAATTTATATTTCATGAAAGAGCATGTCTAGTTGATCAATTTATTATGAGTATTTTGTTTTTGTATTTGTTTATGTTTTGAATGCTGTACTCACGATATATTGTACTGTTTTTGCCATGTCTGTGTTACTCTTATTATATCATTATTATTATTACTGTTCTGGGCCCCGTTGCATAAAACTTACCATTGACGGTAACTTTGCCATCAGTGGTAACTCCCATGGAAACCTTGATTTTGATTGGCTGTTGAGTGATGTTACCATGATAGTTACCATTGATATCAGGGTTACCATTAACGGTAAGTTTTATGCATCGGGACCCTGATTATTGATGTTATATATGAACAAAATATTGATTGATATGTCAATGAAGTTCAATGAATAAATACATACATAGTACATACATGTAAAATCGTTTGCTATCCTGTCCTATCCTGGTTGGGATGATCATGTATTGAGCACTACAATTTGCAACAGGGTAAGTGTAAGGCATTTCGCCATTTGATGTCCCTCACATTACCCACTACCATGACTACTGAACATAAATTGGCATCAAATGTATCATTTTCCTTCATATTTTGTCTAATTCAAGCACTAATAGGGCTATTAACCTAATCAAAATACTACAACTTTAGATGCGGTCGGTAACGTGTGGGACAAAATAGCTTGGACTTGGCCTAATACTTTCTTGCGGTTTAACTCTTTGTATTAATCTACCCTGATAATCCCCAAAATGAATGTTAAATACATGTATTAGTTTTTTATTATTTTATTGTCTCCTACGTCCAGGCTTATACTTTATAGAAAAGATCATGAACACCATAAGTATGATAAGTATCTTATTCCAAGTATGAATGATTATTATAAAAACACTAACCCTCCAGCCCTTCTTCGCCATGAAAAAACTTGCTACGGAAAAGAAGCGAAAAAACAAAACAAAACAAAACAAAACAAAACAAAACAACCAAACTACGAATCAAGTCATCAATGATTCATGCCTATCATCGCAGGTGGATAATGGCAGGACTGTGAAAGTATACACACTGTTTAATAACGTTCATTTGCGCTTCTCCTTTCACTCAATTCATAAAATCCCATTTAATCATCTAGTAATTCCTTTTTTAACTTTCATTCCGGTAATACGGTGATTGCATAGGCGGAAGTAATGACACGAATGCCTGGGTGGATTATAATCAACTTAAGTACCCATATCATGCATTTATCGACATCGCTTTTAAGTAGATATACGTTGCTGATTGTAGCCAATAACTGCTCAGTTGATAATGATTCCACTTCACCATTATGCGGGTTGATTTGACCTTGACAGGTTATCACAGTGTCACCGATGACGAGGGAATACGGGTAATTAAGACCAAACTCTACAATAAACTCATCAAGAACTACGGGCCGACCTCCAGCAGACCCGTCAGGAATGAGTCTTCTCCAGTCACAGTCAAGATGAGAATGCTTGTCGACCATGTTGTCGAATTTGTAAGTTAAATACACTGCACATTAGGCATTAGGGTAGTCGTGGGATTGAAAGGGGGTGCCCTCAATGGATATTATGAGGTGTTTTTTTGTTGTTGTTGCTCATCTAACATTCTGTGGGAAAATATGAGACAATTATTCCTAAACAATTACTGGAACATTTGCTTTGGCAGCCCCCAGCTATGAAAAAGCTGCATGGCTACTTTACTAAAAAAAATTGAGTGATCACTGACGTGACTCCCAGGGTAGTGAACAAGAGTGAAATTTATTCTTTTCTGTTTAAAGAGTACTCTAAAATAAATCGATGTTCACCCCTAAAAGTGATCACTGAAGTGACTTCCGCGGATTTGAAAAGAATGAAAATTCACTCTTTTTTGTTGTTGAATCTATTAAATATTACCGTACAAATATTTCAAAAGAATTATGCAACACCTTAAAAAGCTAATACAAAACAATTTTTATCATTCTTAAATTTTGACAAACTAACGAAATGTTGAAAGTTAAGCCTAATGATTATCATATTCTAGAAAAGGGTATTCCGTATTTTCGCTGTAGGCTTAGATAAAGTAGTTATGCTGATAGTTGTTACATTCTTTGTAACTAACATGCACTCTAAATAAGGAAAGAAGATTATGATAGGCATACAATGTATACATCAATTTAAATGTACGTTATGCAAATCGTTATAACTGTGACCTTTGTATAATTACGAAATGTACATGTATTTTAAATGGTGGAATTTATTTTTGCTTTGCATTATTATTTTCATCTTTCTGTGAGCCATATTCATATTAATCACATAGAAATAAATACTTATGTTAGATGAACAAGACAGATTGTCTTCGTTGTTTAATAATTTGTCCAACATTTTGATCAAATGTTTGTTTTTGTCATACAGGACGAGCCGAAGCAGCAAGTCACGTTGTTTTGTTCAATGAAACTGGTAAGTTGCGTCTTTAATCCAGGGAGTATTCATAAAGCCTTAGTACTGACCTTGAGAAAACGTTCCGATATGTGACAGAATACAGGAGTGCTAACAATGGAATTGCACCAAAATTAATTTGAATGCATTTCGTTTTGTCGGTATTATATTTACAAAAGGAGGAACTGACGACAATTAAGAAGACGAGAGACTGAGAGAGAGGGGGAGGGAGAGAGAGAGAGAGAGAGAGAGAGAGAGAGAAAGAATACCCGACAAGCATGATCAAGGTGGTGTTATTACCCTTATGCGTTAATGTGCTATTCAAGGGGGCGAATAATGTTACATGGAGTACTTGTTCAGCTGTTTTCCTCCTTTACGATATTTTTGGAACATACCAGACTTTTTTATTTTGGGATTTATGAACCTTAATAACATCTAGCCTTTTATTGTGAGCAAATACACAACTGTATTTATGTTAAATTCATTTCATTTGCCATGCTTTAGGAATTCCATAAATGTATATTTGCTAGTCTACACAAAATTTGAACAAAAACACAACATAGCTGGTTGAGAGAGATAGTTAGGTCATCAGAAGTTGTTCCTGTTTGGCCAGTCATTTTGTTAAGCTCCAAATAGTTCCTTCCAAAGAGATCGCACGTGGGAGGAAGCTATTCAGTGACGAGCGCTACGGCGTTTACGGACACTGTACAGTAGGTCCATTGTCTCCGATAGTCATGTTCCTTTTCCTGGTTTCACGATTCCGCAGTTTGATTTTTTTTGATAATTATGATAATATTTAATTATTCATAATTTTTGTATGTGCACATCTATGTGCATGTATACAGTGGCGTATCTGGCCCTTGGCTTCGGGGGTGGGGGGGGGGGGAGGGGCTACTTTAAAAACGGCACAATGAATTCATATATCTGTGCAAGAGAGCGAATTTGGCTCTATTCGCTTTGACTGAAAGTTTTTGGACAGTTCAAGCATAAGCTATTCATTAGTAAATCATGATATGAAAAAAATTCTCTGCTTGGTTAGTTATGATAATAATGATGATCTGGATAGCGCCTAATACAGCTACGATTTTTGAAAGCGCTTTTTAATTTCCCCTTATCTTCATTTTGAAGGCGACTTCAAAACTTATGCTTAAAATTTCTGAGAAATGCTCAAATGCTGTGTTTTGGGGGGTTATCAATTAATTTGAAATAATCTTTCATTCTAACTGAAAAGTCAGGTAGTGATCATTTTTTTTTTCATGGCAAGTTGAAAATTTGTTAGGGGGCAAGTTGCCTTTGAAATTGAATGATAAATCAGATTCAGATTCAAATTCAGATTCAAAATTCATTTATTTCCTTCTCATAATCAAAAACATGGTGGGGGGGGGGGGTCACCTTGACAATACATATTTACATATGTAGTAAACAGTAGTATTATACAATTATAACAATTATAACATACACAAAAAATTAAAAGATAAAATAAGGAAAGAAAGAAAAAAAAAACTGCAATATGCGCTACTGTCCACATTTTATGAAGAATATTTTTTTTTAACTACGAGTAAATTTATGGAGTGAAGGGCACGTTTTAATGAAATTTGTTCCAGATTTTAATATGCATGTATTACATCGTTTTATAATTACATTTTAATGCAAAGGTGTGGACGGATGAGTATCTTACATGGAACGTGAGTGATTATGGCGGGCTTTCACATCTAGACATAGATGTAGATGAAATATGGCAACCATCAGTTACTCTTCTAACGAGGTAAATAACCGCTACAAACTTAATGAGGAAATATCTTTTTTTATAACTACGGTTCACAGGTTAATCTATTCTTTGTAATCTCCCTTTGATAACAATTAAGATTGTTGATCTTATTTTGTGTAGGGGGAAGTGCTGGGATTGGACATCCAAAATTAATCTAAGAAATAACAAAAGTATCAAAACTTTATACATCAGTGATTAGCGGATGAAATAGACAAAATAATACACATTCAAGAAACAATATCGGAGAACCAAGATTTTAAAAGCACTTTAAAGATTTCCCTCCTTTCTTAGTGTTATCCTTTGCTGCCCCAGATTCACGAGGCACGATGGGACATTGCTTCATGCCTTTAAATTTGACATGGTGATGTAATTCATGATGATATATTACAAGATGGACAGTTAAGATATTTTGAATGATGAACCATTTGAAAAGTGCACCAATATTCATGCATTCTGACAACTTGGCCATCCAAAACACAATATAGACATGGAGGTAAACTTTAAACAGAACTTCACGTCTGCAATAATATTGAACAATATAGTCATATTTCAAACTGTATTCCATTATCATTTTCAGATGACAGAAAGTGATGTAAACTCAAGTGTGTCCCATCACATCATCTGTTTCAATTTCAATTACTGCAAAAAGTGCGCTTGAGTGTTACCATTCATTCTTACAAAGTGGAGAAATATTAGGTTTTCAAGCAGCAAAGACAATGAAATCATTATTTTGTCAAAACCATTTGCGAGGTCCTCAAAATCAAACCTTCGGAAATTTCGAGGCAATGTCGTAAAACAGAAATGTTTTACAGGGTGTCTTGCATAATGATAAAGTTCTAACTAAAGCTGTTCACCCTAACTCCAGTCCTTCCCTATCCACTTTTTCCTACTATTCATAGTATGAATTTCATACTTATGTATCTTTTCGTGCTTGAAGAAAAGAATAACCTGGGGGTGTTTCATAAAGCTGTTCGTAAAGTTACGCATGACTTTACGAACGACTTGAATATGGAGTGCTTGATAGGATACCCAAAGTTTTTTCCAGATGTTTTAACAAAGTGTGACTGATTTCTAATAACCTCAATTAAATTATGGCATAAAACATACTTTGCATTAAAAATGTTTGTTGTAAGGAGAATGTTAATCGACATCTGCACAGTTCATTTGGCTTGTCATATTCAAGTAATTCTTAAAGTCATGCGTAACTTTACGAACAGCTTTATGAAACACCCCTGAATCGAATTATTTGTCTGATTTTGAAACATCTTAATGCATGTTATGATTTAAGCAATTGACAAGTGATCGGTTACTAGTATATGCAGTACTTAACTTGGCAATTTGCCCATTCTCATCCTGTACACCCCTCAGCAACAGTGACAATCATCTAACTATGTTACAACGCCTTGCATTCGTAACGTCTACCGGGGAAATCACGTGGTTATCTTCCATCATCATAACAAGCTCCTGTATGTTAAACGTTGACCTGTTTCCTTTTGATGAGCAGCTCTGTACAGTCGAGTTTGGTCCTTGGGCTAGGGACCGCACTAAGGAAGACATGGAATTCTTCTTTGACGAAAATGAGATGTCTGCTCAGCGATACCGTAGGAATGGCGTCTGGGCCATCGTCAATGACACAGCCGAGCGGAAACTTCGGAACTACAGCGGCTTTGAGGAACCCATTGCCGAGATACATTACTTCTTTTGGTTCCAAAGACAGTCTAAGGTATACGTCTTGAGTATTGTAATCCCATCTGCATTGCTTTCAGTATCCACCATGCTGATCTTTCTACTGCCACCAGAGTCTGGAGAGAAGATCTCATTTGGTATTACTAATCTCCTAGCCATGGTACTCTTTCAGGAGACTGTCCGATCTGCTATGCCTCCTACAGGATCCCCGATCTTTGGTAAGTGCGCTTTTGTTAACAACATTGAGCCTGGAAAGAGAGGGGAATGGCCTCTCAAAAGATAAATTACTCTTAACCCACAATGGGAATAAGGTATAAGTCGTCAAGTGGGGTATATATGCTAGGTTTCTCTGTATTACCGGTAGGCTGCCCTCTTAATCAAGCTGTAATCATTTTTGCTTGTTTTTTTCCAGAGGCCAAATTTGGCACTTTGAATATAGGATCACCAAAGTTGAACAACAATACTTAACAACTTTCGAACAAAGAATACCCTACTTTGAATATTTAGTTATAGAAGGTGGCGCGAAATAGGTTTATCTATTAAATACTCACTAAAGCATTTTGACTCATAAGATATGAAAAAAGTGAAATAATGTTGGCTAAAAAAATCAAATGATACTCCAGAGGTGAACACTGGGTCCGTGTTTCCCTACATGTACAGGGGCCCCTCGCATAAAGAGCTGCGTGTAATCGCAACTCACAAAATGAATTGCAACTTGATTTTCGACCAATCAGGGTCGTGTATTTGGGACTTGCGTTCAATTGTGTGAGTTGCGTTCAAACGCAACTTTTCATGCAAGTGGGCCCAGGTGACTAAGAATCGACATTCTATTTTGCAGTGGTTAATGTTAATGTTAAGCAAATTAAAAGCACGTTCCCATGTTTACAGACTTGTGAACAATGGTAAATGTCCAAAAAAAATCTGAATGGAGACGAGGAGTGTCACCTCACTCCCCCTGTAGCAACGCCATAAAGAACTATAGTACTGATTACAGATATCTTCAAAAGTGGTTTGTATTAAATTTTCAGACTTGAGAAAATCGTTTCATATGTTTGAATAAATAGACTGTCATTTTGGTATCACATTTCTTTAAACTCCCAGCTAATTACATCTGCGTCACGGTGGTGGTAGCCTGCATGTCACTTATCTTCGAGGCGATTGTCCTGCGCATGTTCAACTTAGGTGATAGCAAGCCAGTACCTGGATGGCTGTACCGTCGTTGTTGCTCTTCCATGGTGACAAATACTGTACCCATGGACACTTTCCTCAGCTCAGCAGACATAGGTAACAATGGCAACCAGTCACCTTCACCTAAAGAGCGTAAGCCTGACATGTCTCCCAAAGATCTAGATGGACTAATGCGTCATGGTGGTGCTAAACAAGAGAAGACCGAGTCTCTATCAGGACGTCTTCGAAGCAGTGGGGTAGATATTAACTCTGATTATCACAGTAGCCTGAACGCAATCAGGATCCGTGATACCTCGTCTGAGAATGCTGAAATGTGGAAGATCGCCGCTGCATGGTTTGAGAAGAATGTGGCTATTATGTTATTGGTGATTGTCCTTGGGAACATGCTGGCAACCTCACTAGTCATTGCAATTAAAAAATCATCAGCATGAGCTGAGTAAAATGCTGTGATCATAAAACATAGCATTACTTGAAAAGCAGTAGCTGTGCTCATTGTTTTTGATAGTCCCTTACATATTCAGAACACAATTTATATCATCTTAGGTAGTCATAATGCGTTGGTCACAACTGATCGTGCGTGTTTTTCCACGTGCGTTTCCGCAGCTGCGATCGACTGTGGGCCAACTCTGCGATTTGTACGTCCTTCGTTTGTACCGTGCAACTGTTTTTGGCTCCGTACGGATCCACGGGCTTCGTGAGACCTCCGCAAGAAGCCCGTGCGATGTTCGCAAGAAGCCCGTACAAGAAGTACGATGGCTGCACTTGTCACCTGCGTTCATCGAAACACGTAGCCACACGCATAGTTTGTTGGACATGTCCAACAGCCTCCTTTCGTGTCCTGCATGCTCCTGCGTGCTTAGAAAAAAAAAACAACAACAAAAGAAAAAAAAAAACCCGTACAGACCCGTGCGTGCGACTCAAGGATTTTCTGCGAAATTCGTCGCAAACTACACGTAAGGAGGTGCACGACCGGTTGTGACCAACCCTTAATGTATGGTGGTGGATCCAGTGACGAACACTTTTCAGAAAATCAACGATAGCAAATAAAATATCAAACGAATATCTGTCAAACTTACATAATGAATGCTCAAAGTCCTACAGAAAAAGAAGTTGATGGAAGTTTAAAAAGACAACGTAGATTTAATACGATATTCCCTTCCGAGTGAACCCCTTCCCAACGACGCGGCGTTTTGGTCCCTTGAAAAAGGTACTGTATTTCCGAACGTGTGAAACCTATGGGAAAAAGACACAACCTTTTGTTTCAATAGTGTGGTTTTCATACGCGTAATCCCACGCGTATGAAAACCCATTTTAGGCGCTTAACTGTACACGTTCGTTAATACAATCTGTTCGGAAATACAATCCTTGACTATATATACACCCCAGTCACACTAACAAACGGACTCTTACGCTACAGATAACTGACAAAATATGGGTCATGAGGGGTAATTTCATTTTCGTTCGGTCTGTTGTCGGTCTGCTCGTTGTGACTGGGGTAAAAATATTTAATTACAGCTGCTGCAGCATGGTTCATCGTTCTAAGCCAACGACCCGGGTTCGATTTCCGGCGGAGACATTTTTTCAACCTTTGCAAAAAAAAAAAAAAAAGAAAAAAAAAAAAAGAAGAAGAAGAAAAAAAAGGAGGACAGCTCTGGGACACTTTGATTTAAGCTACCCAACCATTATTCTCTCATTTTCATTTCGCACAATCATATCCACGAGAGTTGCCAAAGCTGTTGTATGTTATTTCCTTACAATTATATATATATATATATATATATATATATATATATATATATATATATATATATATATATATATGCGAAGATACCAAACTTAAACATTTCGACGGCGTCTCGGTAAATTGTATAGTGTGAGGATTGATGAGACAGGAGACAGGGATGTAGCTGAACTTCAACTTTATTAGATCAAGTTTCGGCCTTCCCGGCCTTCATCAGATTCTGAAGATACTAATACAAACATATATTATATACTTCAGTATACACACACATATAATTGTGTGTTTTCATATTACATTTGATAACAAAATATACATTTGCATATTGATAGCAGCATATACCTATCAGCATATACCTTCATGGCTACCTGTTATTACAAGTAACTTAATGAATGAATGATAAGAACATAGCTCAGAAATATTGTACAGAAATAGAAATTTAATGTGAAAGACCGCTTACCTAGAGTGAAGTTTTGTTGATGGTGACTAATGTACTACCTAGATTTGAAAACACAAAATTTCTAGGTTTGCACATTGATAGTTCTACGTCTTGAAAAAAACCCCCCATCTTCTTGAAATAGAAAGCAAAGTCTCTAAAAACATTGGCATCATTTCTAGACTGCGATACATTATACCAAACAACATTCTCCGTATTCTTTACAATTCTCTTATCCTACCATATCTTTCATATTGCAACCTAGCCTGGGGGAACTCTGCAACTTCCAAATTACACATATTATTCACTGTACAAAAGAAAGTAATTCGTATAATTATACAGGTACTCCTGTTCAAACAATTTAACATACTAAAATTTACCGATATCAATAAATATAAACAAAGCACATTTATGTACAGACTTACAAACATTTTATTTCCTGACGAATTTTGTAACCTCTTTCAATTAAATTCAAATATTCAAAAACAAGAAACCAGAGACGCAAATCACATTCATTTACCCAAGCACAGAACATTATTCCAAAATAATATCCGGTACTCGGTACCTAAGCTGTGAAAGGTTATCCCAGATACAATAAAATACTCTGCATCTCTTGCCAGCTTCTCAAGAAGGATGACAAAACATTTTACTTCATCTGACAAATAACATGGTTTAAGACACATTCCCACCCTCCATTGGGTCTTTTCTCTCCACTTCTTCTCTCTGTTTCTTCGTGAATATTTCTTTTTCCGTACTCCTTTCATTTTGCACCTCCTATTCTCCCCCCCCCCCTTCCCTCTCTTTTGTATCCAATAAAGCTCATCGGTCTAGGAATGTTATCTTTTTTTCTTTTTTTCTTTTTTTGTTAGCAGTTATATATATATATATATATATATATATATATATATATATATATATATATATATATAAAGTAAAATAATTAGTCCTGCGTCGGTTGATGAAAAATAACAAAAGTTCACAATAAATGAAAACAACCGTAGAGATGATAAAAGAAGTCAAATTTTCGGCCATAGGCCTTCATCAGGAATGATGAAATTTTATTTAACATCCAAGGAGCATGACGCGCATAAAAACACAAAATCTCCAAGGATACATGCGCAACCAATGAGAAGAAGGAAAGGAAAGGAGAGGAGAGAGAGAGAGAGAGAGAGAGAGAGGAGATAACAAATTTGAGAACCGGAAAAAGTTGACAGTTGGAAAAAAGTCTCCCCAAGTGAAAATTTCAAAATATGTTCATGAAATTTTCATACCTATGGAAAGCTTAGGATCTCTCCTATCAAACGACACCAAAAACATCTAACGATATGTTACGCTTGAGTGAGCTAAAGCCATTATTGTGAAATAGTGCAAAATCCATGGTTGACAAAACTTTGTATTGGTTCTGTCTGGTATCAGCGAAGTTAAGAGTCTTGAAAAGGAATAGAAACTTTCATAATCTGATCATAAAAGGGAATTTATGAAAGAATTGGGTTTGTTTTCTGTATATCTTGACATATCCCATCAAAACTTTATGGTTGACCGAGAAAACCAGCTTGGATTAAAACCTTGCCAAAACTAATACTTCAAAACACTCAGTAAAGCAGTTAATTACTCACTGAAGCATGAAAATATTGATGAGATATGTAAGGACATACATAGAACAGAACATCTTCTTTAATAAATTGTCTATTATTAGTCAAATATGAATATTTATAAGGTTTTTCATGACACTCAACTTTGCTGATACCAGTCAGAAGAAGTGTCAATTCTTGTCAAGTCTAGATTTTGCACCTTTTCATAAAAGTGGTCTTTGCTCACTCAAGCATAAAATATCGTCAGATCTTTAGGTGTCATGTAATAGAAGAGACCCTAAGCTATCCACAGGTATGAAATTTTGCTTCAAATGTTTTGAAATATTTATTTTGGGAGACTTTTTCTGACTGTTAACTTTTTTCTGGGACGCACTGTATATATATATATATATATATATATATATATATATATATATATATATATATATACACACACACACACACACCCCCACACACACACACACACACACAATTTTGAGAAATGATAATTAGAGAATTATGGTTGTGTAGCTTAAATCAAAGTTCCCCAGAGCCGAGTTTTGAACAATGACAAGCCGCATGCCTCAGCTGGATCCAAGCGTATGCTTTGAGATACATGTACATGTTAACATAATTATATGCAAGTGTAAGCAAATAACAGTATACAACATCCAGCTGAGGCATGCGCTTTGTCATTGTTCAAAACTCATCTGCCCCCGAAAAACGAATTATTTAATGAAGGTTGAAGAATAGACCTGTCCACAAATATATTCAAATTTTATGCATACTTTTGAAACAAAGGTTGTTCTTGACAACCCGAAAGCTTGTCAGAGGCTTGTCAGACATAGCAACAAGTAATGTATGCAAACTGGATTCCAAGTATTGTAGTTCATTCATTAATAACAGGTTAATGGAATACCTCGTTACTAGGTCCCCAGGAAAGAAACATCCATAAATTTGAATAAATTTGTGAAAAGGTCTATTGTCAGTCTGTCCGTCAATAGACCGGTTCTGTAATGTATTCAAATTTATGCACATTTCTTCTCTGAGCACCTAGTGACAAGCTATTCCATTAACCTGCTTTTTATAAATGAGTCTCAATACTTGGAATCCAGTTTGCATACACTATTTGTTGCTATGTCAGGCAAGCCTCGGGCAAGCTTTCAGGTTGTCAAGAACAACCTTTGTTTGAAAGGCATGTATAAAATTTGAATACATTACCTAACCGGTCTATTGAATCTGCATGGTGTCACCGAAACCAGTGGCCGTCTCCGAGGTCTAAAGGTTAATGCATTGGCGTTCTAAGCCAGTGACCTGGGTTTGATTTGATTTTTTAACCTTTGCAAATTTCAAAAGGGAGGACAGCTCTTGGGAACTTTGAGTTTAGCTAATCAACCATTATTCTCTCATTATCATTTTTCACAATTGTATTTATTTCCAGCTGTACTTACACTTATACTTATACATGATTTAAGCTACGCAACCATTATTCTATCATTTCCTTTCACATTATATGTGTGTGTGTGTATATATATATATATATATATATATATAAATATACATACACATATACTGTTATATAATTGAATCTTCTGGAACGAAGTTATTTTCCAGTTTTCTTTATGTATTTATGAACATAGAAATTTCTAGAAGAGAAATCATTATTCAGATGTAAAAAGTCAGTGTACTCTGTAACAGTGAAATAATCATTAATTACAGATTAAATAATGCACATCCAGTAGAGGAAGATCATTCTAGATCATTACATTATGTCTGATGTACTGTATGCTAGTAACAATGTAATTACATGCTAGAACAAGTTGTTTACCTGACCTTTGCATGAACTTCTCAGTGAAAGTGTAACATTGCAATGAGTCTATAAATAGATCATTGGAATCCCCTTCTTTTGTTTGTTACAACTAGAAGTATGTGAAACTAACAAGAAAGTTCCAAACCTTCATGAATATTGTAGTAGAAGGTAGAAAATTCTATTCATGGGTTGAGATTGTATATAAGCTGGGAGCTTCCACAGAAATTTCAGAATTTATATCCTGACTACATATATTGCGTAAATTCTCAGTTATCACCATCTGATATTGATGATATTGATATCAACCTGTGGAGATCGTCTTGGACCTCATCTTGGACTTAATCTTGGACATCATTCTTGACATCGTATTGGACATCGTGTTCAACATTGTGTTCAACATCGTGTTCGACATCGTTATTGACATTGTGGTCGACATCATTATCGACATCATTATCGACATCATTATCTACATCGTTTTCTACATCATCGTCGGCATCGATGACTTCCTGAATTATCTTGGACATTCTTCGGTTAGATCTTCTGGAATCTTCTTTTACCAGTTGCACAAAATACCATTTGGATTTATACTTTGGATTATTACTGTGATTAACAGCCAACTTACTCTACACTTCAAGAACATTCTGGACTCATATCTTGCATTCATATTCTGTGGATTACAAGTTTCCCAGCTGAGAAATTGTAAGTCTTTGCTAGATGAAGTACATGTAATGTAGTTATAATTTAAACTTGTAATTCTTTTATATATATGTCATACTGAATTTTTTGTGTAAATGTTTTAATTAAACCATAAATCATTTAAAGTTAATATCTTTTGTTCGGTTCTTATCTTTTGTGGATTTTGGATCGTAACAATACACATATAATTGTAATAGTTTCATTTACATTAATATATATATATATATATATATATATAAACTGTTAGAAATGTCATGCTTTTATCCAACTTCTTTATTTCCTCACGAATTTTCGACGGTACTCACACCGTCTTTCTCAAGTGAATGACAAACTTTCGAAATTGTATCCATAGCGTTTCCAAAACAATGCGCAATTAGTTTATAAGTAACCGGGCGCATTGTCTTGGAAACGCTTTACAGCTCAAAAATATCTTAAAAACGTCACGAAGACGTCACAATTGAAATACATGTTTGTAGATTATGACCCAAAGCGTATAAAAATATAAGGGGCGCTTATAAGCGCAAGGCGCATGATAAGTGAGCGAGAGCATTATAATTACTAAAACGTCATAATGGAAATAAGACGTCATAATAGAAACGTCAAATCGGTGTTTGAGTAGATGCCTGGCAATAGAATATAAGGAGTATTAACGAAAGAAAGTATAGTTAGTCAGCCAGGACATGTCTATGTTCATGCCTGGCTTCCTGAAGCTCTCATTTTTTACGATCATTTTGATTTCGTACAGGTGTCGGTCTTCAAACGACACGAGTCCGTCTCTAAGAATACAGCATTGTAGGTCGCTCACTGAGTGTGCAGCTGTATTGAAGTGTTCTGCCACAGGGTGATGGAGGTTGCGAGCAATGCTGCTCTTGTGATTGTTAAATCTCTCCCTAAATCTGAGAGTTTCTCCTATGTACAGGGCATTCGGGCATTTAGCACATTTGATAGCATACACAGCATTCGTTACGTCACAGTTACATGGAGGGGGTCTGATTCTGCATTTTTCAGAAAGCCTGATACTTTGATCAAGAATCATGTGCTTGCATATTTGACACCTTGTTTTGCCGCATTGTTTGTTACCCTCTCGATTAGAGCCGCTCAAATTGGTAGTCAGTAAACGACGGAGATTTTTGGGTTGTCTTTGCGCGTGTAGTGGTGGTAGAGCAAATTTGGGGACCAACTGAGGATCCTGTTGGAGAATGGGCCATTCACGGCGAATGTTCTTCGCGAGGGAGCTACCTTCTGGGTGAAATGTAGTCACAAGTACTTTACGTTGTGTTTTACATTTTCCCTTGTGATCACTCAAAAGACGCGCCCTGTCACGATGTAATGCCTTTAATCTGCAAGTTTCTACCAAGTCCACAGGGTATCCTGCTTCAACGAAATGACGCGCTAATTTCAGAGATTCTTGAGCGAACTCTTGTTCGTTAGAAATGATCCGTCTGTAACGTAACATCTGGCTGTATACTATCGATGTCTTTAAGTGCTTAGGATGAAAGCTACTGTACTGGAGGTAGGAGAAACTGTCAGTGGGTTTGTGGTACACTGTAGTAGAAAGCTTGCCTTCCTTGTTGGTAATAGTGACGTCAAGAAAATTGATTCCTTCTATTGATTTTTCGATTGTGAATTTAATACCGGATTGTTCTGTATTAAAGCGATTGAAGAAAGAATCAAGTTCGAGTTCACTATGTGGCCAAATCATAAATATGTCATCAATATATCTGACATACATAGCGGGTTTCTTTTGGCATTTTGCAAGAAAATTTTCTTCAAGCATGGCCATGAATATGCAGGCATATGAAGGCGCAAATTTGGTACCCATTGCAGTACCTTGTTTCTGCAGGAAGAATTTTCCGTCAAACACGAAATAATTGTGTTTTAGTACAAATTCCGCTAATCTAGTCAGATCATCGATAGGAGTGTCCTTAGGTGCATGTTTGGTAAGGAAGCTTACCAAACCGACGGAGAAAGCTACACGCCGCGTACCAGCTAAGAAGGGCAAACCTACCAAACGTTGCGCCACGATACCATCTGGAAGGAACCCCTTTATTGACGCCTTTGTCAACAACGTAGAGAGTCACCTCGACAAACTACTCAAGTCTGCCATGGAACCCACACCATCGAACATCTCTAAAGGACAACGAGCAGCTATTCGCAGTCTACAGGAAAACGTTGACATCATCATCAAACCAGCCGATAAAGGTGGAGCGGCAACTGTGCAAAACAACGAGGACTACAAGGCTGAGGCAGCGAGGCAACTTTCTGATTCTAAATTCTACACTCCCTTAGACGAGGATCCAACTGGTGTCTACTTCCAAGAAGCCAAAACTTTGTGTGACTCACTAAAGAATACTAACTCACTTGATGCTAAGTTGTTGGTACCACCCAAGCCTAAAATCAGTAAGTTGTACCTTCTTCCTAAGATTCATAAGTTACCATCTTTAGTGGCCAACAAGACTGGAATCAAATCTGACGACAGTGAAGAGATAATCTATCTTACCAAAGAACACAAAATTATCCCTCCAGGTCGACCGATTGTTTCTAGCATAGGCTCACTTACAGAGCCTATGTCGGCGTACATTGATAGCTATCTTAAACCAGAATTGGTACACATTGAGAGTTATGTAAAGGACACCACAGATTTCCTTAATCTACTTCCTCGATCTATCCATCCTAACAGCTTGCTGGTCACTATGGATGTAACTAGTCTGTACACAAACATCCCCCATTGGGATGGTATAGAAAGCATGAGAAGCTTCCTTACCAAACATGCACCTAAGGACACTCCTATCGATGATCTGACTAGATTAGCGGAATTTGTACTAAAACACAATTATTTCGTGTTTGACGGAAAATTCTTCCTGCAGAAACAAGGTACTGCAATGGGTACCAAATTTGCGCCTTCATATGCCTGCATATTCATGGCCATGCTTGAAGAAAATTTTCTTGCAAAATGCCAAAAGAAACCCGCTATGTATGTCAGATATATTGATGACATATTTATGATTTGGCCACATAGTGAACTCGAACTTGATTCTTTCTTCAATCGCTTTAATACAGAACAATCCGGTATTAAATTCACAATCGAAAAATCAATAGAAGGAATCAATTTTCTTGACGTCACTATTACCAACAAGGAAGGCAAGCTTTCTACTACAGTGTACCACAAACCCACTGACAGTTTCTCCTACCTCCAGTACAGTAGCTTTCATCCTAAGCACTTAAAGACATCGATAGTATACAGCCAGATGTTACGTTACAGACGGATCATTTCTAACGAACAAGAGTTCGCTCAAGAATCTCTGAAATTAGCGCGTCATTTCGTTGAAGCAGGATACCCTGTGGACTTGGTAGAAACTTGCAGATTAAAGGCATTACATCGTGACAGGGCGCGTCTTTTGAGTGATCACAAGGGAAAATGTAAAACACAACGTAAAGTACTTGTGACTACATTTCACCCAGAAGGTAGCTCCCTCGCGAAGAACATTCGCCGTGAATGGCCCATTCTCCAACAGGATCCTCAGTTGGTCCCCAAATTTGCTCTACCACCACTACACGCGCAAAGACAACCCAAAAATCTCCGTCGTTTACTGACTACCAATTTGAGCGGCTCTAATCGAGAGGGTAACAAACAATGCGGCAAAACAAGGTGTCAAATATGCAAGCACATGATTCTTGATCAAAGTATCAGGCTTTCTGAAAAATGCAGAATCAGACCCCCTCCATGTAACTGTGACGTAACGAATGCTGTGTATGCTATCAAATGTGCTAAATGCCCGAATGCCCTGTACATAGGAGAAACTCTCAGATTTAGGGAGAGATTTAACAATCACAAGAGCAGCATTGCTCGCAACCTCCATCACCCTGTGACAGAACACTTCAATACAGCTGCACACTCAGTGAGCGACCTACAATGCTGTATTCTTAGAGACGGACTCGTGTCGTTTGAAGACCGACACCTGTACGAAATCAAAATGATCGTAAAAAATGAGAGCTTCAGGAAGCCAGGCATGAACATAGACATGTCCTGGCTGACTAACTATACTTTCTTTCGTTAATACTCCTTATATTCTATTGCCAGGCATCTACTCAAACACCGATTTGACGTTTCTATTATGACGTCTTATTTCCATTATGACGTTTTAGTAATTATAATGCTCTCGCTCACTTATCATGCGCCTTGCGCTTATAAGCGCCCCTTATATTTTTATACGCTTTGGGTCATAATCTACAAACATGTATTTCAATTGTGACGTCTTCGTGACGTTTTTAAGATATTTTTGAGCTGTAAAGCGTTTCCAAGACAATGCGCCCGGTTACTTATAAACTAATTGCGCATTGTTTTGGAAACGCTATGGATACAATTTCGAAAGTTTGTCATTCACTTGAGAAAGACGGTGTGAGTACCGTCGAAAATTCGTGAGGAAATAAAGAAGTTGGATAAAAGCATGACATTTCTAACAGTTTGTTTTTTTGATATTCTACCAACACGTGGACTTTGTATTTAATATATATATATATATATATACATATAATGTGAAAGGAAATGAGAGAATAATGGTTGCGTAGCTTAAATCAAAGCTCCTTACACTCGTAAATATATATATAAAAAAAGAATAGGCCTTTTCATTTATATATATATATATATATATATATATATATATATATAAATGAAAAGGCCTATTCTTTTTTTATTGGGGGGGGGGGTTTAAATAATCGAGCAAATCCATTGGTGTGTGGGTGTGGGTGGACGTGTGTGAGGTTTTTTTTTTCTTCTCAGTCTTGCAACACCTTTGTACCCAACTGGGGAGGTGTTGGTTCACTAATGCCTCCTTGGTCCAACAAATCTCTTTGTTTTGCAAATTACCTTTGTGTCCAACCAGGGAGGTGTTGGTTCACTGACACCTCCTTGGTCCAACAAATCTCTTTGTTTTGCAAATCATTTTTGTGTCCAACAAGGGAGGTGTTGGTTCACTTATACCTCCTTGGTCCAAAAAATCTCTTTGTTTTGCAAATTACCTTTGTGTCAAACCAGGAGGGTGTTGGTGAACCAGCGCCTCCTTGGTCCAAAAATATCTTTGTTTTGCAAATTACCTTTGTGTCTTATGATGTACATATATATTCTTTGTTTTCATTTATATTTTGATAAGCAAAACAAAAAAAGAGGGAAAATGAAGAAAAAATACAAATCTCTATACAGTAAACAATGTATATACAGGTTTCTTAAACTTTGGAAACTATAATTATTCTAGTTATGTCTTGTTGCGGTAAAATACCACTTATAACATTTTATAAGTGTCAACCATAGTACTAGCACACATTAATGTTCCTTCCCCCTGTTTTGTGAGTCAAAATTACACCTCCAACTCGGGTGGTCGGGCTCTACTCTGTTGCTCCCAAGCTATTTTTGTAACTGTGACCAAGATGGGTCTTATTGTATTTTCTTTTGTATTGTATATTGAAATTACCCACACACTTGCACTTCGTATACACGCAAATACACCAGCAACCACACACAAATGCACCGATATCACACACGCAGTTGTTTATCCTCCAAATTTCCGGTACTTTACATTTTCGTGTCGCTAAATGGATTCACATGCATACATTCCCGATATTCTTGCTGACGATATACACGAAAGCAAATATTACACACCTTTAGAATTCAACAATACATTTTCTTATAATCCAGACAATATTTCACTTCTACATATAAATTCCAGAAGTCTGAACAAAAACTTCGAATATGTTGAAAACCTTTTACACACTTTAAATAACTTTGCATTTTCCGTCATTGGAATAAGTGAGACCTGGTTACATGAGAATTCTCCAGATATGTTCAATTTGCCTAATTATAAATTGATTAGGGCAGATCGCAAAGGAAGGCGGGGTGGCGGTGTTGCGTTTTATATTGCACAAAATCTAAATTTTAAAATCCGCTCCAACATCAAACTAACACAAGCAGAATCATTATTTATTGAAATTGACAACTCGTATGTAAAAAATGTCATTATAGGTTTAATCTATAGACCCCCTGACTCAAATTGTGAATTATTTTGTGATGAACTGGACTTAAATCTTCATAAAATAGGGGATGAAAATAAACATATTTTTATCCTTGGTGACTTTAACATCAACTTCTCCCCCTCATCTGATAACAGAAATTCAACCAATGTTATGCAGTTAATGTACTCTTATGGTTTATCTTCGATTATTAATAAACCCACCAGAATAAGTTCACATTCATCAACTCAGATTGACAATATTTTTTCAAACGTACATAATAGCATAACCACCGGGGGAATATTGTGTTCTGAAGTTTCTGATCACCTACCTATATTTTTAACTTGTGATTGCAAAGTATGTTGCCTTAAATCAATTGATAAACTTCTATATCGCAAAGAATCCAAACGTAATATAGAATTGCTGAAACAGGATTTATTTTTTGAGGGATGGGCTGATGTTTATAATGTAAATGATGTCAATACTGCATATAAACATTTTAATAAAAAATTACAGTATTATTACGAAAAGAATATCCCTTTAGGCAAAGTGAAAAATATGCGAAATAAACCCAGGAATCCTTGGATAACGAAGGGTTGACTGAAGTCAATACAAACGCGCAATCACCTCTACAAATTACATATACGCAATCCAACTGACACTAACCTAAACACATATAAAATATATCGCAACAAATTAACTATTAAAATTAATCCGTACATCCCGTAGATTACATTTTTCTAATAAAATAAAAAAGAACAGTTCAAATACTAATGCAACTTGGAAAATCATCAAAGAGGTTATGGGTAAAAAGACAGATCCCCCACCCACGGATAATATCACATTAAATGGTACTAAAATACAGGATCCTAGTCTTCATGCAAGTTCGTTTAATTCATTTTTTACGAATGTCGGCCCTGAACTCGCCAGCAAAATTAATAGAACTCACGCTCACTTTACAGACTACCTTTCCATTCAAAACCGAGAATCTTTCTTTTTAAACCCAACAAATCCCAGTGAAATCATTAATATTACTCAATCTCTTAATAGCTCAAAATCTTACGGTTTCGATAAAATAAGTATGTCTCTCCTAAAAGAAATAATCTACCCACTTGCAAAACCTTTAACTCACATATTTAATCACTCGTTATCACAAGGTGTTTTCCCTGATCTATTAAAAATAGCTAAAGTCAATCCCATTTTCAAAAAAGACGATCCCCACGAAATTAGTAACTATCGTCCCATCTCCCTACTTCCAAGTATATCCAAAGTCTTAGAAAAAAATCGTTTATAATAGGCTACAAAAATTTATCACTAAACACAAGATACTTATTCCAAATCAATATGGATTCAGGAAAATTACTCAACTGACCTAGCATTAATTCAGATTTATGACAAAATTACAAATGCCATAGCTAACAAAGAGCATGTTGTAGGTATATTCTGTGACTTGAGTAAAGCATTCGATACACTTAATCATTCCATTCTTCTTTCCAAACTCAGTCATTATGGAATTCGGGGTCAGCCACTTTTATGGTTTAGAGATTATTTAACAAGCAGAAGACAATACGTTACATTCAATGGGTATGATTCTGATCCTCTTTTAGTTCAATGTGGTGTTCCTCAAGGTTCCATCTTAGGCCCACTATTATTTCTTCTTTATGTCAATGATATCATTAATGCATCCTCCCTTCTTTCATTTGTTTTATTTGCCGACAACACAAATATCTTTTATTCTCACAAAGACCTCATATCTTTAAACAATACTTTGAATTGTGAAATTGACAAAGTATCAAACTGGTTTAAGTGCAATAAACTTTCTCTTAATATAAAAAAGACTCATTTCATGTATTTTAAACATTATTCTCATAATACAGAAACACCGATACATATCAAAATCGATAACATGCCACTTGAGAAGAAGACTAAGTCCAAATTTTTGGGAGTAATTATAGACGAAACTTTGACTTGGAATGAGCATTTACACCACGTTATAATGTGCATTTCCAAAAGCATTGGAATAATTTCTAAACTAAAGTTTATTTTACCCCACGCAACCTTATTCCTGCTATATAACACGCTAGTTCTCCCGTATATAACATATTGTAATATTGTATGGGCAAATTGTGGCTCGACAAAAATTAACTCTATTTTTAAACTACAAAAGAAAGCCATACGCATTTGTACAGGATCACATTTCTTAGCTCACACTGATCCTTTATTCTGTAAACTTAAAACACTAAAAATATTCGATTTGAACACTATTCAAGTAGCAGTCATTATGTTCAAGTACATTAATAATTTACTTCCACCATCCTTTCATAACATGTTTAGGTTTAATACTTCTGTTCATTCGTACCCTACTCGCATATCTGGAAACTTCCATCTTACAAATCCCAAATTATCAATAACACACAAATCTATCAGACATTCTGGTCCGGACATTTGGAACAACTTTCCCAACAACATAAAGTCTTGTTCAACCATTTACTCCTTGAAAGCTACACTTAAGCGACATATAATAGAATCATACGCTCCTCACCCTTCAAATTAGTATAACGCCAACTACAGAACTGTAACTTATTATCCTATTTCTTTATTATGCAACTGCTGCACCCACACCTGCAATTGCACTGCACCCACTTGATCACTCAATTTCTCCAAGAGAGTTATGTCGCCAAATCCTTTTTTTTTTTCTACGAGGCCGCCATCCACCTCCAGCCTAACCGCTCACGTTGGCGGTCTCCTGCGTTCAAAATTATCTCTCTAATTTATTGAAAAATATTTACTGTATATCTATATTTTAAAAAAATCTTATTTGTATGTTTATTACGTTCTTGTTGTATAATATTATTGTTACATGATTCTTTCGTAATGCAATTTCTTTTGTAAAATTTCACTGTATGTATTTGTTATTGTTTGAAATGTATTTGATTAATTTATATTTGAACGCAGAAATAAAACCAACCAAACAAACAAACAAACAAACACTACAGGGTTTTGTCCCGATCTGTGTGATTAAAATATCTTTAGTAGTAGGCCCGAGTATAAGATTTTCATATTTCTAGAATTGTTCTAAAGTAATTAATGAAATCTGTATTAAAAGTAATTTTGACATTCTGACCATATTTGAATTTGGACTTGTTTCCGAATTGTAATTTGGTTTTAAATGTGTTTGATAATAAAAGAAATTGACTATAGTGTTATATAGCATGTATTATTCATGTACTGGTAAATAAATGTTTTCCTTTACATATACATTATATAAATTTACATTATACCAATTACTGCTTTATCAATGTAAGTCCATTGAATAATGTTCTGTTATATCTTTGTTCTAATTCATATAGTTGTTATGTTCCTGTTCTTAATTTTCATATGTACTGTTTAAAAAAGTTGTAAAATATATATGTTTGTAGAAAATAAATAAACTTTAAAACTTTGATAAATTTCAGATTTGCTGTTGAGAGCCACTTATTGAACAAATGTGTACAAAGCAGTGTTCATACGAGTCAACGAGTATACTTGCATGGGGAAATAGCTCAAAAACCCTAATGGACAAAATGGACTAATCATTTACAAGCAATGCTTTTTATTTAGGCTCCCCACATTTCACATTTTTTCTTCTTTTTGCCAATCATTCATATCTCTCTCAAACTTTCTACCTATTTACTGTACATTGTACTTGATTGGAGTTCTTTACCCTTATGTTTTGAAATGGACAAATATGCTTGTAAAATCATTTTTGTAAACATTGTTTTGATGTAAAAGTGGAACAAATAAACTTCAAACTTCAAACTTCAAAACAAAGAAGTGACACAGTGGAAATTCTATCACAGAACTACTTTATTTTCTAAAAACTATTACAATTAACATTTATAAATATGAAAACATTTTAAGTAGACATGAACATGGAGAATGGTCAAAAAGAGTAAGTCAGCAGACATGACATACGTTTTGTCAACAAGAAAATATAGAATTAATTTCGATTTCTGGGGAGCGTTTCATCAAGCGTTTTGTCACAAATTTTTACCGACAACTGTTATAAGCTACTGAAATCCTTGCATCTAATTGGCTGAGAGCAAATTTGTCAGTAAAAATCACTGACAAAACGCTTGATGAAACGCTCCCCAGAATTTGAAATTTAGCTAGAATATAACAAAGTATGCAAGTATCCAGATTCAGATTTAATAAATAGAATCTTTGTTTCAAGGTGACAGAAACATATGATATAAATTTACAGAAACCAATCATCATCATGATCATCCTTTTCAGTGTAATCCTCATTACAATCACCATCATTATCATCACCACCACAATTATATTTATTCCAGTATCTTTATTATCACAAATACAGTTTCACAGTGTATTTTTTGTTAGTGACATCATTATGATTCTTAATGCATATTTACAATCTTACGACTGTCACTGTGATTTACTTTCATGAAACAACAATATCATCAGCCCATTTGTCATCGTTGCATCACTCTAATGTGATATTCTGTAATATTCTAGACATTTCAGAAAGATACATTGATATATACATACATGATGTTGATTCCAGTTGATATAAGTAATCGGTTACCGCTTATGTGTAGGATAATTTTTCATTCCTTTCATAAATTTTGGAAAGTTTAAATTTACAAGCTAACTGCAATGAAAATGTAAGCTAGTCTGGAAAAGCAATCAAGCTTGTATTCTGATTGTCTTGTATTGAATCAACTTCCAACTAATCTAAGAAGTTATAACTCATGGAGAACGCTTAGCTGACATTAGAATACAATCAAGAATATTTGACAGAAATATAGTTTTAGTTGACTGAAAAGTACAATTTTCATGTAGGCCTAAACGCGACATATATTTTGTGTTTAATTTCGATAAATTTGGCAATTAAGGGTACTTCTTCCCTTTTGCAGACTTATACAAAATTCTGCAAAACTGTGCACAGGTTTAGTAGACATCCTGTATATACTGCCTATGAAATTTCATATTCACAAGTTCTATAACTCCTTTGTAAGAAATGAAAATCTTGCTTTTGGCGCAGAGGGGATTATGCATAAATCAGCGTAAGTACATGTACTAGTAACAGTCAAAAAAATAATTTTATGAATTACGCGATTATTTTCTAATCGAAAAAATAAGGTGTTACCGATTTTCACATCCGCACAAATTTTTCAATTATACATTAATTCTTGTGTAATTTATCGCATACTCAAACAACTTCAAAATTTAGGGCTGCAAAAGGGATGAAGTACCTTAAAAAACAACAACAAACAAACAAACAAAAAAACAACGGCAAGATAATTTAGAATGGTGGTGGTGGTGGTGGTGGTGGGGGGGGGGGGGGGGGAGGGTACATGCCCACCCCCTACGCCCCTAATCATCACAGAATGTCACATTCAGAGCCCTTTTGAGGTATCTGAAATTCGCCCCCAGATAAAGGTTAGGGCTTGGGTTGCGATTGAGTTATGGGTCGGGGAGAGTGTTGGGTCCAGGGTATTTATTTATTGCTCGAAGCTGCTTGCAGAGCAGTCGTCCCCTGACTCAGCATGTTTGTTTTCACGTGCTAAGAGCATTCATCACGTAGGCTATATATTAATACATTCGATTACTATGTCTATATCTTCCTCCTTTCAGCATGTTAAAGTTCCAAGTAAAGATCATCACTTTTGTCCTGGTTTCACATTTTCGGTGAAATCCATCTTTTCATATGCGAACGATTCAGCATTTGGGTCGTGGAATTTTTTAACCGGTGTCATTAGCGGGTCCTGAATCTGATCAAAGAGAGCACTGAGTTTAGTCTGTATACCATCCGAGCCACTGGTTCCGAGAAACCTACTGATGTCTAGAGGATTGGTCATCACAAACAAAGCTCGAACCAACGTATCGTTGCGGTCCTGAATAGAAATATGAAAACAAGTCAATTTAATATTAAAAGGAAATAAAAACGTGAAAAAACGTGTGCCTGTTTGAGAAAAATATGAACGAAAGAGTATGTCTATGGTTTCACTTGATGAAAGATTTTCCTCTAAAATACTTTCATAATCTTTTGTGGAAAAGACATTAAACTACATCTGCAACTCTCGACTAAGTAGTGGAAAATGAGTACCTGGTTGGAGGCAATGCCTTAAATGCTGTGAACACTTGAATCTGTGGCCCAGCTTTCTTTCTTTTGTTAGCCTCGTTTCATTGCCTGATCATGCTTATATTGATACACTGGGGGTACTCGTTTTTCCGAAGGCTCATAATTCCGAAGGTTCGTAATTCCGAAACACAAATTTCCATAGCAGGGGGTTCGTAATTCCGAACATTTGATGCATTACTCCGAAGGTTCGTTATTCCGAAGGTTCGTAATTCCGAAAATGAAATAGGGTTCGTAATTCCGGAAATGAAAAAGGGTTCATAATTACGAAGGTTCGTAATTCCGAAAATGCAACAGAACCCTACATAACTTTTCGGAATTACGAACCTTCGGAAAAACGACATGTAACCGATACACTAGAGAATGCGAAACGAAATTATTTGCTCAGTTGAATAATATAGAGCGAAATATGTTCATTCTAAGCATAAAAGTTTCTTTGATGTTTATATTTAAATCATCAAATGACTCATTCACTTCCCCCCATAGTTAGGACTATTTTTATAATCTTAAGTAAAATAGTGGAATTGTTAGGGTGAATAGGCTTACTAAATTTACAGTTGGTGTTAGCCCGTTTGCGAGCAAACTTCTGTTTTATCTATACTGAAAGCATTTAATTAGCTTTTTAAAAAGGAATATCACTTATAAGCTCAAAGACAAGTTTAATAATGTATAGGAAGGGATAGCAAAGTGTATACATGTAAGTTACTTTCCTTGGACTTTTTAATGACATAAAGATACTATAGAATTTTTCTATTTAAGAATCAATTCTTCTAATTGTTTCCAAACGAATTTTTGAATATAAATATTTAGTAGACTGTGTTTCTGTTTAAGTTGTCCTCTTTTTTACGCCCTGCACTTACCATTAATTTGGTTTTGACCTGGGTTTTATTATGTATCCTTTGTTGTGCAAGTTTAATCCATAAAGTGATGTTGAAAAACCAACCGTGGTGGATGAAAGAGCTATACAAAATGCAGATATCATCATTCTATTGAAGACTATCAAAGATATTCAGTTTTTGTCTCATGAAACATGACACATCATCAACTTCGGAGGAGTTAGTTTACCCTTTCCACAGCTACATTGGCTGGTATAAGTTCTCTGTCATCAGCACCCAGCGTCCTAAGATGACACAGTGCTCTGCGGAGGTCTCGAACCACCAACCTCTCCTGCCTTTCATTAAGAGTTCCTCCCCACCTCATGAAGAATGTAGAAATGGGTTCAATCCGTTTGTGCAGCTTCAAAGAAGTATGTGAGATGATGCAGTATTCCAGGAGACGTTCCTCTCGTTGTGTCTGCTCAGGGCTGTACCGTGTGGTCTGTGTCAGACTCATTGAATCTGTGATGCAAATAAAGTAAGCAACTCGCAAAGAATAATGCCCGCTGCACACATCTCGCTGAGCCGCTGACGTATAACTGCGTCAGCAATTAGGACGGCCATTGACGCAGCATTTGAGAGTAGTATCATACACAAAGTGATTGCAAAATGCAAAGTGAAAACCTCTCTATGAATTACTGGCGTAGGTTAGGTTTAGGGTTTGGATAAAGTATATTGTAGGTTCAGGGTTGAATATATGAATTCGGTTAGTGCAGAATATTAACCGCACAGAATTCGTCGCCTTGTCGCCATACCTCGGCGTAAAACGTGCATAACGTTATCATTGTTGATATTATCATCATTATTATTACTGTAATTGATTAATTATATGGCGTCACCTGTGCCTGCTGAGTCTCTCCTTGCGATATAACCGATTGTAATGTTCAGGTGTACCACTATACCAGGGTTCTCCCTCCTTTGAATTGTGTTTGAAATTATCATAGCTATTATTAGAGCCTGCCAGTGAATCTAAATCAATAATATCTTTACCAGTATTCTCCCTGGCCTTGCGTCGTCTCTGAAGGACTGTTGACAGTGTATATAGGTAAGGGTTGAGCGCAGAGTTGAGAGGCAGGATAAAGACAGCGGTCCAAGCATAGATGTCACCAGGGATCTGCACCAAATTGGAACTAGCCAGAATACCCATTATGATAATAGGCATCCAACAGACAAAATCTGTTCCAACAACTAGCGCCATCTTATAGTGGTCATCTGCATCTGTTCCTTCATCATGGAGTTGCTAGCAGCCCTAAAATAGACATTACAATACATGTACATGTACCATGTGGAGGGGTGGGGGATGTCTGCTAATCAGTTTGGAATTAACTATGTAAATTATCGATCACTTTATTCCAAGAAAGGCGTCCCGAATCTTAATGGTGGATCAACGCCCCTGATTCCCCGATTATAAGACACATTGTTGTATATATTAAAGATACATACGTATGTCATGACTGCCGCTTTTGACAAACCTAAATGAAGACCCCTGAGCACAAAAGTAAATGATACGTATATTATGTAAATACATATATATATATATATATATATATATATATATATATATATATATACTGACCTACATCTTAGTTGTTAGTGCTGATTGGCTTAAACAGACGTTCCTTTTATTATTTTAAATACATTTATATCATAAAACCTATGTTGTTATTAAAGTTGATGATTGAATAAACCATTCCAAGGCCCATTCCAATTCATCGACGTGTCGTTTGTGACAGAACAGTTCACACATGCACACACACACACACACACACACACACACACACAAACACACACGCACGCCCATGTAAATCATCAACTTACCCTAAGCTCTTGATTCTCATGTGCGACTTCCTGACACTGATGTAGATGACAAAGTAGCAGAGGAACGTCAGCATGAAGCAGATGAACTTGGTACAGATGAAGACAACAATGGAGTATTCCCATCCAGGTAGACGATCACTGGTTAGAGGAAGTGCCAAGCAAACGCTGGACTTCCCGTAGATCTCTCTAAAGTAGTCAACAGGTAGCGCTGGTATTATGCTGAGGAGGAGCGAAAATGTCCACGAGGCAAACACAAGGATGTAAGATGACCGGGTCGTGAGATGGACTTCATTTTTTAGCGGGAACACGACAGAAAGGAAACGATCAATAGCCTACTGATGAGCATGACGAGCAGGACTGAAACCTCGCTGGACAGCACAGAAAGAAATCCTGCCGTCTTACATGTGAAGCTGCTTGTCCATACCTCAGCATGAAGGGCGTAATTACCGCGGTAGTGTGAGTCTGCTCCAGCGATGACAATCATGTACAAACCCATCAACAGATCAGAGATGGCAAGGTGTGTGATAAACATGACCTAATTAATGAATCATATTTGAAAACAGTCATCTCTTACTCATTGGAAAGAAAATTAACTTAATGATACGACACAACGAAAATAATGAGAACATTAACAGTATGTGAGATAGATCGTCAAATTCAACCGGAAATTTTGTACACTTCCAAGATGCTGATGGCATGAGCGTTAATGTGTTTTTCTTTGTCTAACGCTCAATCCAGGATCATAATAGACAAAACTCCCATTCAGCTTAAAAACAAACTAACAGCTCTATCTAAATAGATCAATACCTGTAGAATGAATTTAAAACAGTTCAGTGAATATTGCTACATGCGGTTTTTGTTATGTAATCTTTGAAGCTTAGGAAAAAGGCATGTTGAAGAGGCATAAGTTCACCTGGATACGATTTTGACCAGCTTGTTTTCGTCGGGCGAAGCGGGCAACAAAAGGCATTGCCAACCAAAGCACTAAGACCCAAGATCCACATGAATGCTCGAAGCGATATGTCTTTGAGAAGGTCGTCACATGATGAAAACTGGTTGGTGTATCCCTCACATATGGCAGAGGAAGGAGCAAGACAGCAAAAACCAAACTCGTCTGTTTTTCTGTGGGAACCAGAAATCAAGTGATCGACATAGTTCGTAGTCATGACACAATTATTAAAGAAGTAGTGCTTTAGCTACAAAGAATGGGGAAATGATATTGATTTGCTGAAGACGTTTACAGAGGCCGCGGAGCCTTTTTGAAAGTGGGGGGGGGGGCAGATCTGATTTCACTCATTAATGACAATTTTCGAGCCTATTCCGAGCTTTTTTAAAAATGTGTCTACTCAAAAAAGTGGGGCGGGGGGGGGGGGGGTGGGCTGCAGCTCCCAACCCCCACCCCCCCCCCCCCGGTTCTGCGGCCCATGGTTCATCTGTTTTGAGAAATTTCACAGGCATTCATTATAATCTTAAGAACAAGCTATTCAAATTTATGATACAAAGAGCGATTTCTGAGAAGCACCAGTACCGAGCCATAGGTCCTACTATGCCCTTACAATACTGAGTTAAAATAATGAGTATTTTAGAGGATTAAACTTACATTCCGGGTGTGTTCTTTACTGGCATTACATTTATGTATGAATATGCATTATCTCGATATCTGGAGCTATCAATGATACCATTAAATAACCATTTCTTGGGCTTGTGGCAGATGTGTTATACACAACCCCCCCCCCCCCACGAGTTTCAAGGAGGTGGGTGATTCAAGGAATTTCTCTCTACTATGTAACCATTAATTTCACCTGGGTCCAGAGTGGTAATGTTTATCAATATGGTGTCATAAAAAGGAATCCGAATCCCACCCCACAACATTCACTGTCCGGTGATCTGTCCACTAAAACACAACAACGCGGTTAGAATTAACATTTAAAAATTAAGCGACTTACAGTCTTTTCAGGTTTACCAGTGTCTTGAAGGCTTCGCCTACTTCCGAATCACTTGATTTGATGTTAATACCAAAAATATCACTAGAATTTGAAAGAAGATAAAAAAACATGCGGCAAATATTAAGAAATTAGAAGCTTAATTGGTAGAAACATGCACAATTGAATACCATTATTTTACCTTGGTATTTTCGACGTTTATTATCTCTTTTCCTATTTATTTTTTTGCTTTTGTTGCATTTTTTCTTTAGTGAAAACCATGAAATTCCTTTGAATAATATTGTAACCCCAGAGATACTGTATGGAATGAAATGCATAACTAGCATTCACAGGTCCAACATTGTCTGTAACAGGTATTTAGTCATAGAAATACCTTACTTAAATGTAAACAAAATGTAATATTAGTTTACAGTGACACGGTCCAATATTAAATAAATTTTGTGTTCATTTGCAGTCAACAGGAGGTAATACAGAACGAATGCATTTACCTTAATAACAACAATGGTGATAATCTGTTTAGTACGATTTGATTGTTTCATTCAGAATGGAACAAGGGGGGGGGGGCAAGAGCTAATATAAGTCTATGAAATATAAATAATTAAATGATTTATAAATAGGAAATGAGTTAATGATTTGCAATTCAATGTACACCTATGAAGAAATGTTGGCACGACTGTGCTATCTATAAAATGGTCGTCACCATCAAATGTGGTTGTAATAGAAGCAGTCGTTACTTACAACACGTGAAGTCTTGTAAGATTATATAACACCGCAGCTCCTATGGCTAAATTTGCGTTTCCAGAGACGTTCCTAAATATAAAACAAAGCAACACAGTGATAATCATGTCCAACTTTACAGTTAGAAATAAATACCAACAAAATCTGTAGTGGAATAATGCATCAGTGATTTCAAAATTATTTTACACATGATGTCTCTTGTACCTAAAAGAAGAAGCCAGTTCGTAATTAATTCATGGTATGACCCTGAAATTACCCTAATTTTTACGCACACACGCATTCGTTTGGTGGACGCGCGCGCTACATGTAAAATCCTATGGTAAAATCCAAAATCAGACTGGTGCGCGCATCGTGGTGCGTATAAAATGACGTCAGCGTGTAAAGGTCAATTGCACTAGGTTCAAATGGCCTTTATCTGCACATGCGCAAATTGCAATTACGAACTGGCTTATTGCCATGCACTGGCGCGAATACCAGCACACTCTCATCTCATAATATGCTGATGCTCTACCCGCCAATGTCATTGGTCAAAGGTTGGAAGGAAAGTAAAAAGTATAACTATCTGAATCAACAAAAGTAGTCTCATTTCACGGAATACATAGATCTTCTTTGACTGTGTCCAGCGCCATATATGTTATCCTCTACACAAATTGACACTGGGCCGCTCTAAAATTTTCATGACTAAAAGTTTCGATTGTTTTACTCACAAATTACGCAAATTCCTCGTCTCCAGAAACGCTGTATCTGGTACGTCCTTCAAATCGGTGTCAGAAATATCTCTATGGAAATTAAATGCAATTAATACAAACTTAAAATAGGAGAAATCAATGAAACTATAAATCTGTCATCATCTCTAATCCTATACGCATTTATGGGTCTAAAGGCAATGTCTGTATTAACCGCAACACCCATTACCGATCAACCACGACTAAATCAACCGGTACTTCAATGGACTGTACAGCACAAGGTCCATGAGTCCCTGTCACATCACCAATGTCCTTTAGCAAGACATTAATTTACCTTTGCCACACTTGACCCAGGTGAGGTAAATGAGTAACTGGCAGGAATTATTTCCTTGAAATGCTAGAGCGCCGTACGTAATAACGATGGAGGGCCAGGAATGTTAAGTGTGACAGACATGAGCGCTGTACAAGAACTGATTATTGTTATCTTTTCATTGCTGTGATTGTTATCATTATTATTATTATCATTATCATCATCATTACTACATTTTGTCCCTACATCTATCGACCGAACTAGCAATAAAACCAGTGGTTGGTTTACAACAAAGGCTGTAAATCAAAAGAAGACCACCTCGTTGCCTAATTAAATATGAGGTGATAGTCCAGGATTTTGTTTAAAAAGAGGAGGGGGGGGGGGGTAGTCCCCAAAATATTCCAGACAAGCAAAATAAACATTTCTTTTTGTGCACTTAGTGAAAGCCAAATTGGATTTCAAAAGCTGGGGGAAGAAGAATGGGGCACATGTCTGTTGTTCCCTTTAAATCAGCCAGTGCTGACGGTTCCTCGAATACTGGTAATTTCAAATTTCCAAGGGTATAACCCCGTTTCTTACACGTAAGTTGTGAACAACTTGATTTGTTCTTGGCGTTCCCAGGACAAGCTTCACTGCAGGGGTTTTCACCTATCTCAATTTAAAAACATACTGTACTCATTACTATGCCATACTTTTTGTAAAGTTCATCAAAAGGAAATAAATGCGAATTTCAGTCAATCAATCAATAAATAAATCTTAACGCTTGTTGCTACTAGGAAAGAAAAACAAACTTACAGTTCCACCAAACTCCTATAGTCTGATGGCCAGAAAGACACAGTTGCACGAATATCACCAGTTTCACCCATGCTTCTAGCAACGACTGTTGCATTGGATTCATCTCTGAGTTCCAACCGAACATATGGACCGAGTTTGATGACACTACAGTTAAAGAAGTACATCAACATTAGTACACTGTAAAAAATAGCTGTAAAACTACAGGTTTATAATATCACACAATTATACTACAGAAATCTTAAGAATACATGATCAACTGTATACATACTTAAACGTTAATAAACTCCTTGCCAATTGTCAATCAGGGTTCAGACCATCTTATTCTACTGCTACATGTTTAACTGAAATTACTGATTATTTGTGTGATAAACTGGACCAAAAACATGTTATTGGAGGTATTTTCTTAGATCTACGCAAAGCTTTTGATGTTATTCCACACAATTTTATTCTTGCAAAGCTTAAGTTCTATGGTATTAAAGGGAAAGAATACGACTGGATGGAATCATATTTAACAGACAGGAGACAATTTGTTACAGTTAATAATTGCTCTAGTGAATGTTTGAAGATAAAATCAGGTGTCCCGCAGGGATCTATATTAGGTCCGCTGATATTTTGTCTTTTTATTAATGACATGTGTAATGTAAATTTGCATTTCAATTCTAAAATGTCTCTTTATGCTGATGATACAGCCATTTTTAATCATAGTGAAACAATAAAGGATGTACAGAAATACTTGCAAGATGATTTCGATACAATATGCAGATGGTTAGACTTGAATAATATGCATTTACACCCACGAAAGACGAAGGTCATGGCATTTGGTCATAAGAAAAAACTGGGAGATGATGTTTTGTCAATAAAATTCAGAAACTTACCTTTAGAAAATGTAAAGAAGATCAAATACTTGGGTGTTATGCTCGACTCCGGTTTGACTTGGTGTGAACATGTTTCTACTATTGTTTGTAAAATATCTCGGGCAATAGGTTGTATACGGAGGATTAAGCATTTACTGTCATTTAAAATTATGAAGAATCTGTATTTTGCTATGATTCTACCTTATATTGATTACTGTGGTACATCTTGGGGAAGCTGTGCAAAAATCCATATGGATAAGATACAAAAACTCCAAAATAAATATGCCAGAATGATTTTGAATAAAGATTATTATACATCGCAACGTTCCTTGTTACACACACTGAAATGGCAATCAGTTGAACAGCGTATGAAATATCAATATTGTGTTCTTGTTTTTAAAATACTAAATAATCTAATACCGACTTATCTAGAATCATTGATATGTAAACGAACCGTAAATTATAGGACACGTTATTCTTTAAAATGCCCCCTCCAACTTCCCCACGCCAGGACAGAATGTAAAAGAAAATCCTTTGCATATGTCGGGGCCAGTTTGTTTAACGGACTCCCTGTAAATGTTCAGACTTGTACATCCCTGTTTACATTTAAAAAACTATGCAAAGCCTTACATCTTGATGCAATAGAATTGTAATAGTGCTATCCATGTATCTATCTTTTAGATTACCATTTATCCACTCTCAATATTTGTTGTTAGTAGTTTATAATGTTACCTAATTGTTAAGTATTTTGCATCTTCATGTAGAATGATGTTTGTTAAACTGCAGGGCGCCTTTGTAAAGCAGTTTTATAAAACTGAACAGGCCAACCCTGCAGTATAAAATAAATAAAACAAAATAAATAAATAAATAAATAAATATATAGAATATGGAATGTATTTGTCTCCAGGAATTACATTTTGGATTTCAGTACAGGATCGTCATAAAATCCTAATTATTATTGTCAAAGACGGAAGAATTTTTTTTTTGTTGTTGAAATATTATGATTTACTGCAATTCAACGTTCAGCCAACTAAAATACATCATCGGCCACAAAACAAAATATGGAATTTCACCAAATTATGGCCAGTCTGTGTGGTCATATCAGTCAAAAAGATTATTAGGTAGAGCTTAAGTAACATTTACATGCATAATGTAATGGTTATGCATTAAATCATTATTCCGATAAAATTAATTGTCAATGTACATCTAGTTATTGCTTTGGAACCTAACTTTCTGTTGACTCATTGTGTTGGCCTTTCCCTGTTTTACTTATACTGGCGTTGCGAATAGTATTGCTTATTAACATTATTTTGGCATAAAAATAGTTCTTATTGGCGAAAAGCTTAAAAGCAGACAAGGAAACGGATTTCGAATGTCTTTCAAAAGAACATGTATTTTCTTCAGAATCACTTACATTTTTCTGGCGTCGCGTGGGAATCGTACATGTCCGTTAGTTGATTCAAAAGAGCACCTCATGGTGAGACCAGTACATATGCATTCACTGGGACATACAACATCTGAAAGAAATTATGGATTTAATAAAACCAGTTCCTCAAAAATGCGTTTATATTTTACGTATGGCATTAGTGCAATGGTTACTAGGGACAACCATAAAGTTTGATAGAAGATTACCTGACATAGCATCATTCTATGACTACATGGAAACTGCATTTTGGTTATTGAAATGCAAGTCACTAAGCTGGTATATTGAAAAAAGTAAACAATTCCTTTTTGTTTTACCACATGATGTTGTAAAATTTAAAAAAGAAAACAGATAGTAAAGGATAACGCTCTTAAATCTAATGGAATAAAGAGACCATTACGAAGTATACAAAACAGCACAAAAACACAATTCTATCATATAATCCTTATTTTCCCTATCGCAATATTTCCCAAATCTAAATTAACGTTATAATAATTATTCACTTTCAGCTTACTATAGGGAATGAAGAAAATTAAGTGAATATCTTGCATGTGTATGGCGAAAGAACATGCTGGAATTTAATGGTTGAAATATACTAATAATAATACTTGCATTTATATGACGTCTTTCCAGTTAGTAACTGATCAAAGTTCTTTACAGTGTATTATTACCCCGGTCATCATTGGATCTAGTTACGATTCTGCACTTATAATGCACATTCTCCACTCCACTAGGGAGCATTTCAGTCTTGCGGCCATTTTACAGGCGCACATATACTATTCCAGTCACGGTGACATTCGCATCCTACCGGGTACCCATTTAACACCTGGGTGGAAAGTGACAAATGTAGATTAATGCCTTGCCAAAGGACATTAGTGCCGCAGCTGGACTCGAAGCACGAACCATGTGATTCATGGTCCGGTGACGTATCCTCTAGACCACGAACACGATGGACCATTTTCTAATTATACCAAGGAAACTAAACACGCGATATTTCACCCTCTTATACCACAAAATAGTTCATCATCTCCAAGAGGATAGCGCTCAATACCGTCACACACACCTCAAACAGATCCACACAATATACCTTAGAGACTATTAACTGAACACTCGATATTTCAATTTCTCACCACAGAATAGTTCATCATCTCCAAGAGGATAGTGCTTAATACCGTCACACACACCTCAAACAGATCCACACAATATACCTAAGAGACTATTAACTAAACATTTGATATTTCAATTTCTCACCACAGAATAGTTCATCATCTCCAAGAGGACAGTGCGTAATACCATCACACACCTCTGATGGAGGGACACAACGATTGTAAAGACGACACTTGTAGGAGCGGGATGGACATGCATTAGGATATGCCAAATATCCTGCAATGGTGAAAAGTAGAAATAATTAATTTTCTTGAGTTGAAGTTAGAAGGGGGCAATTTATGCGTAAATCGTCCACAAATTTTCACAAATTCTGAAATAGAAGAAGACCAGATTTTAAAGGAATAATCAGGTTTACAACCTATGTACAATGGCTAGTTGTAGCACATAAAGCGGATTTTAAATCGGACGAAAATTTAACCAAAGCATCGATTTGTATTTAAATGAATAGAATCCCAAATTTCAAAATAAAATGCAAATGATCTACTTGTACGTAAATTATATTTAAAAAAACAAACAAAAAAAATCCGACACCGACACCGACATAACAGCGCAAGACTGAAGGAGAAAAAGCATTTCCAAAGATAGAACGGATTGACGGACGGACAGAACGGACGACTGTCGGACGTCATGTCATACAGGTTAATCTATATGCTAAGATAAAGACACTACCTCTTACCTCCGCAATCTGCCTCATCTTCACCATATGGACAATGGTTAATTAAATCACACTTGTATCGCATAGGAATGCGGTAAGATGATGGACATTTGTAGTGATAGGCTGGGCATTCGAAATCCGCTGAAAAATAACAAACAAAAAGGAACAGGGACGTGTGTATATATACATATATATATTTATTTATATATAATAAATAAATAAATATATATACATATATATATATATATATATACATATATATATATATATATATACATATATATATATATATATATATTTATATATATGTATATATTGTGAGAAATGTTCCTCGAACGCTGGTGGTCACTCATAGTTGTTTTGGTGGAAGGTACAGTGAAAGAAATGATCACTATAAGCTGGTTGAAGCTTTTATTATCCTCCTTTATTTTGATATCAAATATACATGACATATATATATATATATATATACATGTACATATATGAAAATAGGCCTAACATTGCTGAGTACTTAATAACATATTCTGATGTAATATTTTTTAACAATGTTCAAATCTTTGACATCAAAAAATTTAATATGACGGATTTGCTAATAATTTTGTATAAACAAGAACCTTATTGAGGAAATGTCTTAAACAAATCAACTACGTATCATCACTATTTTCATAATACTTATTGCAACAAAAATCACTTTGAACTGTCAAAAATATTATCACCATCACCATATTTTCCTTTATAATGAATTAATTATGTGCTAAATAAATCGAACGTTATTATTATTAATATTATTCATCTATTCTAGAACTGGGCCCTGTTTCATAAAATTTGTTATCAATAATAAGTTACAATAATTGTTATAAGCTAATGAAATCCTTGAATCTGATTGGCTAAGAGCAAATTTGTCATATAAATCATGTAAATGGGGCAGTTGATATTGATAACAGAAAGTGAACCATAAGTAAATAGTCAGCTTCCAGCCTTACCGCACACACTGTCTCTAAGGTGGGAGACATCACGGCATCTTTTCACATAACCCAGCTGATCCAAATCAAAGATACATTTGTATGAGTCATCAGTGCATGTCCCACTTAAACATCGAAAATCAGACGGACCGTCACAAGGATCGACACCTTAAGAGAAGTACAGAAAATATAATGCCCTCATAATATTGCGAAAACTTGGTGTTAACATGACTCCAATCACATTAATTCCAAATATGTTAATGTAATATAGATTATAAGACATTTGTATTGAGCGTGCATAGAAAAAAGGTATACCCAACTTTGCTATTAAACTTGTGATAAAATTATTATATTTTCTCACTGCATACAGTCGCCAAACTTTGTGCTGCTATACAATACTTGCACGTTTTAAATCTATTGCCTCGTCAACAACCATGTTCAGATTTTAATGGAGTATGACATTTAAAAAAAATAATTTCATTTGGAACTACAGTTCGGAAACTACAACTAAAACCATAAAATGCCTCTCATATTACCATCATTACTACGACTAGAGGGAGAGATTTGAAGCCTGAAAATAACATTGATGGAGTCCTAAGCTACTAAATTTTATTCATAATACGAGGTAGTTAGTAGTTTATTTATGTATAAATCAAAGTTGTGACGACGAATTTTCCTACCACAGTCTACTTCATCTTCAATCTCATTTCCAATGCAATCCACCAATCCATCGCATCTGGCATTAGAAGGGAGCCATGTTCCACTGTGGCACTGGAAGTTACGTTTCGCATAATATTCTGTCGATATAGATAATTCGCAAAATGGGAAGATCGTCAGCAATTATTTAAACAAAAACAATCTTCCCTGGAATCTTTACAGTGTTATGTTTTCCAACACAGGTCACTTTGAGATTCATCATGCGTACTAAATCACGAGGTAAGCAAATGTTTGATGACATTATAAGAAGTCAACGTCAATGTTGGTGAAGATGACAGAGCCAGTTTAAATAGTTTATCTTGCAGCATTCATGAAGTATAAGATCACAGCGGCTATCACTTTCCATTACAAGATTAACCAAATGATAAATATTATATACTATTTGATATTTAAAAGACTGAACACAAAACAAATTCAGTGTTACTGGTATTAAGATAACCAAGTTATCAAACATCAAGAGAAATGTTTCTCTCCCAAATTGAAATATGTGGTAGAAACTTAGCATTCTGTGTGTTGTCAAAACGAAATGTTGCTTTGGTGTGTGTGTGTGTGAGACCAGTTCACAGATGTATTAGAATATACTAGCACGACCACATAGCTTAACAACGCTTGTCAGACATAGCAACAACTTATACATGTATAATAATCTCGTACAAGGTAAATGTTATAGTTCCTCTCTAGGCTTCTGATGAAGAAGTGTCCATAATATACAATGTATTGTCCATTCAAGTCCTTGCCCCGTCCGATCCTTCACCCTGTTACCTGAACGAGCTTTTGCCCACGCTGGTCCTGCTTTATGTCATAACCTACCTTACAACCCTCCAGAATCATTCAAAAGCAATCTAAAAACTTATTTGTTTAATGCTTCCCTTTAATTATTATATTCTTCTCTTATATTTCTACTTCCTTCTTTTTCTGTACTTCTTTACCCTATACTCTGCGCCTAGAACCCTCTACTTTATAAATCATAAAAACTATCATTGTTATTATTATAATTATTATTATTCAAAACATAGCCCATATTCATTCACTCATGATATCATATACTCTTTGTAATCAGAGAGTATATCGTATGTTGTAAAATTTCAGGCTGATGGAGTTGGACGACTCTGAAGCATGTACCATAAATGCTATGCGTTCTTCGTTGTTTTTATTTTAAAAGTGTCCATAAATTTAAATTTCATCTGTGATCTTGTTTATTTGGCAGCTTCATCCAAATGATTATTTTTGTTCAAGGCACCTACCTTGTTTGTGCTTCTATTGTGCCCCTCGTTCGGGGTTTATACAAATCCTATTTTCTTTTTTGACTTAGTGATATTTTACCAATTTGTTGAAAAATTGCATGTACAGCAACCATGTAGAGGGGTTAACCCTTATTCACCGTGATATACTCTGCCTCACGTTGCATTTTAATATGCCATTTACGTTATCTTTTTTTTTCAAAGCACGTCATTCAGTTTATAACATATAATAAGACATCAGCAGAAATTAAGTATAAATCTGTTTATCCTCTGTTTAATTATCTCTTACGTTTGAAAAATGCTTGTGAAGAAATTCATAAATTCCATCCACAAATAACAAAAATACAAAAAGAAGGAAAAGCTCAGAGCAGTGCAGAACATCTTTTGGTTGTCAAATTCATAAATCCCATCTGTTAGTTCCTAACCTATCACAGTCACGTCTCGGTCATGAAATAACTGCTGATGTAATTTGAATCCATATAGTCAGAAAATCTAAGTAAGATAGTGATTATACGTACATGTTTGTCAGTATATTTGTAGGTATATCACATTTTGGTCCTTGTGCAAAACAGTAAAGTGGGTGTGGGTTTTCACATTTTGTTGGTGTTGGTGAGCACATTTTAACGTTTGCACATTCATTGTGTGTGTGGGTGTGCATATTCTGTGGGTGTGGGTTTTCACATTGTGTGTGTGTGGGTAAGCACATTGGGTGATTTCAAGTTCGGTGTTGGTATTGGTGTTGGTGTAGAGAGCGTGAATTGGGCTGCTGAATCTAGCCCCAACACCAAATTCGCGTTTATAAAAATAATACCAATCACATTATTGATAGCTCAGCACCTAGTGAAGTCAATCCCAGCACCAGCTTCATTTCAGGTTCGGTGTTGTGGCTGGTGCTAGTTTTGCCCCAACACCAACACTAGCTTTCAACACCGAACTTGAAATCACCCATTGTGTGGTTGTGGATGTGCACATCATGCAGTATGCATACTGTGTGGAAGTGCTTTCATTTGTTATCTATATCTCTATCGCCCCTGTAAGGTTTTATGTACGTACCACGGTTACTATCTGTTTCGTCTCCTTCATCTGATGTTGGACAGTCTGTTACCAGGTTACACCTCTTCTTGGCACTGATGCACTTTTGATTATCACTGCAAAAGTATTCGTCATCTCTGCATTCATTTGGAAAGACTAATACAACAGTAAATTATGAAATGAATGAATTGATTTTTACTAATTTTGATTTCTAATGACAGGGTGATCTCGTCATAACACTGGGAGCCTGGCATGATACTCAAAATAACTCCATGTCTGTAAGACGGACAGCAAAAAATGAATATGATATATGCAGATTATAATGTGGGATTTTTAAAAATAAATTTCACCGCACTTTAACAATCTATTAAATAGTTCATATCACATTTTTACATTTCTTGAAAACATATATATAATATCTAATGTCGCGAATACGCTAATTGACCCTTTTCCGTTACAGATAATCACAATATTGATACTAGGTGCATTTCATGATTCCAAAGAAGAATGGCAATATTTTAATATAAAAAACCATGGTCATGTTGTAGTAATGATATTATAGGTCAGACGATTTTCAAAACTTTTTAAATTTACGAGTAAAGCCAATTATTTAATGAAAATTTAATGAAATGATATTGAACAACGAAATAATCATTTTGTTCATGTTGACCTGCGGTTGGAAAAATTACTGATCCTACCTTTGTATATTAAATATAAAAATAGGTCCTACTAATAAAATCATTAGAAATTCAAGCAGCTTAAACGTAATATATATATATATATATATATATATATATATATATATATGCCCCACGACCTTAGGCCGTCGGGGCGACAATATGATGGATCTTGAGACACAGATTCTCCATAACTTTCTGTATTCAGCTCATATAGTTAGCTGCTCAAAAGACTTCAGTTATGAATTATGTTATGAATTGTTAGTTATGAATTCGTTTGCTAAGAATGATAACCGATGTCATTTTTTATTTACAGAAGACAGGCATATTTAAAGGAAATCATGAAAATGAAAAGAGAGAGGGACATCGGTGGAATAAGCATTTTTCTATTATAAAGAGACAATGGAAGGTGGGTCAAGAGATCAAGAAAGAGGAGAAGATAAGGATTATAAATTGAAAGGAGCAATAGAGAGAAAACAGGGAATGAGAGCGGAAAGAATATTATAGGGAATGAAACCAAATAAGAGAAAGAAACTGAGAGTTACAGAAATAGAGAGAGAAAGAGAGAATGTGAAAAGGAGTGGGAGAAAGAGGGAAAAACGAGGGGAGAGACAGGGAGAGAGAGAATGAAATCTGTCTTACTACAATCGAATTCGTCAGAGCCATCATTACTTTTTTTTTTTTTTTTTTTTTAAATAACACACACGCACACCCTGGTATCAATATGCCTTTAGCACTTCATTTATTTGATATATGATAAAAGAGCAATGTAGATAAAATGCCTTGCTCAAGGGCATAAGTGCCGTGCCGGGGATCGAACGCCCGATCCTCGCATCTCCAGTCAAGCGCCTTAAACCACTGGACCACGGCACCTCCAGTCATAGTTGTGATCGCATACAAACGATATAGAAACGCATTGTCCACCGGGAACGCACTCGAACTGATCTTTCTTACAGTTTCCATCAGCTAGACAAAGAAATAATATGCAGTATCAGAGGAATTTTACTTCAAACTATAATGAATCAATCGATCAAAGATATATTAATCATTCATTCACAAATATACCTAGTTTACATGGTCCACTTTATTTTTGTTTATGTAAACAGAGGGCGTCAAGGCACGATTTCGACATGGGGTTGACTGTATTCTCTTGCCCTAATATTAACTATATTACTTTCCATTTTTTTAAAAATAAAAAGTACTAGGCGTTCGAAAAGAGCGAAAACAATCTGAGACTTTTTGATATCTGCACAGAAAGTGCATATTCGTCTTTTTGAACGGTTTGGTAATTGAAGTGTATTGGGAAAGACATTCAAAGTTATAAAGAGACCCGTTATTTTCGTGAAACTGAGATGGTCACCGATATTGGTAGTTCCCTTATTCTAAATGAGGATGCAGCCTCCTGGGCCCCCTTCCCCCGACACCAAGGCTCATAGTGACTCCAATCATATATTTGTAATTTCAACGTGTTCTTCGTTAAGGTTATCTCTCAAATAAAACCAAACGAAGAAACAAAAATGGTCCCTAAAATATCAAGAACTCATATGAACTGTAATGTATATTGTCTGAATTACCAATCAAATTGTTAAGTTCATCTTCGTCCGATCTATCAAAACAATGGTTTGCTCCGTCATTTTCAAAGATACGTTGCACACACTCGCCAGATCCACACTCAAATGTGTTGTAAGAACAGTTTGGCGCCATTAAAGAAGTAACGAACGATAAGAGGTCAGTTGATTCTCGACGTTCTGTTATAAAAGAGCATTCATAAAGAAGAATTTGTATAGGGATTGGAACCAAGTATGAAGTATGAATCGAGATATAGTTGTGAACAGTAAGGAGTGGTAGACATGGTAGATTAAAGTAGGGTATTCATGGGGCATACGAATTATCCGCGAAGGATGCGAATGTCGAAAAAATTGTAAAGTCCAACATTCGTATTCTAGGCTCCAAAAGTTCGCCAAACATGCGCGGTGGTTTGGAAGCTTGGTCAGTTGTTCGTCAGTAGTTCGGCGGGAATTAAAAAAAGTTTGAAATTTCTTGCGAACGTTTCCAGCATCCCGGGTCGTGATTTGCTCGTGATTTGTTCTCAAAAGTGTCTAGAAAGCTTTGTCATATGCGCACGACCTACTCACGACGCGTGTGATGCACAATTTTCGTGAAACCCCAAACAGATTCCGACAGTTTGGAGAATGTCTCGCACATGTCTCGCGAAAGCAGCGATGTTCGCCCGATCATTTCTCTTTTTGATCACGTTCTTCGCGTACCTGGACTCCATTATTTGGCACCGCTACACACGGCTTTCGCACATACTGCGCAATAATGGTTTTACGGCTCCATTGTCGCAACACATTCGGAGAAAAAAACTTCTCCGAAAGTTGGACTTGTCCCCATTTTGACATTCGCCTTCCTCTGAATCGTTCGCGTGTCCCTTAGGAAGAAAAAAAAAAAATAGAAGAAAGAAACATGGGGGATAAAACATGAAGATATGAACTTGCACTTGAAAACAGAAGATATGTACAAATCTAAATAGGATATAATTGAAGGACAGAAATGTATTCATAAAATCATAGATGTTATTTTTATAATGACCTTAAACAAAATTTCTCTCGTTGTTTAGATTTTAGTTCTTTCTTTTGTTTGTGATACATCATAAGTAACTTTACCGACTGGTTTGCCTCATTTATACCAAAGGGCAAAGGAAACAGGAAAATCTTACTTTGAATATAAGCTATCCCGTAGAACTGAGTGATGGAACCTCAAAATGAACAGTGGTCCAGAGCAAAAGCTCAATAAAATTTGCAAGGAATTCAGAGAATGAAACAAGTTACTGTTTCTATCCACATCATAAAACCAAACTCAGTCTAAACTCATTAGTGACGATGCGTGGAGCTAATAAACGTACTTCGGCCGGTAAACGCGGTTGGTGCATAAGCGTCCATCTTGCATATAACAGCATCTACGGAAACTGAAGCACATGGGATATCATGCCACAGACTACTGAATCGAACACTGCTGAGATTAATGATGGTGCACTTCTCAATCGAACCTCCATCAGGCTGTGCATTTAAGTTTGCTTCTTCGTAGCTGTAAAGAGAGTGGCATGGTTAAATGTTTAGTGATAACCAAATATTTTATGCATACATCTGACAAAACTACTTTATTACTTAATGTGTAATTATACAAAGGGAAATTTTAGATATAAGGTCATTAATTTAATATTGAAAAAAATATTTTTGTGAAAATGTACTTATCTGGATGTCAAATGTCACATGCTAGGACAACTCGGCTACAGCCCATAGCACACTAGATCAACAGCCCACGAGTCTGATATGTAGGTTTAGTGGGTTTTCCGAGGCTATTTTTGTGAGGGTTCACCTGGACTCCGTTTCATAAAACTTCTTATCAGTAACAACTGCCACATTTCTATGACAAATTTGCTCTCAGCCAATCAGATTCAAGGATTTCAGTAGCTTATATCAGTTATTGCAACTTGGTATTTGATAGCAAGTTTTATGAAACGGGGCCCAGACCGACATGTCCGTCTCGTGGATTGTCGGTCTAAAGGGATGACCCGGAACAACTCAGCCGTATTGTAAATTAAACGAGCTTTATATAAAAAAAAATCAAACACTTCGTATGTATGGATGATGACTGTCATTTCAATCATAGCCAGACGTACACAAAGATATCAAAGCCTCGTATAAGGAGCTACATTGGAAACGAGACTGTATAACATTAATAAAGCTAGATTTATTACTAATAACTCACTTAATTCATTATCATGAAAGAATAAATGAATAATGATTCAGCAACCACAAAAACAGAACCTATCACGAAATGAATCGTCAGCCAACCTCCGATTCCGAACCCGTTAGTTCGCAGAAGTCAAGATGTCGCTTTACTGTCCTACTGTATTTTCTCATGATAGAATTATTCCGACACGACATGAATAAAAGTCATAATTCAATAAGTAAGCATTTTACCTTCTCGGGGTAAACCAGTCTGTGTAGGTCATCGGTGATCCATTAGTCCAACGAAACATACTCGCAGAATTTCTGAAACCAAGACCTTGAAAGTCAAGAATAAAAGTTGATAAAACTTGGTCCTTCTTGAAATATTAGGATTTCTAGAGGGGGAAAAGTCCATGAAAAGTATAAAATGTTCTAAAATATTGTTATATTGTTACACTTAAATTTGAACGCTATATAGTGTTGATATAGTTATGCCATAAATGCGCTCAGAATTCATTATTTCGCTATAAGTATCTAGACTAATAAGAAACATATTAGGGAAATTCCACGGAAATGTTCACTTGCCAGAAATTATAAAATTTACAACGACTCACAAAATATTTGTGCTACCATGACAAATTTAGTATCAAGCAAAAGAGCTCAACCACTCCTTTGATGTGATTTGTATAGCACTGAAGTACATTAAGGCATGATTTTCATTAAAAAAAAACAACCTCACTTTTGGGGCAAAGTGTCGACAAGTTTGGTCAAAACATATTTGGGTGTCATTTTTTTCACGCCACAAGCACTTCAGGGGGTGTTTCATCAAGTGTCTTGACGGTGATTTGCAGTGCTGTAGGACTCGAGTCCCTATTTCTCGGGACTCGGACTCGGACTCGGTCTCGGACTCGGACTCGACCAGTGGTGACTCGTGACTCGGGCGAAAGCGGGCCGAGACCGGCAACGAGACCGGCAATTTTTTCCATTTTCCGCTTTTAATTTTAGCTCAAAAAATTACCCCAAGGCACGCAAAAAACCCCGCTATTTTCGCGCACCTTGCTCGATTGAGCGGTATTTTGAACATGAACTTTAAAACGTCGATCGCCGTAACGGTACGAGAATGTGCACAAATAGATGATAGATAAGATAAGTCGTTTTATGCCCGTATACACTCGTTATACACGTATGACACAGACAAGTGTTGAAATTGATATTCACCATTTAGAGATGGATTAATCTATAACACACGTTTCCCATAAACCCCAGCCTGGGATATTTTGGGCAGTCTCAAACAGATTGCTATTCCATTTGTATTTCAAGCTAGTATCATAAACTACAGTGTTTATAATTTTTTTATCTTTTTACTTGCAACCTATGTTCCTATGGCAAAAAGTCAAAGTCAGCAATTTAAATTTTTTGGCAGTGTCTAACGGTTTTATTACGGTTTAACAATTACATTCGTTTTACTTGAGTCACTTTGTCATGTAGTCAGTTTCCAAAATAAATGCTAATGTTGCACTTGTTTTACAAGCCATTAAGCCAGTTTAATGAACTAGCTGATACATGTACGAGGGATTTATTAGGGTGTGACGATTCACTTTTTTATTACTTTAATCAGCTATTTGATAAGATTGAACTATTGGTGTTCTTGGGGAAATATTATTTTTCCCTCTTTTTTCCATTTCAGTTGGAAACTTTCTTTTCTATATTGGATTTAATCATGTTAATGGCATTCAAGTTATCGTTTTGTTCTGTTGACTCATAATTGATAAAAGATAAAATTATAGGCCTTTGAAATGAACAAAATCGTCGTGTGCCCGGCAGAAGGGCGCGAACGCAAAAATTGACAAAATTTTCGATTTTCAGTTTTCGGTAACATAAGATAGAGAATTAAAAGGCCTTTCGACTGATATGCTTCTCAACTCATAAAATGCCTGAATTGTTACGTAATACAAGAAAATGAAAATGGCGCGGGCAGCCAAATACAGAAATCCTTCCCGGCAGAAGGGCGCGAACGCCTGTGCGCAAGGAAAACACAGATTTACAGCAATAAATCAATGTATCTACCTATTTGCTAGTTTCCCAAACTATGCCGTCATTCGAGAAAAGCTAAGTCAAAACGCGCACGCCCCGCCCGCGTGTGTTCCCCGTCCACCAATCATGATCGCGCAGCCGCCATGCTCTTCCTCTTCCTTTCTCGCCGTCAGAGCAGTGACATCTACGAGCTAAGTCTTAACCTAAATTGCGAGATTTTTACTTCCAAAAGCTTTTTTGGTTGCTATTCGCTATTAAAATTCCGTTCACCAACCTTTTACAAGCATTTTGGTGTATCGGACTTTTCCTAAGTCCACCTCCTTCACGGTATTTTAATCAAATTAATTTGCCGGGGCATTACACACAGACGGTGTCTAGTACGCCACGTCGGGCTCTTCCCCCGTAGGTTATCCCCGGGTTGCCCTGTCTGTAGGTGGTTCAATTCAACGCGCATTGGCAAGCGGTTTTATCAGAACGTTGTGTTTCTCCTTAGGAGTTTATTCCCACTCTGAATTGTGAGTTGGTTGTTGTTATATATTAGTTCTGTATTTGTTTGCTTGTCTTTGTTTTCAGTCATGTCGAAGTCTCCGTCTCGTACGGCTAGTGTTTCCTCCCCCTCCGTGGGGACTCGCCTAGCCTTGGGAGGGTTGGCTGCGAGAGGTTCATCTCGCACCAATGTTATCTTCCCCGGAGCTTCGACTGTAGGTAAGTTAGGGCCCGCCTCGTGTGAGGCTCGCCCCGTGATGAGTTCGTCGTCTGTATTGACAACCAACTCATGCGGGATGTACCGGGAGAGTGAGTGCCGCACTAGGCCAATATCTCTCTCCGGGATAGAGACGAGCAATGTATTGCCTTTACAGGCAATACAAGGCGACGGGGAGAGTGAGTGCCTCACTAGGCCGATACCTCTCGCCGATAAAACTGTGGGCAATACCCCAACCCGCAGTTCGTCTCGCTCGAGTGACACTCCTCGCTCTCTAGCCACGGATGTGTTCGCTCAGGGGTCGGCTCCCTTTGTCTCTCCGCACGCTTCTAATCCAAGCAAGGCGGGTAAGAGTAAAAGGAGTCGTGATCTTCCTAATGTACCCAGTGCAGGGCTTACTACGGAAGCGGCGCCCGTTTCAAAGGATAAAGGGAGCGGTAAAAATGCTCGCCTGTCCAAGAAACGTAAGCGCCAGAGTCCTGCCCAGCCGGCCGGCGGGGCGGACTCTCTCCCCTCGACATCGACCGCGTCTTCACCGACTGTGTCAGGGGGGGCCAAGAAGAAGCGGGTTAGCCCTCCGAGGTCGACTACTTCTTCCGAGTCGGGCGTCTCCCATGAACTTCTGAAATATCTGAAGATCATTGTGGAGAAGAGTGGTTGGTCGGACTCTATGTCCGTACCCCCCACCACACCTGACTCCAACCCCTCCCCCCCTAGGGGAGGGGGGGATACCTGTACCCGTCCCGGTCCGGGTCCGGTTTCGGATCCGGTTCGGATACCGGATGCAATTCGGTTTCCGGTTTCGGATACCGGTTTGCCGGTCCCCGAATCCGGTTTTACCGGTTATCCGCCGGTTAGGAACGCTGATTTTCCCTTGGTTTCCACCACTGGTTCCAGTGGATTGGGATCCGGTTCCTCTGCTCAGGTATCCGGCTCAGTGCTGTTGGGCTCCAACAGACATGAGTCTTGCCGCCCCTCTTCGGGCGTCTCCCGACCACGTTCAGCTTTTGATCGTCCGGTCGGGGCTGCTCCCCTACCAGCGGCACTTGGTGCTCCGCCTGGGGAGGAATCCTGGGACTGCCTAAACCGCCCTTCTTGGGATCAGGCTTCGCAGTCGGGATTCTCGGAGGATGATGCCTCTTCACAGGCTGAGGTTACGCCCGAGACCTTTCGGTCCCTGGCGGTCGATACTCAAGCCCTGCTGGAGAAATATCTTCCCGACACGTATTTACCGAGTCGGGTCGATTCGGGACATCCGTCTCTCCTTTTCAAAGGTGAGCGTCCCTCCAAGGGCATCCCTCTTACGGAGGACTTTAAGCGAGTCTATAATGACTTCTCTTCACAGCCTCCTTCCCTTCTTGGTAAGGCTCGTCCCTTGGCCAGGGATTTCACCTTCTCCCAGCAAGACACTCTCGATTTCTTTACGAGAAAGTCTTGTTCCAGTGACCTCATTCATGTAGGTGGAAGGCTTGGTGTCAACTTTAAGAGTACAGGTTACACCAAAGCGGAGAAGTTCCCGAACCTGATGGAAACCCATACCAGGTCTGGCCTGAGACTGACTGCCTACTTGGGTACGCTCCTTTCCCTTCGGGCTAGGAGCCAGGAACTCCAGATGTCCGACTCGGACATTCTGTTGTTAGACGAAGCCCTCTTGTCTTTGACGGGCTCGTTGTGGTCGGAGCTGTCTGTTACGGCAGCGCTAGCCACCAATGCTAGGAGGAAGCTGGCTCTTTCCTCTCTGGGCATTGCGGACGTGGACATACCTGCCCTTTTGGCCAGTGTTCCCCACTCCGGTCAACACCTCTTTGGAGGTAAGGTGACTGAGGTGATCCAACATGAAGTTGAATCACGTAAGCAGGCGGCGGAACTTTCCAAACGCCTTAAGTCCTCCGCTCCGAAGTCGCAGGCTCAGGCTAACGTTCCACCTCCTCGACGCGGTGTCTCTTCTGGCTATCAGCCCGCTCGTGCACCGCAAGTTCAGCCCAGTGCTCCACACTCGTTTGGAGCCAAGGCGGAGCCTTCTCCTCGTGGTAGGAAGAAGGCCCGAGGTCGCGGTCGGGGCCGTGGTTCGGCCCACGATTCGTGGCGAGTTTGAAGGTGCGCCCCGAGCGTTGGAGGAGAGGGTTGGAGGCCGTCTTCAGTACTTTCTTCCCGCCTGGGAAGAAATTACTGACGACAAGTTCGTGCTCTCCATCGTGCGAGGAGGCTTCTGCATAAAGCTCGCAGAGCCCCTCCCACACGGTGCCATCCGCCGCAACCCTCCTACACTCTCGCCCCTTTTCCAAGAGCACATCTCCTCAGAGATTCAAGAGCTGCTGGAAAAGGGTGCGATAGAAAGGGTACGAGACCACCCCCATCTGTGTCTCTCCCCTATCTTTGTAATTCCCAAACGCTCGGGGAAGCTCAGAATGATCTTGAATATGAAGGTCATAAATACCTTCATACCAAGAGAGCGTTTCCGCATGGAAACCTTGGCCTCGATTCTTCCGGCTATCAGACCGTCAGACGTGGCCATTTCGGTAGACCTGAAAGATGCCTACTTTCACGTACCGATACACCCTTCTTCAAGGGACCTGTTGGGTTTCACCTTCCAAGGCGAAACTTTCCGGTTCAAAGCCTTACCATTCGGCCTGAAACCGGCACCTCGAGTTTTTACTCGAGTAGTCTCTGCCCTAGCCGCTTTCCTCAGGTATCGCGGTCTGAGACTTTTCACTTACCTGGACGACTGGCTCCTGGTGGCGAGCTCTGTGTCCGTCCTTCAGTCTCACATGGACCTACTCCTCTGTACCACACAGAGAGTGGGGTTCATAGTCAACTGGGACAAGTCGGAGTTGACTCCTACTCGCAAGCCCATTTACCTGGGTGCGGAAATAGACATCGCGAACCAAGTCGCCCGCCCCAGTCGGGAGAGGGTTCAAGCGATTGTCTTACTAGCTCGATCTCTTCGCCTCTTACGTCGAGTTCGGGCAGGCCGATGGCTCCAATTCCTGGGCCACTTATCGAGCCTTGTGGATGTCCTCCAAGACTGTCGGCTTCATATGAGGCCACTCCAACTTCATCTTCTGAAGTTTTTCAAGCCCAGTGTAGACTCTCTCAAGGTGTGGATTCCTCTCACCGGAGAAATCAAACGCCTGCTTACCCCCTGGTCGAAAGAGTCGTTCCTTCTTCAAGGCAAGTCTCTTCGCACGCCCCTTCCGTCAGTCTCCATCTCGACGGATGCCTCTCTTCTGGGGTGGGGCGGCCATTGTTCGGACCAGGTGGTCTCGGGGGACTGGTCACACCTGTGCACCTTACCCCACATCAATGTGTTGGAGTTGATGGCAGTCTTCATGTCTCTCCGTCATTTCGAGAACATGATAGTAGGTCGCTCCGTCCTGATTTTGACGGACAACACCACTGTTGCTGCCTACATCAACCGACAAGGCGGGACTCGTTCCACTACTCTGAACGATCTGACCGCCAAGCTGTGGAGGTGGTGTCGGTCTCACCGAGTAATTCCGATAGCCTCCTATGTTCCCGGCCAAGACAATCTGATTGCAGATTTTCTGTCCCGGGGCATGTGCCTTCCCTCCGAGTGGACACTGAACCAAGAGGTCTTCGATTACCTCAGTTCAGTCTGGGTCCCTCTAGAGATAGATCTGGTTGCGACATCTCTCAACCATCGCCTCCCGCGATACTGCTCTCGAGTGCAGGATCCAGAGGCTTGGGCCCTCGATGCGTTCTCCCTTCAGTGGGAGAACTTCCGGGGTTACGCCTTTCCGCCGGTCTCCTTAATTCCTCAGGTCCTGCGGAAAGTTCAGGAGGATCAGGCGTGGGTTTTGCTCATAGCACCTTGTTGGCCGAGGAGACCTTGGTTTCCTCTTCTTCTCTCTCTGCTGGAAGGTCGGCCGCTCTCCCTTCCCCGGAGAGCAGACCTCATAGCTCAACCCCTATCGGGGATCCTCCACCTTCGTCCAGCGGCTCTACATTTGACCGCCTGGCCTCTGTCGGGGAGGATGCAAGGACTGCAGGACTCTCAGAGAGAGCCTCCCAGTTCATAGTCCAGAGTAGAAGAGAATCTACCCGAGCTGTTTACAACTCGAGGTTAGAAGCCTTCCATGCTTGGTGTGAGGAGGGGGGAGTTTCTCCCCGTTCTGCCTCAGTCGGTGCTATTGCAGATTTCCTGATCTCCCTTTTCGATAAGGGTAGATCTCTCTCTACCATTCGTGGATACCGATCAGCTATTGCTGCAGTTCACCTTGGTTTTTCTGATGGTTCTGGAGTTTCGAACTCTCCCTTCTTGACCCATTTGCTGAGATCGTTTTTCTTAAAACGACCAGCAAATCGCCAGTTGACTCCTGCGTGGAGTCTTCCTTTGGTTTTGGACGCTTTGGCCAAACCGCCTTTTGAGCCGTTGTGCAAAGCGTCGTTGCACCATCTCTCGATTAAGACTGCCTTTCTTGTCGCTATTGCTTCTGGGCAGAGAAGAAGCACTATTCAGGCTCTCTCTACGGCGCCCGGGCATATCAGATGGGAAAGGCAAGGTGTTCGTCTTGTCCCTCGACCTTCGTTTATTGCCAAGAATCAGACTGATGCTTCTGGCTCCATCGAAGTGTTCTTGAGTCCTCTGTCGGAATTCTCTTCCGTTAAAGAGGACAAATCTTGGTGCCCTGTTAGGGCGCTCAAATGGTACTTGGATAGGACTAAGGTCTTTCGTAAGGATGATCAGCTCTTTCTCATTTCCCGTCACCCTTATTCCCCAGCATCACGGGAGACTATCTCCCGTTGGATTGTCGAGGCTATCCAAGCTGCGGGTTCGGAGGCTCTTCTGTCTGAGATTCCTCCAAGAGCGCACGATACCAGGAGTGTTTCCACTTCCTGGGCGCTTTTTCAGGGTATTCCTTTGGAGGATATCTTGAGGGCTGCCTTTTGGCGTTCCCCTACCTCCTTCACATCCTTCTATCTTAAGGATGTTCCTTCGGGTGAGGTTAGGTTTGCTACCTCTGGTTTGAGAGCTGCTTCGTCTTCCCTTTCTGCCCCTCGTTAGTTCTTCCCGTCCTGGGACATGCCACCCGGGTTTTTATCCGTGCTATTCTAGCAAATAGGTAGATACATTGATTTATTGCTGTAAATCAAGAAAATTATAACTAATTTTGTTATTTACTAGATAAATCTATGTATCTACCTATGTCCCTCCCTCCAGCCCCTCTCCTTGTCTGACAACATGTCCTAGACTCTGTCTCTGACTGCTCGGAAGAGGAAGAGCATGGCGGCTGCGCGATCATGATTGGTGGACGGGGAACACACGCGGGCGGGGCGTGCGCGTTTTGACTTAGCTTTTCTCGAATGACGGCATAGTTTGGGAAACTAGCAAATAGGTAGATACATAGATTTATCTAGTAAATAACAAAATTAGTTATAATTTTCTTGTTTCGAGAAAAACGCGATTGACGATTATGCTGTAATTTGCAGCCGCATTCCGAACTAATTAATAATCCAAACATCTTCTAAATTTCACCAAATGATAAAATGACACTTCAAGAATCATCAGTGTAAATATTATTACCAATGGTGCTAAACTTTTAAAGATATGAATACATTTTCCGTTCACGACCTTCTGCTGGGAACAAATTACGCGAAATCAGTGTTTTTCTTCCCGGCAAAAGGGCGCGAACAACGGAGCATTGTTCGCGCCCTTTTGCAGGGAAGAAAATCTGCGCGACGTAGGCCCGGAAGAAGGGCGTGAAGCCTCCTATCCTGCGCATAGCCGTGTATGTGACGCGAACGTTGTTCGCGCCCTTTTGCCGGGAAGAAAAACACTGATTTCGCGTAATTTCTTCCCAGCAGAAGGTCGTGAACGGAAAATGTGTTCATATCTTTGAAAGTTTAGCACTACTGGTAATAAAATTTACAATGATGATTCTTGAAGTGTTATTTTGTCATTTGGTGAAATTTAGAAGATGTTTGGATTATTAATTACTTCAGAATGCGGCTGCAAAATGAAGCATAATCTTTAATCGCGTTTTTCTCGAAACTGTGTTTTCCGTGTGCGCAGGCGTTCGCGCCCTTCTGCCGGGCACACTTAATTTGTGTAACTTTTCTTCATTGAGGTATCACCGAAACAATAGAGTCAACTCTCTATAATTACTGTAAATACAAGCAAAATACTAAGGCTTGTTCACACATGAGCCATTTGTCAACGAGACATTACCTTGGCACAAAAGGAGTGCATGTTCACTTGTTTAGTATTTTGGTTAATAAAACCTCTGAAATTCCACCAGTACACCAAACCATCACCGAAAATCTAACCATAGACATTTATCTCAACATTTCCAATAGTTTCCTCCATTCTGTCAGATTTTTTAGTGTTATATCTGGAAATCTTACTGAACTTAATCTTATTAAGCACCAAGCGACATGTCACGGCGACAAATCACTCATTTGTGAGCAAGCCTAAATTTATAGTTGTCCACATTCGTACTAAGAAAAGTTACAATAAATTAAATTCTCCGACAAATGGAAGTTTTCAATGAACCAGAAACTATTTATGTTATAGAGATTTTACTGTGAGGCATTTATCATAATAAAAATAATGTGACTAAAAAAAAAAAGCAATTTAAGATGTTCCCATCGGGACTCGGACTCGGACTCGGACTCGGTTGTCCAGGACTCGGGACTCGGATGCCAGGACTCGGACCCAGACCCGGACTCGGACTCGGACTCGGACTCGGATGGGATGGACTCGACTACAGCACTGGTGATTTTTAACGACAAATTTGCTCTTAGCCAATCAGATGCAAAGATTTCAGTAGCTTAAAACAGTTATTGCAACTTGTCACTGATGACAAGTTTATGAAACAGGGCGCAGATTTGATTTTATCGGAAGTAAATTGTTATTAATGGAACAAAGCCTACCGATAAGGGGTTTGCATGCATGACCCCATGAATATTTTAAAGCAAAGCTATTGGGGATTATAAAAAGTTGACAAAAGTGTCATGTCCGTTACCTTACATTTCAGCTCTGACCGAAAAATGTGTATAATCTAATAGTTTGACAATATATGAGTATGCTTAGGGTCAGGGGCGGATCCAGGATTTTGTAAAAGAGGGGACACAGAGCCCGAAAAGTACACAATTAAGGGGCAATTTTTTTTTTCATTGTGTACTTAAGGTATGCCAGTTGGGTTTCAAAAGAGGGGGCACGGGCCAGTTTTCGCCCTATGTAGATCCGCCACTGCTTAGAGTGTGATTATAAGCTTTTGTTAGTACATGAATTAGACCAATTGAACCCTAAAACTCACAGACTTTTAAAATTGTACACAGGAGTGAAGAATCCTTGTCCATTTTGTGTCATGTCCGTTACCGTTACAAATAGTCCATTTTCTCTTCAACTATTCAGTGAAATACTTTGAAATTAGCTGTGTATGTCCCTGATCATGCTGATAGTCAAACGTAACACTTACTGGAATATGTTTTAGGATACTTGATTTTGCTTTAAACTGTCTGATATAAGCAAAAATAAGTTTGAACGTCATATTCGTTAAGCTGAAATTGACCATTACCGATATATATCTGATCTCCAAGATGTGACCACTGCAAGACGAGTTGACCATGAATGAATCGTGCCTCTCTCTCATCCAAGATGCTAATCATGTTTACGTTGGACCCTTCATTGGGTTGATTAGAGCAATACTCTTCGGCCTCCGCCCATGAAGAACCATTAATCGGGGCATAAAGGTAACAGTGTCTTTTGTATAGCACCCATCCGTCTGGGCATGAGGTATCCGGAGTTGTGGACGTGTCAGGGGGTTCCCAATCTAAGGGGGAGGGGATAAAAAAAACCCACAAAACATTGATTTTGTGTTTCATTCCAAAGTTTTGTCAGGAAGTTAAGAGATAAATGATTTTTTAAAATATGAAAATAGGGAAATATTTTACAATTGCAGGAAAAACCTATCCAGACATGGCATATTTATTTAGACTCACTTTCTTGATCTTCTTCAACGCTGACAAAGCGATAGCGAGCAAGAAATTTCACAGTATCAGGGTAATGGTTCGCATGCACCTTAACCTTGACAGCGTCGACATCGCTTTTGACCTCCATCCCGTCGCCGATTCCGTAGACTCCGCTGCAGAACGCCGCAATCATTACAGATTGCTCTCTGACATCAATGACATAGACATGAGAAGTGGTACAATCTCCTTCTTGAGATAGACGCAGCACATCGAAGACTATTTCCACAAAGGCATTCCGAGGAGCTAGAAGGAACCATGTCTCGTAGGTTCCCACGGCCAGGTAATTTGGGTAAAATTTGGTGACGATTATTCCAGGTGAGAATGTACACGTATGATTGTCGCTCTCACTATCCGTTCCCACTTCACAGCCTGCTATATCTGCAAGACATAATGCAAAATAATTTAGTCGCGTTTCGGAATTGAAGTACAAGGCAATACGGCCTACCTGACGTGATGGTAATTGGTAAATGATGAGCCTATATTATGGATGAAGGTTACGCCCAGTAAGGTTGCGCTGAGCGTAGCACAGGCTTTCATGGATTCCATGACGACCAGACAAATCATGTTCAATGGCTTCCAAATTATTTACAAAACACTAAAAACTGACAAAAATTTCCGTTGGGATGGGGTGTCAGACAGCCCCTAAAAATTGGGGTAAATTTTTCCTCGTGAAGCCCAGGGACCAAATTTTGTCAGAAGGAAGAGCTATGGATGTACATTCAAAAAAAAAAAAAAAACGGACAAAATTATCCATCAGGAAGGGGGGTGTCAGACCCCCAGAAATGAAAACCCCAAAGTGCCCTTTGACAACGCTTTGCTCCCAAAATGCTCTATATATAGAGGAACAATATTTTCTTACCTATTGACTATGATAACTCAAAAGTGTTTGATTCAATTCAATTCAAACTTTCATAACATAATTTTGAGTAAAATAATCTTGCTTAAAACTTTTGGTGTTAATTGTTTTTTTGATTAATAAGTTATTAAATTGTGAAAAAAGTATCGCTTTCTCAAAAGTCGCTAAAAGATATTGTCAGGATTATGTAAACACACCCATCGTCCCTCTGCACCTGCTTGACGAGGCATAAAAAAAGAGCTTTTCAGGTACATGTATCTGGTATGTGTTAATTACACAGATATCAAGCAAGCTACTCTATTATGCCGTGTCAGATCGACAATGGGTGTGTTTACATAATCCTGACAATATTTTTTGGCTACTTTTGAGAAAGCAATACATTTTTCACAATTTAACAATTTATTAATCAAAAGACAAATTAACACCAAATTCCACCGCAAGAAGATTATTATACTCAAAATTATGTTATGAAAGTTTGAATTGAATTGAATAAAACACTTTTGAGTTATCATAGTCAGAACGTAAGAAAATGGTTTTTCTTTACATACAGAGCATTGGGGGGGGGGGCAAGACGTTGTCAAAGGGCACTTTGGGGTTTTCATTTCAGGGGACTGACACCCCTTTCCCGATGGACAATTTTGTCAGTTTTTATATTTTTGAAATGTACATCCCTAGCTCTTCCTTCAGACAAAATTTGGTCCCTGGGCTTCCAGGGGAAAAATTTATCCTAATATTTAGGGGCTGTCTGACACCCCATCTCGATGGAAATTTCTGTCATTTTTTGTTTTGTTTTGTAATGTCCAGTCATACTACTTCCTACTGACAAAGTTTGGTGCATGGGGGAGATGGGGTGAAATCGACCCGACTTTGGGGCTTCTTTTGGGGGCTCTGGGGGCTAAACCCGACAGCTATGGTCAGGCTGACAACCTTTTTGTCAATGACTTAGATGGTCTAAGCAATTTTAAGGGGTCAAATCTTATAGGTAAAATGGGGCGACTATTTTAGGACAGGGTCCCAGACTAATAGGTGAACGTTTCATACGGAGAAAAGGGATATTTCATATTCAAAGAAAGGCAAGGAAAAAAACCTGACTAAAATAGCAAAGTACAGGGTGCCTTAGCAGAGTCTGGAAAGAAAACTACCCGCTAGACTAACATCCTTGGGCAAAACTCCCCCTTATGGCGCGATTCATAAAATGGCATTTTATGACACTAGAACAATGATTTTAATAAAATTCAAGTAAAGATACAGACTGTTTTTTTTTTTTTACTGTTTATAAACATATTGATTGTTGTATAAAATGTGTAAGACAGACAATAGTTGACACGAGAAGAAGCTTGATTCCAGGGAAGCTAATGCTTTATTCAGATAGCACATGGCAAAAAAAGGAATGACATACTATTATATAAATCAACTGTGGATACATCTATTAGCAAATTGAACAAAACAAGGTGATTAAAAAGGTAGGATACTGTGAGTAAAACATGATAAATGAGACTCTGATATTAATCTATAATTTGGCATCAATATCGAATACTATATGTAATTTGACAACACGGCTACACTACATCACAGCTGATATGATAAATACAACATAATTTAAAAGGCATTACAGATATAATCTGCATGTTTATAATACAGTGCAATACTTTTTAGGGATCCATTTTCGTATTCAATACTAGGTAGGTATTAAAACATAAATCACAAAGAAACAAAAAGAGAAGAAATTGGAAAGAGGGAGAGAGAGAGAGAGAGAGAGAGAGAGAGAGAAAGAAAAAGCAGAAGACAAAATATGTGAGAAAATGACAAGAAGCAAGAAGGGAATTGTGCAGAGAAAATCATAAGGAAAAGGGAAAACAGATCAGATGAACATGAGGAAAATGCTGAAGACCAGCATATTACTTAGTAGGATATGAGACATTTAAGCTTTCTCAAACAGACCAAAACTAGGAGCAAGTTGCAGAATATGGTACATCATCAAAAGAGGTTTAGTGTTTTCCTCTTGTACCTGCTTAGTTTCAGGGGCAGATCCAGGATTTTGTAAAGGGGGGGGGGGGGGGGGGGGGGTACAAAAACATATCTGACAAGCAAACAAAAGGTTTATCACTTATATCAGGTACAATTTTGGTCAAAAATTGGAAAAGATGGGGAGGGCACAAATGCGCCCTCCCCATCTTTGGTAGCTTTTAAATAGGGGGGGGGGGATGGGGCAGTTATGCCCATCCAAAATCTGCCACTGCAATTTTAGGCCTGCATGCTTATATGACTCAGAGGTACCTAACTGCACTTCTCTTGTAACGGGACTGTGAAACCATGAGACTTTTGGCTGCACAAGTGAAACCATGACAAACCTCAGCCAGACACGACACGTTACATCTACGATGACGACACGTTACATCTACGATGACGACAGAACACTCTATTAAAGGTATGGCCTAAAAAGAATGTCTCAATTAAAAGACAATTTATTAACATGGACATGATGACTTGTAAACCCTGTTGAAAATAGAGAGAGAGAGAGAGAGAGAGAGAGAGAGAGAGAAGGAGGGAGAGAGAGGAAGAGGGAGAGAGAGAAAGAATGTAGGGGAGAGAGAAAGAGAGAAAATGAGAGAGAAGGTCAGACAGAGAAACAGAGAATACATGTCTCAATTGAGACATATTAGATAATTTGTTAAAAAAGAATATTGGTTGTGGTTAATGGAGCATGGACTGAAGTAGGACAATATTCACACCACGATATCTTACTTGAGGACAATTTGACCAGATAAAATACGAAAATACAAAAAGGCAGAAACTGCAATAAAGTTTGATATTTAAAGCAATCTTCCGCTAGGGCGATCAAGCAAGATTTTCATGTTCAGTGACATTTTATCTGTCATCTGCTCATCTATATGACATCATAACTACAATGTGGTCCACAATAAAGGGGAATGATTCATTTCAACACTGACGCAAAATGTGCTAAAGGCAAAATTGTTGTGCCATATTCTACACAGTAATGGATAATGACACATGTATATAATTATGCAGATAGGTCGGAGGATAAGTGTGGGTAATGAGAGAGAGAGAGAGAGAGAGAGAGAGGAAAGAGAGGGAGAAGGGCAGAGAGAGAGATAGAGAGATAAGGGGAGAGTGAAGGGAGAGGGAGAGAGAGAAAGAGGAGAGGGAGAAGGGCAGAGATAGAAAGATAAGGGGAGAGGGAAGGGAGAGGGAGAGAGATAAAGCAGGGCAGAGATAGAGAGAGGAGGGGGAGGGAGAGAGAGAGGAGAGAGAGGAGAGAGAGGGAGAGAGAGAGAGAGAGGAGAGAGATGAGAAGGGCAGAGATAGGGAGAGAGCGAAGGGAGAGAGAGTGGAGAGAGAGAGAGAGAGAGGGAGAAAAATTATGAAAGCAAGGTTAACAATTTATTTGACTAATCACTACAATAAAATCAACTTCCACTGGAACTGATAAGCCTGAATGGAGATCTGCCACAGCCATTGTTGACCTATTAACATTACTTTCATAACATTAATATGCATGAAAATGGAAATACTATTTATCTCAATGATCATGACATCTTTTTCAAAACAGTACATGTAAATTACCATTCCCTACCAGAGGGACATAATACATTGAAGGATAGAAAAAAAAATGATTTAAAAAATGATTGGAATAGAACATTCTACAGCCATGCAAACTCTTATAGAGGGAAAAAGAATGAAACTTTTTTTTAAAAAGTGTAACAGAACAGAAATTAAGTTCATATACATTTGAGATACCTAGTTCAGTAACCAATCACTGACTAGCTATGTGGATACACTGTACCAACAAATACACTAATATCAATATGAAAGTTAGTTCTAGTGTTCTTGTACTATTGTAATACCACAAAGTGTAGCAGACCCTCAAATTGGCTACAATGCCTCATTTACACTGTACCAGAACACAATCAGCACAATAAGACATTATTAATCCAAGTGCAATGAGCTTTTGAGATTTTCTGCTGTGCTGCACATGCCACATGAATGGTGCAAATCGTAATTCCAGATAACACCCATAAGACATTACAGTGACAATATTGTTGTCTTTCATACAGCAGCAAAGTATGCTTAAAAGGAGGCAGAGAATTATTTTTTGCAGCCCTAAATTCTGAAATAGTGTGAGTATGCGATAAATTACAAAAGAATAATTGGAAAACTTGTGTGGATGTGAAAAGGATTATAATTTGCTTTCAAGTAAGTAATAACAACAATTACTGGTAACACTTTATTTTTTCAACTCAAATAAAAATTGTGTTATTTTTAAAATTATTTTTGGGCTGTTACTAGTACATGTACATGTACTGAATAGCTCCCTCTGAGACAAAAGCAAGATTTTCATTTCTTTCAAAGGAGTTATAAAACTTGTGACTTGGAAATTTCATAGGCAGTATCTACAGGAAGTCTACTACACCTGTGCAAAGTTTCACAGAATTTTGTGTAAGTCTGTAAAAAGGATGAAGTACCTTTAAGAAACAACCTAAAAATAGACATGAACTACATGTACATTAAGTCTGAGAGTAGTGTTGTAGTGCCATAATCCATATGGGATAAAGCAAATAGGCTTGTAGAATTCAACTTGAAAACTTACATACAACCATCTTCATATGATACAATATATACTAGTAAAACAAACATCATAATTCATATACATGTATAAGTCATTATATGGATTACAGCATTTATAGAATGTGAACTCATAGCTGACAAGTGTCCGAGTTAATCAAATACTATTCATACAGTACAGAAAAAAAAAATGAACAACCACTTAGATATCTCCTGTGCAAAAAAATGTAATTGTGTCATTCACATGAATAAATATCACATGAGTTCATCAAATAAAAGAATGACAGATAAATATTATACATGTATGTATCCTCAACATTCCATCAAATATATGAATTACAAATATTTCTACAGGCAGAAATCTGATTTAAAATGTGCAGTTCCAAATATTCTAAATGAGGAAGTTTTCCACCTGCATTTTAATATTAGAGAGTGCCTAGAGATACAAATTAAAATTAACAAAACCATGCTTAATTCCTTCTCACACTACAAAACTTAATACCTCAAATTCTAATGACAGTACAGACTTCTATCACTAAAAATTTACATGTACATTAATTCTAATACAAGCATAACATATGGCACATCTATGGAGTGATATCCAATGGATTGAATACTCAGCCCTATATAACTTAGGTTAGAGTCTATGAGAAACGGATGTTATATACATATCAAATTGTAGTCCATACGTCAAACACTCTTCTCAAATTTCTATATTGTAAACTTCAGCCATTTCCAAAAATATGCACTGATGCATTTAAATGCATTTGAACTTCTGAATATATATACATATGTTTACTATATGTAGTTACAAAAACATACTAAAGTAATGTAAACTAAGCAATTCCACACAAGAATAAATGTTTTAATGAATAACAGCTTTGACTTTGTAACTCTGTAAACAATGAAGTATCATAAATGTAATGATACTTTTATACAAACATTAATATAAAATGCTAGTGTAATCACCACTTTAACCAAACAGCGAAAATGTTACTACGTACTCTATAATGATATTTACACTTTGGTGAGGATTACTTATCACTAGTAAATATCACTAAAAGCATATTAGATAGATTACGAACAAATCTATTTATCATAACATTCAGCGTACTTACATGTAACTACAATGATATCTTGATAATTGAAAAGCACCTGTTATTTGTTTAAATGCAATAATCTTATGCATACAAGAATACCATAGAGGACAGAATAAATGGACATTTATGTGCAACATGTATTTCATTTAAAATGACAGATTTTCTTTTATCACTTTTCAACTACAATGCATTCAATAGGAAAAAGCCTTTACACTATCTTAACCCACTGCCTATAGGTGACGGGTGGTTCCTGTATTAAAGGGATTGATTAACTTTGTGAAAAATTGTGAAAGCAGCTCAAATGCCAGTGAATTGTGTGCAATCCTCTAACTACATACATGTATATAATTAAGGATATGTGAAAATATGAGAGAAAATGGAACCCGTTTACTATCCTAAAAAAGAGAAAAAAGCTAGCTAGGCGGAAGGTATCGTGATTGATCGCTAGCGCAAGTCGCTTGGCTTCTTCGCTACGCTGCAGTCACAAAAACCAAGCACCAGCGTTTGGCGATTTCAGAGCGTGTTTCCAGCCTGTGAAAAAATAGGGATTCGTTCACTGTAAGGTATTCCGTGATAGTTCTTTAGGTTTTGGCGATACGCTATCCCGACATCAATGTTCAATCGTAAATATCTTGATTATATAAACGGCTGATCAGCTTATAAAACTCACGCGATTCCTGTCTGACCTAAAGGTTTGCAATTATGATTACAGCATGAGCTGGAACAGTGATTTTTTTTTTCCAATCCTTGGCAAAGTTAATCAATCCCCTTAAGTCTATGGGCCTGAGAAAATTCAGCAGTCAATAGTTTAAGTATAATGCCATCTAGGCTTGTGAGTTATACACACAGTGGTAAGGTATTAGAGGATAGAAGTCACATCTCTACGCAAATTTAATAGCTGTGATTAAACTTTATAAATAAGAATAGTTTGGAACAATGTCTCATAATGAAGTCAGAAGTCCATAGAGTGGTATGCTTTCATTTGTTCAATGAAATTTCTATACAGTCTAGAACAGCTGCAAGCACTATCACAATCTGTCTGAATGAGAAATATGCAGTCTGGTGAATTCTGGTGATAACAGAGTGGAAACCGTTTCTCACACCGATTCCCTACACAGTGTAGAACTGTGTAGCAGCTGAAGATTGGATCTCAATCTGTCCCATTTTGAACTGGAGTCTCTTAAGCCATTTGAGTAGTGTGGTAGAATGGTAAGATGTGACCTCCCCTTTCATCAGACTTGGAGGTGGAAAGTTCTCACAGTTCTGTAGTCTCACCTGTAGGCTTCCAGGAAGCTACCATTTGAAAATAGGGGGAAATCTCAATAACATATTTGAATATTTAAATAAGAGAAAGGAAAAATACAATAGAAAGTTGTGCTTAAAAAAATACATGATTGGTCTACTGGTAGATGAATTTTGATATAAAAGTGGTGATTTAGATGCTATCAAACACAGCTCACTGCAGAAAAAAAAACTACAATACAAAAATGTTCATGAGTGTATTTATGCGGTCAAGTGAATAGTCTTGCAAAAAATTAATCAAGGTCAAAATTATCTTGATTATATATAAACATGTACATAACAGATACTTCCATGTATGGAACCCATACTTTATACTTGCATGATGAAAAAATAATAAATTTCATGAGCATCGACAAGTCAAAATTTGTATTTCCTCATTTCTTTCATATGTAACTCAATAGGCACTTGTTAATTACAGGTTTCATGTCTTTCCGAGTCTTGTGCACTTTTGAAATGAGTGTATTATGTAGATGGAATAAATAAAATGAAAAAAGGTGAAATATTTGACTTACCTTTGAAGGATAGCTGAACAAGATTGGAGACCACATGGGGAAGAGCTATGGAAAAAAACCCACCACATACATGTATTACAAAGTAATGTATTTCAGAATATTGGCTGCTCATTGTTGCACAAAAATCATGTACAAATATCATCAATCATTCTTAAATTAGAAGAGGAAATAGACAATAAGGAATATCAATGATTTATGTACAAGGGATTAAAAAAAAAAAGGCTTGTCACACCCATCATTAAAACACATTCTACAATTCTACAAAGTTACAGAAAATAATAGTGAGCAATAGCTTATATTTTGCTCTTGAAATGTTAAATACGGGCTCCCATATTGATAGGATACAATGAAAATTTTACTTGTATATCAATTCGGAGCCAGGAAGACTATAACTTATATCACTTTATACATATTTAACACTTATGGCTCTGGACATACAATTTATTGCCTCACCATATATGCTGTGAATCCTTTCAATACAAATAACCACACTTTGTGGTTTGGCTCAATAACTTTTGATTCAGAGCTCTAAAAAATATACCAGATGCACAAGTAGAAAAAGCAAAAATTTCTACACACACTAAATGTATGTCCATTCTTGTTTCATGACCATATTGCTTTTGATGCCAGGAATTTTAGAAAATTTTAGAGAATAAGCTTTGAAATCCTTAAATTGGCACCACACTGACAGGTTCAAAATCATTGTTTTTTTCCAACTTTTTGACATATTTCTAACCGTTTATATTGTTTTCAAAGACATTACACCTTATTAGAACCATGCAGCACTAAAAGAAAAATATTAATGTTGCCAATTTGAAGAATAAAATGTGATCAATTTAGCCTTTATATAATTCCTGTCCTGAAGGTGTTAAGAAGCAAGTCACTATGAAATCCCAAGAGCTGATGACAGAATAAATCACATATCTCCTGCAGCACACATTAGCATCCGAGTCTACATGTCTATAAATAGAAGTGATGCATTTTCCAGAAACTTTTAGGAGAGTGAGCCTAGCATAAAAACACATGTCACTTTATATGGGCTGCTGTGGGAACAGCAAGGAATGGGTGCTTATCACGATATCAATTTCTCTAATTAACATAAAATCTGACAGGTAAAGAGATATTCTCATTAAGCAGCTGTTGGATTTTTGAAGATGTCAAGTTACACACAATGAGTGCAATATAAATGTTAAAGGTAATGAGGAATTTTGGGAATGTTTACAGAAATAAATGAAATTGTCATGATCTCATGTATCTGATAAACTGGAAAAATTGAGCACAAAGATAACATAATTTTCATTTACGTTATGGATCCCCCTCTAATCTCAAGCAAACTGGCATTATAGGGTATTATATCCTCCTGCTTTTTGATGTATATATTAACTCATGTGATCTTTATGGAATAAATAAATTGAATTGAATTGAATATTGATTGAAAGAAACTTTAAGTATGGGAAATTGGGGGGGGGGGGGGAGGGGGGATGATAAATATTCAAAAAGGGTAACAAAATTATCTTTCGAAATTCAACTTTTAACCCATTGCGTACGGGAACTTGGTAGCTCCTGTATTAAGTCTATGGGAATGAGAGAATTCAGTAGTCAATGGGTTAAAATAAACTCACCTTGGCAAGAACAGAAGAGTTACACTCCTGAAGAGCTTCCATCAAACTCAAGAAATGAAGGTTCACCATGTCTGCCAACTGTGTCAAGAAAAATCACAATGCCAAGTCTTAGTTTAAGAAAAGAATAAGGACAACTCCAATAGATAGACACAAATTGATATGGTAAAAGCAGAACACATAGTTAAGCCACAGAGAGCCTCTATGAATGATGTAATGAGTTAAATTTTCAGTTCTATGCTGATTTCTATGCTTTCTATTATACAAATAGTGCATGGTCTATCATGCACTATACTGGATTATGTGCACGACAAATACTAAATTATCCCGAGTGCAGTTTTGTTTCACCTAGGCTGCAGGCCGAGGTGATATAGACCTGCACAATGGATAATTTAGTATTTGGAGTTCATATAGTCCAGTAATGGTGCATAAATAGAACATGCACTAATTGTGAGAGTAAATGTACCCCTAAAACTATAACTGTTATTGTGTATTAGGCCAGTGCAAAAATCAAAGTTATAGTGCATGATTGTGCACTATAACAAAATTTTGGCATGTCAAGTGTTGTGAATCTAACTAATCACAGCGCGTATTATACATACATTATTTACTTTAAAAAAGATAGGCCATTCCAAATCGATCACCTGCATATGATAACTTCTGTAAAGTTTCATTGTTTGGTTCATTTTTCATCAGCATTGAAGAAACTATATATGACACTATAATCCCACACCTTTATATACATGTATACATATACATGTTGATGATTTTCATCAAGTTTTCCAATTATTCCAAATCAATTTGCTAGTCAAATCAATTCCATCAATTCCAGAAGTGACAAAATCTCAACAATGTCTCTCAAAAGGGTTTTACAACACATGCTTTGGCAACATGCTTCATGATCAATTTCTAACTCTAATCACACTCCTGACTTCAACCTTGGACTTTGAACCTTCATCCTAACCTGAAACATATGGCCCGTATTCTTGAAAGTGGCGTAAGTTAAGCCTGGCTTAACTTTAACTTAGGTTTATGGAAGGCCATTTGTCAACCCCTAAGTCCTGTATAATTTATATAACAAAGAATTTTTTTTTTCTGGCATGAGCATCAGAAATCAAATCTGTTGTGTCGGTTTTTGTATTTGCATTTAGTCCCAGAACTATGGTGATTTTGCAGGATTAAAAGAGGGGGACATTTGGCTCTTCATAATTCGGTGGCCGAAATCTATACACCTAGGGGCTTAAAGTTAGGCACCATTCGAGAGTACAGGCCTATATCTTTGACAAAATGAAGCCTGGAACACATGTCCAATCACCTTCAAAATACAGTTACCCACATTTGCTCAAGTGGTAATTGCTCCAGGCTCTAATCTGTCAAAAATACAGGATTAAGGTTAGGGCTGTAACTGGGTTTTAGGTTAGGTTAAGGTTTAGGTTAGGTGTAGATTAGGTTAGGCATAGTGTTCAATTCAGTGTTTCAGTTAAGAATTTGGTTAGCGTAAGATATATCAGCCACTTAACAATTGACTCATCAGCAGCATGTGTCCTACAACTGAAAGGGCAAATAAGATGGAGCGGTAATCTTACCACTTTAGAGTGAGAAAGAAGCTGCAGCACACCAGGGGTAACTCTGCTCCAGAAATCCATGATGCTGAACGTAGCTGATGTGTGTGCATCAGAATTAGGAGCATTCATACAGGCCATCTGCTCACAGTACATCGTCCAAAGCTGAGATAGATCAAAGACACGATATAGAGATAGAGGAAGAAATGGTCAGAGAGAGGAAGAGACACAAAACAAAGAAAGTTGTTAAATCAATATGAGTTCGGGTAAAAAGTTTGAAGAAAAAATTTCCCATCATTTACCAACATTCTGCTTTAACAGTTCTTGTGACTAAATACTCATTCCCATGTAGTCAATTAAACAAATTTATAGAAATATAAAGAAGACTTAAGAAATACTAAAAATTGTAAAAAAAAAACAAACAAAAATAAACATAAAATATGTGAGGATCAAGTTTAAAGATGATTACAAGGAAATGTTAACCCCTTTTCAGGAGAAGACTGCAGAGATGTGATTTAGACAAAGATAATTCTTAAAGCATCAGCACAGACTGGACAAAAATATAGATGAGAGTGTTGCAGATTCTAACAATGAGACAGCTTTTTGATCTTCATCATAACAAAGAATAATAAGGATGAAATGAAAAAGACAAAATTGGCAACCTCATTGAGGTGACATCATGAAGTCATTCTTAAAAGAATAGGACTATCTTCTTTGAGGATATTCCAGCAAAGAATGATACCTGACATAGGATGAATGCATGGAAGAGAGATGACATATGAAGAACCGATGCCTTGGATTGCTCAGCAAAGCCTGCAAGAATAACCTGTATGTGGTCAGCGATATGGTTACCAGCGTCCAGTGGGATAGGCTGACTGATCAGACCACTGTTAGTGAAGGATGGTGGACAAAGGGCAGCATGGGTCAAGGATCCAAGAAGAAGCCAGGACAGGAGACGGACATGGGCGATGCAGTCGATAAACTCTTTAGGCCTGCAACAAGAATAAGCATCAAAATCAACAAGCTAGCTTCAGCATGCTGAGTTATCAAAAGGATATAAAAAAATCTTTTTCATTTACTAGCTGTGGATAAATTTTGATATTTTTTCCCTCATCTTTATATATATCTGGTGCTAAACATAATAAATACAAAGATAAAATAGATTGGAAGGTGCATAGGAGACTACCAAGAGTGTATCAATATGATCCTTTAATGACCCTTGCACGTCATTAATATCTAAGCTGTGCATATCTCTAACCAACATTTTACTTTGTCTCGTCTCGTATTAAATCCTCTTCTACTCACTGGCAACCTACCTCACAATTTTGGTTTTGTTCTTCTCCCCCACGATATCACAATCTTTTCACAAGCTGAGAGTGAATGATAGAGATTTGGAAGATTTCTCTGGATAGTCTTTAGTCCCTTTCTATTGTTGGTCTAGGTTAATGCTAGCAATTCAAACTCATTATCCAACAATCTCTTACCCTAGTTGAACTGCGGAGAATGGACGATAGAGTTATGGAAGGGATAGCCTTTGGTCCCTCTCTACTGCTGGTCTTCATGAACTTTAGCCATTCAAACTCATTACCCTACAATACCTAAAGTTGTCTTAGTGAATCCTGGAATTTCAAACTGACTACCCTACAATACCTAATGTGTCTTACCCTTGTTGAACTGCTGAGGGTGGATGATAGAGCCATGGAAGGTATCTCTGGATAGCCTTTGGTCCCTCTCTACCATTGGCCTTGGTGAACTCCAAGGCAACGATCTGAGCTACTCCTGCTTTCAGCTGGCTACCCAAGGTATCCTCATTCAGATTCTGAGATCCTCCACGGAGATTGTTCTAGAAAGGAAAAATACATACAGATTACAGTAGACACATGTACTACTTACCAATGCAAAATTTGAGACAATATTGCCATCATACATAAATATTTGTTGTAACACCTATTACTTTTTTCTATTGCAAAGTAAGCAAGAATGTCAAAATATAAAAACAGTCACATGCAACAGAAATTTCTAACTTTGACTCACAACTACGTAATTTCTTACCTTGACTTTTGTGAGAGTATGCAGGTCTCCAATATATTCAGTGGCATCACTGATGTACTGTCTCATGCAGTCAGTGGCTCCAGTTGAGTTCTGAGTTAGATTAATCAAGTAAGAAAAAAGTAAGATATTATCCCTCTATTCTTACGAGTGCATGGATATACAGTGTAATAGTCAACAGTATTGTTTGTGGAACATAGGGGTTAAATAATACAAAAAGTGGTGTTAAAAAAAAAGCAAGCTGAAGTTTCTCTACTTTTCTGAATCAGACCTGTATCAAATGGTGTGCCCCAAGGAATTATGTTATCGCCTCTATTCTTCTCTATATTTATTAACCTATTGACTACAGAATTCTGATTCCCCTAAACTTACCATTGCCATCTCCACCTCTATGTCAGCTTCCATATGACCAAAGTCACTCATCTTGCCTCCTGCATCCATCACAACAAACTGGACAAGTTGGATCAGGTTGATATCAGGAAGATTAGTCTTGAACTTGAGAGCCTGGACCAATTCTAGTGAGACTACTCGGGCAAATGACTGCTTCTCTCTCTCCTTTATATTTGAGGAAAAATGTAAAGAGAACGAATTAGCTTATCAGGACATTCTCTGTGGTGACTGGATAAGACATATGATGTTTGTTAGAGTCCCATTACAACTATCACAGATATAAAGTCAATGATATTTTGGCTTTCATAGTATCTCTAGTAGGGGATATTCATCAGGAGAGGAGAGGAGAGAGAGGGAGGGATAGGAGGAGGAAAGAAGAGTGAGGAGGGGGACCTGACACCTGTTGCCCTTGCAAAGATCCCGGTACAAAGGAAATAGACCTCTAGTTGGTGTGTGAGCTTAAAGGGAAGCGTGAGTTCTGGGAAAGGTAAAATATAATTTGTGAGCTTGCTCATTCTTTTTATATTAGTTTGATAGATTATCATAGTAGATATGTCCCCTGCAAAGGATTGCTCTTCAAATGCTCTAACATTCAAAATATGACAAGAAACAGCTGAAAGGGCCGAAAATTTGTGTGTAGTTCCATATACACATTTCTGTGTGCAGTGCTTGTGACTGTCAGCAGGATTGAGTCAATTTCTTATCATTTTGGTGATTCCAAAACCTTACAGCATACACAAATTCTTATGTGCTATATAATCAACCTTTCCCAATTGCTTTGAGACAGTTTCTTTCATAATTCTATCTCATGACCCAGAACTCAACTTTATCTTTAAAGAGAGGAGAGAGAGAGAGGGGTAATGAGCAAGAAGAGGATAGAATGATGATGCTTGTTACCTTTGCAAAGATCCTGTTACACAGGGTACAGATCTCAAGTAGATGAGTGAGCTTGAAACGAGCCCTCACTATGGCAAAGCTGATCAACTTGCCCATCGGATCTAGTAAGGTTGGTAAGCTCTTGGTGGCGGGGCTCCGAAGAAGCACCTCAAAGATGCGGAACAGATCATTCACATCGCACTGTCAAAGTAAAAGAGAATAACTATTAATGAACATGTATGAATAAATATAAAACTGTGTAAATTTCAATTATCGATGGAACTCTAAAAAGCACCTGATCTGCCTACAAAGTTGCATTTAAGCCTCGGTCACAAATACCATACCAAGACGGCAGGGTGATAGTGATGAAGAAGAATTAACGGGAAAACCCCAAAAAGAGAAATATGACTTTGATGCCACTACAGAACAAAAGCTTGTTGACTTCTTCAGTGACAATGATTGCTTTTGCAATAAAGGAAGTGACAGATATGCCAACACCAAGTATAAGAAACACCTGATAGAAACCTTGGCCAGAGAGCTCAATACCTCTAGTGAGTAATCGTTGCTAATCTCCTAGTCTATCCTTCTTACTTCTTAATCCTTACAGTAAAAATCTTTCTTATAATTATTAGCAATTTTGACCATCAACAGGCTTCATTCAAATGAAGAATAAAAACTAAAATATTAAAATAAAAGAAGTAAAAAATAATGGGATACTAATTTATACTAAGGGTCTAGCACTGCCTGTACAGTTGCCTCCTCTGTATCCATGGTCACATCCACTAGCATTGCCTTCTTCTCTCTAGCTCCTTCTGTCTCTTCTGAACTAAAGCAACTGCTACAACTGCGTGATCTTCTTCCTCCTCCTCCTCTACTTGCAGATGCAGCTGCAGCTGAAGTTGTAGTCTCATTGGCACTACTGCCATCTTGAAAGTATCTAACTTTCAACAATCACAGAATTTTCGACAGTACACGGCAGCGCCTTTTTGCAACCCGACAAAATATACAAAAATTTGTAAGATCTTCTTACGAATGACTTGAGAGTGCCATGAGTTGCCCGTATGACCATCTTGCGACAACAAAAATCGTAAGATGGCCATAAGTCTGACGAAAGAATAACTGAAGGCATCTAGGACCATTGTACAACTGAAAATCACTTTGTTTCTCAATAAGGTCTTAAGTTGTTCTTGCGAATTAAACGGCGTTCGTACAAACTTCATAAGAAGGCCGTAAAAATCTATGCAAAATCTATGAATCTCTACGAACTCCGGAATTCGTACGAACAGTGAGATTCGTATGAACATGTCGTTCGTACGAACCTTTGTGACCGTAGCTTTAGATCCTTCACAGAAAGAGCATAGCATTTACATAACTTCAAATCTTTTCCATTATCAACTAACTACCTTTGCTTTATTTATTCATGAATAATATTAAATAAATAAAGCAAAATTAGTTACAAAGTACAGTTTACAATCATTCAAACAATACTTTAAACCACAAAGAAAAGAAAGCATTGTGTAACATCTATTTCAACTGTTACTTTACTGTTATACTTACAATTTTCATCAACAAATATCTTTGATATCAAAGAAAGATGCCCTATCCTTATAATCTTTTGAAAAATGCAAAACTAAAAGTTGACAATCAATATAGTTTTGGGGCTAGTTGCAAAAATCATGCAAACCATATAAATTTTACAAATTGAAAATGAAACCTTTTTATATAGCCAAAACGGGATTCATCTGTTTTGATGAAGACTTGCTTAGGATCCTGATAAATAAAAGGCAAATGTCTTCTGTTCACCTCAATAAGCATTAAGATCCAAGGCCCTGTTTCATAAAACTTATCACCAATGACAAGTTGCAGTAACTGTTATAAGCTACTGAAATCCTTGCATCTGATTGGCTGAGAGCAAATTTGTCTGTAAAAATCACCAAGAAGACACTTGAGGAAATGCCTCCCTGAACTCACATTTTCTGGCATGGAGGTGATGAGTTTCCTGAAGAAGGTATCAAAGAGAGGTACAAGGTTACCCCATGCAGTGGAGCCTTCGATGGGTAGAGAGTCCATGTAGTTTGCCATATTCATTAATACCAGCATGGTACGCAGGGGTGGAAGGTTGCGCCTATCATTCAGTCCCTGATCAAGTGCATTCAAGAACAAATAAAAGAACAAAATGATATGGTAATTGGACATTTCCTCTGGCAAGAATTGTTACAGGTTTTATTCCATCAAAGATATGTTACGGTTAGAGATGTAATTAGATTGTTTGTTTGATTTAGGTATAGAGTCTGGTCCAGGGTTGAAGTTAAGGATTCAGTTGGTACAGAGAAGTGACTAATGAGCCATTGCTGAAGCAAGTGTTGACCAACCAATGATACTAAAGCAATTTGTACATTCATAATGAAAACAAAATTACAAGATTATCAAGACAATACAGAGGAATAATTTGGAGTGAAGAATACATCTACATATGACAGAGATACAACCCATGATTTATCAGTGAATGAGATGAGATGATGGGTTAACTGTCATATTACAATCAGAAGAGTGGAGACCACAGCTTTCTTACCCATACAATCATAGAGAGAGACAGAAAGACACAAAGCAAGGAAAAGAGAGGGGGAGGGAAGGGGCAAGAGGTAGAAACAGAACGAGAGAGAGAGAGAGAGAGAGAGAGAGAATGTGACTAACCTCCAGAAGATGTATGATAGCATCAGTAGGGTTGAGTTCATTGAAGTCTTGTAGGGCTGAAGCCATTGTAGGTAAGAAAGTTTGATCTGCAGGAAAGAAATAAAGAAAATAAATACAAAAATATATTCTAACAGCAGGTAATTATTTTATTTAGTACTACAACAGACAATGCAGACACTTAAGAAGAAGAAATATTAGGAATCAACATCGTCCATGTATTTTCTTACATAACTGTACATGAATTATTAGTAATGGATTCAATTCATAGGATGACTCATGAGAGTAGAACATCTCTTTTGTCCTGAATTCCATTAATCAATATTTTGCAAACTTGTTACAGAAAGTTTGAAAGGCTCCTCATTTATAAGTTGGTGCACACAAAAGCTATTTTGATTTAGAGATAGTCAAGAAAGCTTCTGAATGGCTAATAATTTCATGAATCCTCACATAATTTCTTCAAATAGAGTTTGTATGTGAGAGGGAATTATTGGGAGCTCCATGATATAATCCGAGACCATGCTGATATTATGTGTATAATGCACTTGTCACATCTATCTCTCTGAACACCCAGTACACTACAGCGCAGACTTTTCATCTGGTTTCAGCAATGTGATGACATTTTGTGTGGTTCCACTCACTATGGGATAGGGCAGAAACTTGACATAAATATGATACATGCTAACATAAGAAAAAGAAAAGGAATTTTCACTTGCAGGGTAAAATGCTGGTATCCAGAGGATGTAGCCTATTACTAACCTTCAATCTTGCTGAGGAAGAGTTGAGGGAAAACCCCGTTGGGAGCAAGCTGATGAAGAGTGCAACGGAGGAACTGTTTAGCCACAGTACAGCAATGTCCAGGTGGGCAGCCAATACTGAGGAGGTAAGAGTAATAAATCAAAGATACAATGTAATCTTGAGTTCTGGTAAGGATCAGAAATAAATTCTAACAGAATCCAATACAATTTTCACAAAATATTTTATATGCATACATAAATCAGCGAAACCGCAGGTCGTATGCAAAAGAGCAAAAAGGGCTAATTTTTAATCAGTAGTTATGTAAATCAAGAAATATTAATGCTATCCTTATCAAATTTTCTGCAAAGATAAATAGATAGTTTAACAAAACATTTTTTTTGTTGTTATTTTGTGTATGGAGAGGGATCCTATTACTGAACACTTTTCAGAATATCAACCATAGCAAATGAAATATCAAATGAATATCTGTCAAACTTACATAATGAATGCTTAAAGTCCTACAGATAAAGAAGTTGGTGGAATTTGAAAAAGACAACGTAGATCTAATACGATATTCCCTTTCGAGCAAACCCCTTCCCAAGGCATTTTGGTTCCTTGGAAAGGGTATTGTATTAACAAACATGTGCCCCCTATGGGAAAAAGACACACAACCTACCCCGATTTGGGGCCAACGGGGTGACGACTGGGGGTGACCAGAGAGCAGTTCCTAAGATATTACTAATGTGTTTTTGCCTCATTTTATGATCTTCTACCGTGTTCTTTGTTTCAATAGTGTGGAGAACATACGTGCAGTCCCATGCGTATGAAAACCATTTTAGGCGCTTAAATGTACGCGTTCGGTAATACAGTGCTGTATTAACCTTATGGGAATGAGAGAAGTCAATGGGTTAATAAATTCTTACCTTTCACTCTGCCAGGGGTAGAAAGTAGCAGAGGCAACCCTGTATGGTAGAGGAAAGAAAATGTTTATCTTTTTTCATTTAGAGGTTCATGGTCTTGTCTACATTTAATGAGAGAAATGCCGTGGGATGTCTTCTTCTTTTTTTTTTGGAGGTTGATTAATTGCATAATTTGTCTTCATATAATTCAGTTTCAGTACATGTATATAGTTTCATATTTCACATTTACAGTGCTTTTACAGTATAAATGGTACTAACAATATAATTGGTACAAAAAAGATAAATAGTACAAACAAACATGAAATACATTGTCAGAGAAAATAAAAGAAAGTGAGTACCTCATATCTATACGTTTGCATGCAGTAGTAATTGAAAAGACTGGGCTAGAATAAAAGAGAAATATTGAGGAGCCTAAGGAGAAAGCTACGCTTGTAAGTTACAGGCTCCAAAGAGTAATAAGATTATAATAGTCTTTAAAAATAGTGGGAACAAGCAATGCATGATACAGCAATATGAGTATATAAATGAAATTATTGTGTCCCAGTAATAACTCTAATATCAGAAAGACCTCATAATCATCTAACAATTTCTTTTTAGTTTCTGTTCTCACTACTGAGAAAAGGAAAGGAGAAGTGGGAGAGTGGAGGAATGGCAGGAGTGGGATAAAAGGCCAGGGAGAGAAGGCGAGAGAGGAAGAAGAGGAGAGACTCACCTTCCAACGACCTGCAGCATCTCCAGGAGGAGAGGAGCAGCTAGCTCTGGATCACGATGGACAAAGGTTGATAGTACTACTATAGCCAGGGAGATAGTATCATCATCATACTCCTCTAGTAGAGCACCACAATCAGTACACCTGTATGGAATCAAGCAATATTCTCTATGGGTATACTGATAACAAGAACCAATGTCTGTGAATCCTTCTAGCCACAATAATTTTAAGTCTAACTTTAATGATCAGGCACCTACGTTTTTTGTAGCCATCTGGTCTTAAAATGAAGGATGAAGAAAAGGCTAATAGAGAATAATTGCTTACTTGGTGAGAGCCATAAAGTTTTTATCTTCATGATAGCGTCTGACAGCGGAGTAGACACTGCTTCTCTTCTCAGGAGACTTCTGAGCTTGTTCCTTCAGCTTCTGAGACCTCTTCTTATTCTTATCCCCTCCTCTCCCTCTACCTCCTGGAGAATCCACCGGTAGATCAAACTGCACTCCATCCCCTCCTCCTCCCACTGATGGTGAGTTCTCCCCGCTGCTCTGATTGGAGGACATGATGGTGGCAACACCCAACTTGCGGCGTTTCTTGGTGCGGAACTTGGGCTGGATGGTCTTGGGTTTGGCCTCAGCGACAGTAGCGGTTTGGAGGGTGGCAGCTTGGACAACTTGAGGTTCGACAGTGAGACTCTGAACGGTGGCTGTCTCTAATTCCGTCACCAGCTGCCAGATAGGATGAAATAAAACATCGTGAAAGCAGAGGCATCGCTAGACTATTTTGAAGGGGGGGGGGAACTTGTCGGACCAAATAGCCGATAAAAATGTTGAATTTGCAGAAAGAAAAATATTAATGGGAGGGGTGTGTCCCCACATCTCCTCTAGCAATGCCCATATAAAAAGGGAAAGTCCAGTCCTTTTTATCAGCAAGAACAGTACATATACTACAAAATATTACATAGTTTCTGCTTAAATCTTAATGCAGAAATGATCTATGTTGAATATCCATCTGTTAGTACACAATTCAAATGATTATTTGAAAAATTTTATTGCTGTGCAGAACCAATAAACATGAAATGTTCCAAGATGTTGTGATAGTGAAAATGGGAGAATACATGCAACTGAACAAATTTAAAGTAAAAATAATGATGCAAAATTACACAACATATGGAGTATCTTTGTTACTCTGAAGAAAGCTGGATCCAGTGACCATTTACTAAAGTGCTTTTTCTCATTGAGTGATATAATCCAGAGCCCTGTTTCATAAAACTTGCTATTGATAACAAACACAAATCTATAACAAATTTGCTCTCAGCCAATCAAATTCAATGATTTCAGTAGCTTGTAACAGTTATTGTAACAAGTTATTGATAACAAGTTTTATGAAACAGGGCCCAGACTCAAACCACTCGTTTCTTCTTTAACAAAACTAAACTGGCAGGAAAGCAAGAGAAATTACACGTAGATAGGTTCTAAAAACAATCATCCGAGGAGTCTACATGATCCCAAGTTTGTACCTGCGTTGCACTCAGAGTAATCATCTCAGGCTGTTCAGCTACAAAGGTAGCCGTAGCTTTCATTGGCTCCTCCGCAACAAAGGTAGCAGTAGCTTCGATAGGTTCAACCACTGAATCCAAGGTTTGGAGAGGTTTAATCATCTCAAAGCCTTCTACTAACTCAAGCTCTGGTTCAGGTTCTTCTTCCTCCTCAACCTAAGGCAGATTTATCATTTAAGTGTGAATTGATACAAAAAGGTAACTTGAGCTTTATAGCAGACAGTAATATATGCCAATAAACCAGTTCGTAATTACAATTTGCACATGTGCAGATAAAGGTCATTTGTACCGAGTATAATTGACCTTATACGCTTTCATAGTGTGCAAACCATGATGCGCGCTCCTGTATGATTTTACATGTTAAACAAGTTGCGTGTCCACCAAAACAGATGCACATTCCCGTACAAATTGAGATCATTTAAGGGTCATTTGTACCATGTACTAATTACAAACTGGCTTATTCAAAATTATTTTGATTTGATGAAATTATAAAAGGTTATTTTATACTTGTTCACATGTGAAGCAAATACACAAAAGTACATTTAAAACTTATAGTGCACTCATGATGATAAAAAAGAAATATAGACATAAATCAAGATAAAATTTCAAATCTGCACAGGTACTAATTAAGTGTGCATTAACATAATGAATTATTGCTCTGTGTATTTGTAAACGTTTGCTGCCAACAGTGTTGTGCTAATGTGCATGTGTATTCACGAATAATTTAATGAAGTGCCCAATCAATTGCTTGATGACTTTCAGCACTTGTTTGTGGGCCTGAAAAATGTGAGGGGAAAAACACACATGGCTTAAACTAAATAATAAAATAAATTTCTTATTGTTGTTACAATAAACTTATTAGGTTGAATCACTATACAGTGCCATACACTATCTCATACATGTCAATCGAAGAAAGCTCATGTGCTTTTCTTTCAAATAAAAAGACAGAAATTGAAGAAATGAAGTGAGATTGGAGCCTTGGTAAGATGCCTTTACCTCTAGGATAGTGGATGCTACGAAGTTCCTGCTAGAGGAGTTGATGGGTAGATTAATAACCTCGTCCTCGGAGACAAACAGCATCTCTGGCTCCAGCTCTAGCTCCTGGTGCTGGGGTACACGTGGATCCTCCTTAGCAACTCCACCTCCCCCACCACTCAACCCCCTTCCACCACCCCCTCCACTGCTGATGGTGGTGATGACCTGGCCAGGGGTAATAAACTCCACCCTAGGGGTGGGTGAGGAAGGCGTACTGTCACCAGGGGGACTGCCTGGATCAGTGGTCTTGATGGCGGTGGTGGTGGTAGTGGTGGACGTGAGGAGAGGGGTGTTGGGACCGACGGAGGAGATGGAACCAAGCTCCTCGCTGATGTCATCCTCACGAGGCAGGCTGGACTCTGTAAATGATACAAGTAACCCAACAATAATATAGGATGCAGAGAAAATCTTCCAAAGACAGTAGAAAAAAACCTCCCATGATGGTCTGTGAAAATACACTTAAAATACAGCTCAAACAATAGCATCAGCTTGTGTTTGCTCTCTTTTGTTAGCAAACACAATGAGTACGCTCTGTCAGAAAGACATGTTAATGGAATATGTGTACGCAGCTTCCTCATCATGTGGCAATGATGGATAGGCAATCATTACACAAAGGGGTTTGCTAATGAATTCAAGAGAGATGAAGTCACCAGAGGAAATTCCGTTGATATACCTGATTTGTTTTTGTTGGGGAGAGTGGCACCCCAGATGTCCTCTGGCTGGGGTGGTTCAGGTCTCTTTGGTTTACAGATATGACGCTGTGCCTCCAAGACATTCATAGTGATCCGTACCAAGGCCTTCAGTGTCGTCTTCAACTCAGCTTGGTCAATAGAGTACTAGGAGAATCACAAGAGAAATGTTGGTAAAGAGATGATAAGTTCAGACAAAGAGATTTAGCAGAGGGGCTATGTAAGGGGTAAATCTGATTATCATCATAAATTCTACTGTTATAATCAAAGGTGACTTTCTATACCACCGTTTGTTTATACTTAAAGTGATTTCACTTGAACCCAAGTATTACAAGTAATTTCTGTAATCCACTCTAAATTTTCATGAAGATGCTTCATAGCACCAGCCATGCCTTCATGGCAATGGTTCAATGGTTTAGATTCTCATGAACAATTGGCATGTATAAATCAAAAACGATCATTACAGGACTGTCACCCTTAACATATATGTGACCACTGACCAGGCACCTCAAAACCACCAAAAAGTCGCCAGATATGAATTTTTAGTTATAGTATGGTTCTGAAAGAGGAGATTCTCAGTTTTAAAATGATGTATAACTCATTAGCATTGGATGTTCCTAACCTGCTGAAGAAAGAGTAGAATGCACAGTCCTATTGAGTGTTACTTATGAAAAAATAAGGGTTTAAAGTTTGCAGTCTATTGAAGGGCTCTGACTTGCCAGGTATTATGCAAAGGTGATAAAAGGAGAATTAAAATTAAATAAAAATTTCTATGAAGGGATTATCAGATTGTCCAAAAACTTAGCATACTAATTAAGCACATCCTGCCTATCATGTTGGACAAGTATCAATACCAGAGGTTACTCTGTTTTAAAGCTAAATGGACAATCAAAATGAGACAAGTATTCAGGGTCATGAACCTAAAAACTAATTCCATAAAATCCAGAGAAGACAAACATAGATTTACTATAACACTGTCCAAAATACCACTTTTAGATTGTTTGGTGCCTCCAAATTGTTATATTACTTAGAAAAAAGTATACTCTTACTGGAAATATAAAAACTGATATTTGACCATGTTGACCAAAAACACCTTTATTGAGCTCTTACTGAAAATCACACAATTAGACTTTTAGGTGGTTTTGTGGTGCCATTACAATCCTCATTCTCTCACCTTGTAGAGTACAATGAGTAGAGACATGAACCAGGAGTGTCTGCAGTGAGGCTCCAGGAACCAAAGGGTGTAGTCTGGAGGATGTGAGTCTTGAGAGGTCTTCTGAGGAGAAGGGCAGTACTGCAGGAGGCTTAGCACCATCGGTAACACCATGTTACCAACCTTGACATTGTGGTCTAGCATCTGATTTTTTAAAGAACACAATAATGAACAAATGAGAAAGGATGGCATAGAGTGTCTGCATGGAGTTTCCAGGAACCATACTGCATAAGTCTTGAAGGTCTTCTGAGGGGAAGGGCAGTACTGTAGGAGGCTTAGCACCATCGGTAAAACCATGTTACCAACCTTGACATTGTGGTCTAGCATCTGATTTTTCAAAGAACACAAACGACAAACAAATGAGAAAGGATGGTATAGAGTGTCTGCATGGAGTTTCCAGGAACCATATTGCGTAAGTCTTGAAAGTCTTCTGAGGGGAAAGGCAGTACTGCTGGATCGAGGCTGAGCAGTATAGCTAACACCATGTTACCAACTTTTACACTGTGATCTAGCATATGATGAGTTAAAGAACACAAACAGTGGTCAACATTTCATACAAAATATAAAATGTTATTCAAGTGTTTGAATAATGAATAAATCCATTGATTAATGGATTAAAAAAATTATTGATTAATGGATTAAAAAAATTATTGATTTCATACATGATCTTTGCATTGTGCCCTATACATAGTGTACATGTCATCCATACTGACATAAAAAACCCCCATAAAACAATGACACTTAGGAAGACGACTAACCTTAGGCAATCCAGCCATGAAGGCGTAGAAGACTGCCGACTCTCGGAGCTGTTGGGGTGGAAGGTTAAAGGTCTTGCTGACCTGGTTGTAACCTAGCAACACCGTCAGGTGACGTAATACAGTGTTCTGCATTCAAATAAGAAATGTAATATTTAGTAGACATTGAAACTGTCACATCATTACCGGATGTGACATAGATCTAGATGTACATGTACTTCCTAATGCTTTTAATAAACTACACGTATTCTGATGAATTTGATTTTAAAAAAAAGAACAAAATATTATACATAATATCACTTCAATCAGCATCAAGTTTACTCCTACTTTTAATATTATTATATATAGGAATTACTAATATGAATACCACTTCCACAAAAACTACCATTACATCACCTATAACCACTGCCATTACTAACACATGTACTGATGTTAACGACACTACTACATCATCACTTTTTTCTGCTACTCTCATCAATATCCCAATCCTTTGAAAAGCTAATACATTTCAATTTACACTTTTGTTCAGATTTTTAAGACATAAATGAAATTAAGCATTTCATAACTATCTTCTCATATATAGGAATCAAACATTTGTGTGAATGTAATATAAAATACATTAGAATTGAAAACAGATATGAGTAAGAAGGCCATTATGTTTGCATTGTGTTATTACTTACCATAGCTCTTCCAGAGACTTGGTCATCATCCATACTGTTTGGTCCTGTCATGAACTGGAAGTATAATGAACAAAGTATAACAAGTTAACGCATTGCCTACAGGAACCGGGTGCTCCCTGTATTTAAGCCTATCTGTGTTAGAGAATTCAGAAGTCAACTGGTTAAAACTTAAGACATCAAATAGGGTGGCAGAAAAAAAAGATTTACATCTCTCACTTCTCCACAAGAAATGAAAGAAGAGCAACTATTTAGTATAGTTTTACTGAATGATCTGCTTATAAACATGAAAGTACAGTCCACCATCTTGTGTATTGTCATATTGAAAATTGCACTGATAATATGCACTTTATCCCAAAATATGTCTCATGATAATTCTCTGTAAGGCAAGTCTTTCTATTTATTTGACCAAGATCTCCTTAATAGAGCATCTTTGGTACATATTTATGACATTAAAAGATTACATCTGAAATCAATTAAAAAAAAAATCTAATACTAGGGTCCATGTATTAGTGAAACCTAGAGACTCTTTTTTTCTCATATCTAGGGTGTAATTAACCCTTGTGCCTACCTCAGAAGCGGATTCTTGTGGCATCACATGGAGAATAACATGTTATCAGAATTTTTTTCTAAACACAAAAATACGTCCAACATGTCTTTGAACTTACAATCATGAGGAGTGTAATAAGCTTGTGTACAGTCTGTTTATCAGCATTGGTCAAGTCGATGGTGAATGTTGGTATTTCTTCTCTGATCTCTTCCTTTATTCCCTTCAAATGCCCATCTGAACAAACAAGTAAACAGTTGCTTCACATCAATAATACAAACTTCATCCACTTTCCTCACTGTTGCAGTCATTCATCAATTTTAAAATACATGATTCAAGTTACATGTATCATATCGTTATGTCCTTGAGTAAGTAATTTCATCTACATTGCTTCCCCTCACCCAGGTTGTGGACGTCATTGTGGTTGGTTCAACATTGTGAGCATCTGTAAAAAGGTGATTAATGTAGCTGAAATACGACTCAGGGAGTAGATAATGTGCACATATTGTGTGTGCTCGAGCCTAAAACCGATGACCCAGGAAATAATATATCTATAAAGCGCTTAGAGACATCGAAGATGTATTAAGCACTAAATAAATCCAGAATGTTATTTTTCATATACCCAAAATAGCTTCTTAAAATAAATTCAAATAATTTCTGCTTAATTTAATTTGAAATGCATTAGTCTATGATTTAATACTGTCCAATTAAAAATTCTATAAATTCAGAAACAGTACTAACCATGGAACAAGCTATTCATCAGCAATCCATCTCCAATCAGAAAGTTATCTCCTCGGCAGTTGGCTGGCCTGCTGTAAGTTGATCGATCAGCTGAGAGAAGAAAATACACAACAACAAAAAAAAAGAAAAGAAGGAAATGAAATAGATTAACATCTTTCATTGTTAAAGGAGCAAAGGATAATTGCTAGATTTAACTTCTAATGAGTCTTTTTCTTTGTTCAAGGGTACCAATCACCAACAAATATTTTGCTCTGTATGTTAGAGGTTCCACGTCTTTAAAGTAAGTTAAAAATATGGGCTTCAAATATTACTTCTATAAAGAGATATTGCAAGTTTAATTACACTCTCTATAAGCGTAAAAGCGACTCGTGAGTAGACTTCTCGACGCACCAGTACGCGCTCCCAAGATGAGGGCTTGGTAAGAGCCTAACTCAGAGTTCAGTTCCACATGTGCACCTTCATGCTATCCTTTATTTCCTTCATACTATAGAATGCCAGATAAAGAACTTTGAGCTTGATTTTATACTTTCTAGCGGTACACGAATTATATTTTTAGGTGATTGGCACAAAGAATATCCCATGTAAATCAATTTTAAAACTGTTTCTGTTTCATGAAGAAAAATGTAGTCATTCTTAATCTCAACACATTGTTTAGCACTCATATTCTTAGGAGGGATTTGAGCCCTCTGCTCGGAAAGGGTTCAAGAACTCACAAGGTGGGAAGTTGAAGCGTGCAAAGCCAATACCAGTGGGCATAGACTTGCTCCTAGCCTTGCTATCCTGCTTGCTGAATGATGCCGATAGACGACGTGGTTTCAGCGTCCCCGACAGCTCAGACTGGGAGCGAGCCAAACGAGCTCGGTGAAGCTTGTTCATGAAGATGTCTGTTCGGTCACCAAGGCCGGCGCTGGAACGACTTGTGTCTGGGAATAAAATGCAAGAAATGCACTATGAAAAAGATCTTTTGGCAGATGCATTCATTATACTCTTTGTGAAAAGTACATATATTCACTGATTAAATATTACATTTGGAAAATGAGACAGAAAAAGGCAGGTAGAAAAACAGAAACAAAGAGAGAGAGAGAGAGAGAGAGAGAGAGAGAGAGAGATAGAGACAAAATGAAAGGTGGATAAAGAGAGGGATGGAGAGAGGGACAGGAAAGGAAAAGAAGGAGGGGGGAGGGGAGGAAAGAGGGGGAGAGAGAAAGACACTGCTAGCACCTTACCCATAGGGAAGGGAAACTCTTTGTTCTGTTCCATGTCCACCTGTGCTTCCAGAGCTAGAGTATCTAGACGATTCATAAAGAACTCCCAAGAGAGCACTGGTGCTGCAGGCATGAAGTGATGTAGGAGACGCAACTTAGATAGGATGAGAACACGATCTTCAAGGACCGAGTCCCATTGGAACTCTAGACAACCAACCAACACCTAATCATGAAGAACGAAAAGAGGTTCAGCAAATAAGATATGTTTTAGGTTACTATAAGGGAAGAGAATATCAGACATTAATATCTACAAATTTAGAAATTATATCGTACAATGAATCTGTTCCTTCTACTTCTGTTTCTCCTATAACCTGAAGTGCATGTATGGTGAGTGCTAATACCAATTTAACAAAAACTGCATAATAGTTTACTAGTACATTAATAACATAACTCCTACTACATGTACTACTACTACTACTATTATAGCTTCCTAACAAATAACTATTCTCCTAAAAACGTCTATGAAATTGTATTACATTAAGCTTAACTTGATATCTTTCAATGAAATGTTCTCTACCATATGAATAGCTCTAGCGAGGATGGCAGGAAAAATATCTTCTGTGGCTGCTACATGTACTACCGAACTATTACTACTTCTACTACATCATAATCAGCCTACCTTGATGACTTTCATGGGAACGCTCTCTATCATGAGAATAGCTCTAGCTGAGACCGCTGGACAGATATCTTCTGTAGCTACGATCAGAGAGCTGAAGGCATGGGCAAGAGAACCCATGATCACTGTATTGTTTCCTAGTGATTTCTTCTCTACACATCGCAGCATGACTGTCACCCTTTCAACTGTCAATACAAGGAATAGGAGACAAGTTAGAACACTTGCATTAATATTTGGTTCATGATACATGCTTTGGCAGAAACTGCTCTGCAGTCACTATCCTACATTTACCAGATTCTTAAATCCAACCCTGGACCAAACACTATTCCCAACCCTAGCTCTAACCCTACACCTAACCTTTAACCCAAATGCAACAACAGCCCTATATCTTTGATAAAATATAGTCTGGGACAATTGTTGTTGAAGCATATGCTGGAGCACCTAATATTCACTAACACTGGTTCGTTTGAATATGTAGGAATTCATCATTAATCCTGTTGGATTTTGTCTTGAATTCGAAGAAGAAAAAGGTCTTTTCTTATCAACAATTAACAGCCAGAACATATCAAAGATTTACTCGCATGTGTGTTATACGATACAGAATTGTGAGGTGCACTACGCTTAATATACACATACTATTTTGCAGCGGCGATTTTTCTAGGGTGGCAATGCCTCATTATATGGGAATAAGACTTAATAGTATCCAGGCAAAATAATGATCAATGATTTTTATACCTGCTCTGAATCGAGTCTGCCAGCTTTCACTCTCCACCTCATTATCCACCAAGCTCCACATGACGTCTGCTCCACAGGGAAGGGCAAAGCAATGCAGGATTAGGGGCACCAGGATCTCAACAACATGAGACAATTCTCCTTCCAATAGGTTCCAAAAACTATCAAACACATTTAGAATATATAAGGTAATCAATGCTTCACAATGCTTCACAAAGGACAACCCTTTCAAGACAATTGACCACATCTTGCGGTTTGGATTAATAACTTTTGATTCAGAGCCCTGAAAAATGTTCCAGATGTATAAGTAAAAAAATTTCTGCATATACTGTGTCCATTTTTTTTGCATGAGCATATTGTGTTTGATGCCAGAAACTTTAAAAAGGAGAATAAGCTTTAAAATCCTTAAATTGGCAATGCACTGAGAGGTTTAAAATCATTGTTTTTTTTGCAAAATTTGTATTTTTTTCAACTTTTCGACAAAGTCAGAATATAACTATTGTTAGTTTGAAGGCCAAGAAATAGTAACTATTCCTCGAAAATAGGAATGGTTAGCAGCCATGGAATGCAACCAGAGGAAATGTTATCTTTCTGTTGTTATTTTATTCAATATGATTTGTTTAATGTTTATCACATGGACTTGCTTAAAAGCAGTCTTCTTGGCTGAATGTAAGTTTTACTGTGATAAATAAATTCAGTTCAATTCAATGCATACCTCGGTATGAGTAAGTTCTCCTGTGCATAGACCAGGAATCCGACATGATCCTTAGCAGCTTGTCTTAAGCACTCTGCATTCAAGCAAAGTACCTTGACACAGTTCAGTAGATTGAGCAGCACATTAGGGTCTGGATGCTTAGATACCTCCTGTAAAGCAATCAGAAATTCAGATACAGTTATGATCAAATTCAGAAATATCAAGAAAATGTGCTCCTCCAAATAGTACACTAGAGTCTGGATGCTTGGATACTTCCTACAAAGAAATCATAAGTTCATACAGCTTTACGATCAAATTCAGGTAGACTAACAATCAAATTCAGAGAGATTTTTTTATGATCAAATTTATTAACATTTGAATCAGTTCCTAAAGAAGGTACATTTATTTTGAGAAGAATAAATAATTCTGAGATCACAAACTTCATCGACTAAAAAGGCCATTTTCTATTTCATTTTAATACACCCTGTAAAAATTCCTAAAATCACCAGGAAATTTATGACTGCAAGGAGAAGCCACATGCCTGTTAACTTACCTGAAGTAACATGAAGAGAAGCTGGAGTGACCTTGGAAGTTCCTCTAGTTTGATAGTGAAATCTCCATGTCCTGTATGCCATGTTGACTTGTCATGATCCCTCTTCCCAGACTTAGTTTTATCTCCTAGAAGCATAACAAATAAAGATGTACATGTACCACAGTCATTATAAATGCCTTCCGTGCTGTGGACTGCAAATCCCACTGAAAAATATGAGTTTTGACTTTTGAACAATGTGATTGGACTTCGAAGAAACAGTCACCTCCATCTTGAAGGTTATATCCATGGAAGATATCTTTTTCACAATTTTTTTTTTATTGGAACAAGGCATTTGAAGTCCGGATTTCACTCAAGAAAATTCATTAATGACAAATGTCAAGAAAACAAACAAACATTCTCTGTTACAAAAGATGTGTAAGTTTGAGCGCATACACAGGTAGTCAAGTCTCTATCCTTTGTGACAAACTTATATCTTGTGCCTCTATCTGTGGAAGAATATAGTAGTTCTACCTACCAACTAAACTTATGAGGTTATGGGTTCCAATTCCTACTATACACTGATGCTCAGTGTTCAGGTTACTTTTCTACAAACAGGTGGCATACTGTTCATAGGTAGCCAACAATATAAACATTGTAAATTTAACCAGTTGACTACTGAGTTTTGTCATTCCCATAGGCTTAATACAAGGGTCTACTGGTTACAGTAACCAATGGGTCAAAAATTCTTGAACTTTGGCAACTATCATTCTACCTTTTTGTGGTTTGAGTCCCCCTCCTGGTTTCTTGGCTGCCCTCTCCTTCTCAGCTTTCAGGTTGGAGACTGCTGAGAAGGCTTGAACTGTTTCAGCCTTCAGGACCTCTGTCCGAACTTCGGTTGCAGCCAGCAGACCCTGAGCTGTTGAATCAGTCTTATTCTGATGGAGGGAAAAAAGGTGGGAAAGAACTAAAATACCATTCAGCAATTGGGCTTGTGGTGCGTTAGGATAACATTTAGAATTAGCCCGAGCTGTGGGTCAACTCACAATGTACAGTTTTCACACTTACATCAAAAGGCTTTAAGAACACTTTTGAACAAGACTCAGTACGTTATGTAACTGAAGTATCTTCACCCTAGAGATGATAATGTAATCTTATCTAGAAAGAAGACAAACTAAAATGGACAGTATTCTAACAAGATTTAATTTGATATACCTTCACAATTCAAATATACGGACAGTAGTATCCTTTGTGGTATTATTGGTTAAAAGAACAGGCTAAGAACTGCTCACATGGAGAGAATCATTATCCAGATGTGCAACTGTATATGTGACCCGGCACCACAAAACCACCAAAAAGTCGCAAAAAATAATTTTTCTGATTTTATCACATTTGGATAGAACAAAGTCTCAGCTTCAAAATGATACATGACTCATTATAATTGAAACTTTCTAACCCTTTTAATTCAGCGCATGAAAGGAGCTGTAAGAGAGGTTTGCTGGTATTAAATAGGGAGGAAATGAGCTCTAAAGTTGAGGCCTATTCAAACGTGCGGAGTAAGAAAACAAGAGACAAAATCAACAGAGAACGAGTCAAAAGGCCATAGTACCCACTATGAATGAATTGTCGGATTAGGTTGATATTTGGTAGGAGTGTTAAACATACTTTATTCATTCTATTGCCAAGGCTTCAAATTGTGAACTGTAGTCATTTGAAAGTTATTATGATGCAAATGAGAGTATTCTAATGGGAGATTAAGCGCAGACAATGCCTGTTCACTCCATTTGGATGTCTTTCTTTGTTCCCTGTTACATAATACTGGTTTGTTACCTTGTAGTCCTTCTGATATCATACATTGAACCTGTAATTTAGCCTATAATTAACTTAAATAGGACCTACTCTTTTTCTTTTTCACAATGATTAACCTATGTAATTTGTTTTACATAAAACATACATACTCTTTCCTTGCTCACATGAATAAACTTGATCGTTCGTTAGCAACGAAATCCTTTTTCAGACTCTGTTTCGTCATCGAAATGGAACTTAAAACTGCTCTGTAATTTGCTTTCGCGACTATTGATGAACTGTAATATCAGTATGATGAGATTGCTGAGAGTTTATTTTTTCTAACAGTATAAAAATCATTGGGGAAAAGGTAATTTAACGCCCGTGAGATTGCAGTGATTTTACGAGGGTGAGCGGTACCGAGTAAAAAAAAAATCATACGGGAAGGCGAAGAATTAGGAAGAAACCGAAGCTGTGCGAAAAAAAACTGGTCTAGAAAAACTGTTAAAAACTCATCTTCTACTGCGTTTTAAGCTTCCAGATTTTGATATAAGGTACAGAAAAGAAAGATCTTTCAGAAAAAACAAAAATCCTAAAATCGAATTTTCCAAGCCAAATTTCCATTTCAGCTGATTACACAAAATCACGGCTTGCGACTTTTTGGTGGTTTTGTGGTGCCGGGTCACATATTTGAAAATAGACTTAAAACATATGTCATCAAATATCAACTGTTTTTACTGGTCAAGCACTATCTTAATTTGATATAGTTTGATGATGTTAATAATATATTGAATAGGTTACCTCATAATAGTCTGGAATAGAATGTTAGCATGGAATTAATAAGGTAAGTTATGTGTAATCTGTGAAAAACAATTGTAATTACAAACTGTGTGAATAATTTTTATTCTTGTCCAATACTTCATTCAGCTATCAGTAGACATAACATGACATTACAAGCTATTTTTATGAAACACAGTACCAAATAACTTTTCAACAATACTTAATTTTTCCATTATTCATCTTTATAAAGTGTTCAACATTCAAATTCATGATTAACAAGATGAATGCGCCTGCATCTCCCATATGCCTCCCCCTAAATTCAGTTGATGACTCAAAGTGTTCTTGAAATATTGTGATAACCTCTCTGACCTTTGACCTACATTTGCCAAAATCTAATCAGATCGTCTTTCTATGGGGATAAATATTAGCACCCAGTTTGAAGTTCATATCTGGAGTGGTTCTTGAGATATCGCGTTAACAATGTCAACACCTTAAATTTCAGAAATTGACCTCTGTGTCCTTTGAACTTTGACCTAAATATCTCTTAAATCTAATCAGATTGTCTACCTATTGAGATACATATTAGCACCAATGTACCTCAAATGGTTCTTGAGTTATCGAGAGAACGAGGCTAAAACCTGAAATTTCAGAAATTGACCTCTATGACCTTTGACCTAGGTACCCCAAAATCGAATCAGATTGTCTTTTTATGGTGATACATACTAACACAAAGTTTGAAGTTCATACTGCAAATGGTTCTTGAGTTATTATGAGAACGAGGCTAACACTTCAAATTTCAGAAATTGACCTCTGTGACTTTTGACCTTTGACCATCATACTCCAAAATCTAATTGGACAACCCGAAAACATAATGCCTCCCGCACCACCTTTGGTGAGGGAGGTATCAAAATCCCTTCTTGATTTTCAAGGTGACAGGCTTTTCTTTGTCTACAAATATTAGATACAATATTACAAAATTGGGCGGTACACACATAAAGCGTATGAGCACTGAGAGAGATAATTAGGTTCTGTCCGTTCCTACGCAACACATTTAGCTTAATTTCAATACACATACTCACAAATATACCAACAAAGAGGGTATTTTAGTGTATTAGTCTGATATACTATAGATCATGGCACAATTTATTACAGGGACACATGTCTTTGCTTGAAAAACTGTAACATAAATGTGAATTATTCTGTTTTAAATGAACACAAAACAAAACTATACACTTCTTGTGTTTACTGTAGTCTACTAAGGTTTAGAGGGACTTGCAGGACACCATAAGATACAAGTAAACATGATACTCACATAATTACAAAACGCAAAATCAGACGACACAAACAAACAAAACAAACGAGCATCACCATTCTCACATTTGGGTGATCTCAAGGGTTCCACAAGGAAAGATTTCACCAAACCATCACAAATTAGTCAAGGAGGAATATTCATTTTTGATAGCCAAGAAAATATACTTGGCTCCTTATAATCAAAAACAGTTTGATGTTCTGTTAGCTAGCTTTGACAAGTGAGGGAATTAGAGGTCTTTCATTCAAAAACAAATCTCCTAATCAAACATTGAACAATCATCAAGGAAATAGTCATCCTGTACTTGAACAGAATACAATTTTAATAGAATCACCTTGACTAATTATCTATGAGGAATTGGGTGGTTTTTCTATCAAGCTTTGGAAAATGAGAGAATTTAGAGGACAACTGGTTAACTTCAATATAATTCAATCACAGTATATCTTAAATAAAGAACAAACACTATTTCATCTAGTGTTGAGAGCTAGAAAAATGAAAAAAAAAATATGATAACGTGCATCTACATTACGTTTCAAGGGGGAAAGTGTTATTAATTTTTTTGGGAAAGGTCTCATATATTGAAACAAACATATCTTCAAGTATTCAGTTTTGATTTATCTAATTTGTATCCTTTATAAATAAAGATAAATAAATCTTTCTATGAATCTATGGATTAAGGGTACATTTAGGACAACCAATATTTCATCTTCCTAAGCAAGAGCATGATCAGACACACAAGTGATATCTCAAGACAATTATGACAAAAAGTACAGTCATCTAGAATTCATCCTTCTTTCTCTCAGCGTCAGCAGCCATCTAGGGTGCAAAAATAGTGATCTGAATACTAAGACTACATGAAGTGCTGGGAGGTGCTGGTTGTGAAAGCAGAGGTCAAAGGTCTTTATTTCCTTGGAGAGAGATAGAGTGACAGTGTGACAAATAATTACCTCAGGGACAGTGAGTCCCTGCAATTCCAACCCACAGAAGAGAAAAAAAAAATGGAAAGAACCATGGAAAGGCGAAAGAAAAATAGGCATGAAAAACTGAAATTGAGAAAACAGTGCAAGATGAAATTTGTGAAACAGAAACTGATCAATGAGAGATATATGACAAATACTTTAGGCAACCATCCTAGAATTTAAAAACAGACCTTAATATCCAAGTACATGTTAATGTGATTTCAGAGTACTCTATAATGAAAGAAATCATACATATTATTTAATGAGTCTACATGTATAACTTAAGACAAATCATAATGAAAGTGTATCATCTCTAAAATCAAATTAATCCTTCCTTCGGCCATTTTGGAGAAAATTATGTAAGTAAAATTTGAGATCAAGTCCAAGGAAATATAAAAGATGTGATTTTGAAACTGCATAAATGGATACTTAAAGTGAAATTCTGGTTTATGACATAAAACATACAATGTTTTATACGGTAATTACACATTTTCTAAACTATAGCTATAACATAACAATATGTGTGAGACATAGACAAACGATGATGAAGAATGGATGTATTCTAAATCAAAAGAATATCAACAAATTATCAAAAACAAAGAATAAACACAAACATGAAATATCAATAAATTTAGTTCAAATTTTCAATACATGAATAATATTGACAATATTTGTATGTATACACATGAAGGGCCCACAAGTTCCTATAAAACTTCCCCCCCCCTTTTATACAAAAGGAATTCTAGGATATCATCAGCTGAGACCTAAATGAACATTTTGATATATTGCTCTCCTCATTTAGTGGTAGTGTAGTACAATTACCAAATCTTTAAAATCTTTAATATATACTTGTAGGAAAAATATGTTTTATTATATTTTCAACCAGGAGGGCACTTTTGCTTGAACTATGAACACCCACAATGTCCTTATGACTTCCAGAAAATGAAATGTAGAGGTGATGACATGCAATCCAAGAGAGAAAAGTAGATGAAAAGGATTCTTTGCATTGGACTCTCCATAATAGAAGGAGATGTTTCTTCTCATTGTCATGACAACCCCTCACCATTACAACTTTTACCTTTGTGATTCTCTTATGTTTGCTCATCCCGCGATCAATGATGCTTTTGTTCTTCTTTCCCTTGACGTCATTGGTCTTACAGATGGTGAGGGCTTCCTCAAGACTCTTCTCAAACTGGTACTCTGAAACATCCGGCATGTCACAGACCTTGGTCTCCCCACCAGGGGCGATGCGTTCAAGGAGCTTGAGGGAGAGCTGGAACCACAGCGCCCAGAGCTCACAGAGACTACAGGACATCATCTTAACACCGTTTGTTCCCATGGCCTGGTAGGAGGAGAAGCGAGAGGCAAGGTCAACAGGCTGCTTAGAAAGCAGTTGAGAAAGTTCAATTGGGTATAACTCTTACTTCATAATTCACTGTACTTTTATGACAAATGCTTATCTTCCTGTATGACTTGATGCAGATTGTTATTACACACACAAAAAAAAAATTTTTGAAGTGGGTATGGTTCTTACTTCATAATTAGCTGTACACTTATGACCGATGGATTTCTTTCTGTGCTTCCCTGCATTACTGGCATGAGCTGAATCCTGTTTGGCTCCTGCTTCCTTTGGGGTACTTTGCTTCTCTTCCTTCTTATCCTTCCCCTCGGCTGAGTTGGTCTCAAACATGTTTTCCGTCACCCAAGGGGTTTGAAGCATAGTGGTTAGAAGGGACACAAAATCCTTAGATTGGCTGTGCTCTAAGCCTTGATGGAATGGCAGGTATTGAAGATCACTCTGTCAAGGTCGTAAGGTCAAAAGGTCACATTTAGAAGAATGAACAGAAGGTCATATAAAGAGGTCAGAAGAGGAAAGCTTTTTTCAAAAGGCTATGTCAACACAGCATAGAAGTATAGTGTGTGTAAAAAAATATGTAAATCTAAGTCTTATTTGACCATAATCATGAAAAAGATCATATTGTGCAGAATATTCTAAATATCTACAAAGCATGCAGCATAGATCTTCAGACATGGAACACATAAAATATGAAGAGAAACAAAGAGAGTTTTAAAAATGAAAATCTTTTCATGCTAATTATCATACACTTTTTTACAATAAATACACAAACTTAGCATTTTGAACTTTGTTTCCATAAAAACTGTCTATTTTCTGTTCGGCTCTTGAACAACCCTCCCAGAAGATCATATAATATTTTGAAGCAGGTTCATATGCTTTTCCCAGGTTAGAATAGTTTCATACTTTCTCTCTTACTAGGTGTCCTGTCTGTAACAAACAGGTGGTCAAGGCTGTCCTTTTACTTCCATCTCCATCTATACTCATATGCATGCGTACAGAACTCAAGCCTCGAGTCCAAAATGCAGGTTTGTTTGTTTGGTTTTTTTTTTTGCTTCATACTCCTTAACCGCTCACCCATAGAAAGCTGGGAAAAATTTGTTGGGTTTGATTTAGCACATATACTACCTATCCACAAATAATTCTTTTTAGGTGATTGTTTCCCTTTCAAGATAAAGTTGAGTTCTGGTCAGGAGATTGAATTGTGAAAGAAACTGTCTCAAAGCAATTGGGAAAGGATGATTATAATATAGCACATAAGGTTTTGGAATCACCAAAATGATAAGAAATTGACTCAATCCTGCTGCGAGTCACATGCACTGCACACAGAAATCTATATATGGGACTACACATAAACGTTCGGCCCGAACATTTCAGCTTTTTTTGTCATATTTTGAATGTGAGGGCATTTGAAGAGCAATCCTTTTCAGGGGACATTCCTACTATGATAATCTTCCAAACTAACATAAAGAGAATCAGAAAGTTCACAAATTACTTTTTACCTTTCCCAGAACTCAACCTTCTCTTTAACCTTTGACCCCCTACAGCCACTTTGACATGGTGCAATCTACATTCATGCAAGACCTTCATGCATACCACATAGAAGACTACATAAGACACATGTGGGATAGGAGTGCTTGAATCTGGTAGACACAGTGATGAACTGCCTTACAACTGCAAACATGCACTGAAATAGAAAATGAAAATGGCACATTTTATAATTGCACATGTAAATTGCACACAAATGTACGTCTGGTCATATTCCAGTGAAATAACTACTGTGATAAATCACGAAAGTGGAATTACAAGCCTCAAAAAGGATTATATTTCATCAATATGTCACACATTTAACTATACTTATAGGTTTATCAATCCATTGAATCTGATTTCAGTACAACATGCATTCCCAAAAGATATCTCACGATTGGTATTTCACAGTTTAACAGAAAGATAGTTATTTTCAATTGTAAGAAATAAGCACATAATCATAATATTCTTATCAATGCAATAACTGCTATTTTGACAAATTCATTCATTACTACTATATGTACACACATCTGTGTTATAAGCTTAATTCCAACTTATGCTATCACCAAGATCACTATCAATACAAGATCATCTTACTATCAATAATATAGCAACCTAACATAATCGTCATCATTAGAAACGTTTCCATATTTCTTTCACTGTCAACAGTAACATCATCATCACCACCACCATCATCTTTATCATTATCATCATCATCACCACTACCATCTTCATCATCATCATCAAAGTCCTCCTCCTCCTCTTCCTCCTCCTCATCATCATCACAATCATCAATACTATGATTGTTACCATCACATCATCCTCACCACTACCATCATCACTACCATCATCATCATCATCATCATCATCATCATCATCCTCATCAACATCATAAAATGTTATCAAATCGTTACCATTACCGATATTCTATTACTTTAACCGTAATCATTACAAGAGCCATAACCACTAGTGTTGTCATCCCCCTCATTACTGGCGTTAACCACCCTGTGAAAAGCATCTCACCTGCATGATGAGTAGATCCAGCATGAGTACAAAACACCGGAGCACCTCCTCCTCTGTCTGTTCCATCTTAGCCTTCTCATCCTTGTCTGGGCTCAGAGGTGAAGGGTCAATGGTGACATGTGGGGGCTCTGCCGGTAGAGTGCCCCCTCCCCCATTGGTGGGTAGCTCCAGGGGTAATGATTTGGGGGTGCTGAGGACACTTGGCTTTAGGGGCTCAACTTTCTTGGGGGTTTCATTTGGCTTGGGTATCTCTGTAGGCTTCAGAGCATCAGGTGGCTTGAAGGGCTCCGTAATCTACAAATGAAAGGATATAAGACTTTTTTTTACCTGAAAATGAAAAAAATTCTGGGCATCTGGAAAGAAACATAATGGTGTCCTCAGTGACATATAAGTTAAAAACCTATTTTATTTATTTTTTCTTAAATAAACCAACTTTATAAGTCCTGAAATCATGAAGAAGATGCTAACTTTTACATACTGAAGACTAAACAATTGGTGCTATCCAACTGAAAATCTATGTGACATTAAATTAGAATTGTTTTCTGTGTATATTGAAACACTTAGTACAAAACAACATGAACAACAAAAGAAAAATGAAAATTAAAGAGGAAACAATCAAATTGAAAAAACTAGTCTACCTTCATGACTCCATTTCCTTTATTCATGGAAATCGGAGATGCTGGCATCAGGGTATCAGCGAAGAACTTGATGACCTGTGTTGGGCGCCCCCCTTCCTCTTTTTCCTTGGCCTTGCTACTCTCCTTGGAGGAGCGTAAGTCCATGTTGGGTCCGACCACCACGGTAGCAGCACTGTCTGGTGACAGTGTTTGTTTGTTGGTAAACATGGCTACCTTAGCACGCTGGATGTCCATGACAGAGGAAAGACCCTCATTGAAGATGGATAGCAGGAGCTTGATGGGAATGACGATGTCCATTTCAGAGAGGACCTGGGGATGGGTCGAAGTCATTGGAAACAGAATCTCATTACATGTAAATGAATGTTACCACCATTACAGGGTGGCAATATTCTTCTCTTGTCAATTTCCTATATTCAAACTCACTGCACCCCAAAATCTATCCTACTTCATATAGATCAGTTCCTCTCATGAAATATTTCAGAAAAGTATATATATATATCTAATAATAATAATGGCCACTTACATGTATATAGGACTCATATCCATCACACAGTGACGCTCATGGAGCTTAGACATTATTACCCCCATTATAGCTGAGCCACCAAAGTAACTAGCGCTCAAGCATATCAGATACCCATTTACAACTGGGTGGAGAGTGGCAAATGTAGATTAGTGTCTTGCCAAAGGAAGTCAGTGCTGTTGTGGTATTCGAACCCCGTACCATGTGATCTGCAGTCCGGTGGCTTATCCACTAGACCACAACACCTCTACATATCTGAATAAATCACATCCTTAACAAACATGTATCATATGCTATAAAACATAAAAAGTCATTGTCTTTTATACTTTAACACATTCATGAGAACACACTCAGTAACTCACGATAAAAAATATGAATAATTAGAGAAGCACATCACAGGCATAGGAGATTGCATTTCCAACTGTAATGATACAGCATCACGGTAAACTAACAGAAAATTTTATCATTAAACACATAAATGAAGTACAGACCTGTAGCCATAGTAAGGCCTTTTCCTGTTCCTTAGCCTGTGAAGATTTGAACTTGATAGCTATGAAATGAAACATCTTATCAGATGAGAAAGGTAGAGGACACATATCAATGTCAAAGAGCTTGCACAGGATGTCCTGGAGCTGGACCAGGTCTTCTTCTTGGATCTCTTGTGAGATAGACTCCATCCAGGCTGGCATGATGTGGTCCCATACCTAGAGAATGATGGGATAAAATGAAACATCTTATCAGATGAGAAAGGTAGAGGACACATATCAATGTCAAAGAGCTTGCACAGGATGTCCTGGAGCCGGACTAGTTCTTCTTCGATCTTGAATCTCTTGTGAGACAGACTCCATCCAGGTTGGCATAATGTGGTCACACATCAACATACTGGTGAGGTAAAGTGAACACTGAATATATGCAATGTTTCTGTGTGATCTTATGCACTGAGATATAGTGAATTCGACATTAAAATTACACAATATTCCTCTGTGATCCTATATACTGTTGATTTAATGAAGTCATATTCAACAATGAAATTCTAATGTGACACTATACATGTACCAAATATTTGGTGAAGTCAAATATTTCCAAAGTGGTTAAAATTGGATGATGCTAAATATACTTTTTTTTTTCAAACACACAATGTAAAATGTGAACAATATTCCTCTGTTTTTCTTAAGAAAGCACCTTACTAGCTATTTATCTTGTGGAGGTTGCAAGCACAAGACAATAGTGCTGGTGTCGGCATGGAAAATCTATGTCGCCATGTCGCAATAAAATTAACGCCGATGTCGACATGTGTCGACATCTGGACACGAGTCAAACAAGTCTAAACTCGGGTCGCTCCCGTAGTGACCGTACACTATTAAACCAGAGTTACCCGACACAAATTCACAAGAGCTTTACATGGAATACATGCACTATGTCCTCATGGGCTCACACTCGCAGTCATACTCACTTACAGTTCTCAAAGATGCACACTGTCAACTATTTGCCCCAAAATTTGTTTTGTATGATCCAATTTATCAAGCATTAATGAAAGTCATGCGGTGCGAGTCAGCTAGTGTCGCATATCTAGGCATGTACATGTACGTAATGTATACCGGTCGCAGCTAGATACGCAGCGATCGTGTCGCGCGCGCGCGCTGCTAATGCGTATGTGAAACAAATCACGTACGCGCGCACGACGCCACGGCGAGGTACATGTAATTATATAAGACCCATTTTATGTCGCCATCGGAGCATGCGTGTCGACATGTCGGCAAAGTCCAAAACCAGTACTTTTGTCGCCATAGTGGCGACATCAGGCGTGTCGATACCAGCACTAAATTATGTAAGACCCATTTTATGTCGCCATCGGAGCATGCGTGTCGACATGTCGGCAAAGTCCAAAACCAGTACTTTTGTCGCCATAGTGGCGACATCAGGCGTGTCGATACCAGCACTACAAGACAACACTGCTTTTTTAAAACACTCACCTCAAAAGTAATTGTGTTGTAGGGTGTAAGAGCAAACACATTCTTCAGACCATCATGGAGTTCTGTAATGCGACTACACAATGTGTCCCTAGAAATGAAAACAGAAGAATGATGAACAGTGAATGCTCACTATCAAATTGAATTAAAATAAAGTCAAGCTACCAACTGGCTTGGATATGTTTTAGACAATCAAAATGAGCTAAAATGTTTTTTTCCAAAATTCAACAAGCTATAAGGGATTGCACAAATACATAGTGACCATGCTCATGAGTTCTCTTCAGATTTGATCTTTTAATCTATGCTTTGCAAAGATTTCACCCCAAGTTTGAGCCAACTTTAATACATTTTCTACTATGAGCTGTTGATTGTGGATTGGAGCTACTTCAGAGATAATTTCATGTCTTCTACAATATTAGATGCTTGATTATAGCTCGTGTCCATGTGGAGTTAGCAAGAGGACTAATGATGGAATGAGATCAAACAATCCTTACCAGTGGCCTCCAACTTTAGCATAATCTGCTGGGGTCGGCATAAGGCAGGAGACAAACACGCTGAAATTGGTGTTGAGTAGCTTCAATAGCCAATTGGTTACATACTGTCAGGACAGAGAAATGAAAGAAAACCTTACTGGATAAGAACTGTATTTCTATAGCCCACCGCACACTATATGATCGACTATGATCCGATTTTGGAATAAATCGCAATAGCATTAAATATAGGCATTTTAACAAGTGAAAGCTACCTGATTCAGGTTCTGAACAATGATATGGATACTCAACATAGGAATTTGGTGCGATTTCAGCCTTATATCCGGAATAAGGGACAAATCAGTTTGAAATCATAGACAATCACAGGACCGCTCTGACATCACTACGATTCTGAGCCGATTTGACCTTTCCTCCGACTAGAATGCTCGTAATAGGCCGTAATTTCATCTATCTATGTAACTATTCAGAACCCCAATCAACTATATTTTATGTGTTTAACTGTTTATATCTAATGCTATAACATTTTCTTTCAAAATCGGATCGTAGACCGATCATATAGTGTGCGGTGGGCCTAAAGAAAACTGAACGATCAGCCAATGTCAGAAGTAACTGAGCAATATCATGAAAATATCACAACTTTGTATTTATGCAGAAAACTTTCATGTACAGCTTGTCTTCACTTGGAAACAAAAATAACATTGATTGAAAAGATACAGAATATGATTAAGGGTACATATTACAAGCCATATTACATTTATCTTTGCATTCAAAATCAAATACATCTATAATTTTTTTTACTTACATCTTTCTTCAAGCCTTCCAACACGATACTCTCTTTAAAAAAAGGAATATAAAAAGGATTTGGATTAAAAATGTGATACCTGATACTTTCTGTGAAAAGGAATACAAAAAGGGAAATATATTGAAAATATGAGCTACACATATGACCAACCAGAATTTTCTGTAGAATTTCTTAAATATCGAGGACAAATCTTTCATCACGTTGAAGAAAAACAACACTGTAACACTAATACTGATCAGGTTATACTCTGATCTCAGAAACTACACGTATGTCAATATATCAACATTTTTAAGTCTGCAGGAGCTTGCAGATAAACAAGTGAAATATTATTAGAAATTCAATGAGAGTGCAAATTGGACAAATTTACATTAGAAACACTCTTTTTTTACACAATGAACATTTAAGGCCTTGCATATGATGTGACAACTGGGACAGAATTTTTTTTTTTCACATCCCATATACGAGGACAACACCAAGACTGTTACCTTGTGTGAGAGTAGCAGTGAAGCCATACCACTGAAACAGCATACTGAGCATTCTGCCTACAATCTCACATGGAGTTCTATCATTAGGTGTACACTTCTCTATAAGCAGCCACAGGCCGTAGCGACTCAAGAGACGAGAATCTTCCTCGTTAGATTCCAACTCAGACATGTCGTTCTCACGTGGTGCCTGGATGAGAGGAAAAGACATTGGGTTTGATTTAATAATAATAATATCCAAAATAATAATAATAGTTGTAGACTCTTGGGATTATACAACGGTAGAGCTTAATACCAAATAGCATCTCTATTAACCTTAAAAGGGCTGGGGGGGGGGTGGAATCCATCCCCCCTGGATGTTTGACGCGATGTGTTCAAGGATGATTTTTTTTTGTGCCGAGATTTTTTTTTTACAGCCGAGATCCTGGGGGGGGGGGGTGGATTCCATCCCCCCCTGGCTGAGGGAGCACCTAAATAACCTGGCCTTTTTAGAGTTAAAGCACTTTACATATATCATCACCCTTGTCATCCAATTACTTCACGCTATAGTTGTGTGCACCATCTCCACTCCCTGGGGAGCAGTTCCTTCCATATATTCATTCTAAGGGCAGCTCACAATTGACCACGACATCAACAACATTTGATTTAAGTGAGGAGATGTTCTGTTTCCCATATTGCTAATTATGATTTGAATAATGATGCACAATCATACAGATATACAATACATGTAGATGTACCATGAGAAATATTAGTTCATAGTTAGGACGTTGGTAAAAATGCCTGTTTCCAGTTGATCGGTAATGATGTTTACAACTATAAATTGTTCCTATATTGGTTTCCTGAAGTTTATGTGGAAAAGACATGCTTTTGATTTGAGAAAATCAGTGCTGAAGGCTCACTAGCATAAATAATAAAAATGGAACTCGCAACACTGATATCTAATATCTTTACTGCAAGAACTTCAGGAGATCGATTTGGGAACGATTTACACATGTATAGTTATTGTCACAGTTATTATTATTGGTCAAATGGGACCCGCCCTTTAGAGAGGTGTATAACTGGAATGCTAACCTGTGAGAATTCATCTGCTGATTCTGGTTCATCCACCTCAGCAGCAGCCATCAGGGGGTCCTTCTCTATCACATGGGCCTCCTTCAATAGACTGTAGGCAGAATATAAAACATGAATGCCATTACTAAAATATTTTGTTCAATCCTACATTATTATTACCACCATCACCACCACCATCATCATCATTATCATCAACACTGTCATCATCATCATCATCACCATCACCATCACCACCATCATCATTATCATCACCATCATCATCACCACCATCACCATCATCATCACCATCATCATCAGCAGTAGCATCACCATCATCATCACCACCATCACCATCATTATCTTCATCACCATCACCACCATCATCATCATCACCATAATCACCATCATCACTACTATCATCATCATCACCACCACCACCATCATCATCATCATCACTACCATCATCATCATCACCATCACCATCACCATCATCATCATCATCACCATCATCATCATCATCATCACTATCATCACTACCATCATCATCATCATCATCACTACCATCATCACTACCATCATCATCATCACCATCATCATCATCACCATCACCATCATCATCATCATCATCACCACCATCATCATCATCACCATCACCATCACATATACCTAATGATTGCCTCCACCAGTACAATCTGGGTCTCCTTATCACATGACCATGGATCATGAGGGAACTCTTGTATCACATGTTCACTGTCCCTGGGATGAATAGCATGGTGGCAGCACAAGCAGTAACAAACAGGCTTGTTGCCATGCTGTCCTGTACATTCCGATGCAAAGCAGGTGTAGAGGGCGGTCTTGTCGTTTGATGCACAGTTCTTTGAGAATGTGAAAATGCATGGGGTCAAAACCAATGTACATGTATGACTGCACTAGTCAATCATAATGGTCAGTATTCTACTAAAATTTTAAACCCCACACTGGGCCTAAGCTCTATTTAAAGCCAAAATGAACAAACAAAATTAGACCAAGGTCTAAGTGTCCCCATGACATTCCTCACATCGACTTTAACTGAATTAGTAGAGTGAGTCATATACATGTAGGGAAGCATGGGTTCAGCCACACTATGTACATGTACATGAACATGTATAATATTCATGAGTGTTAATATCTGGTTGTACATATCTTTCTGTTGTTTATCTGATTTTTCTTCAAATATTAAATAATATTTTTCTTCTTTGCATTTGCACATTAGAAAATTTGGGCAGACTTTAACATGTTAACCCTTTCAGGACAGGAATTATTTCAGGGCTAAATTGATCGCATTTCGTTCTTCAAATTGGCAACAACAATGTTTCTCTTTCAGTGCTACATGGTTCTAATAAGGTGTAATGTCTTTAAAAACAATATGCATGGTTAGGAATTTTGTTGAAAGTTGAAAAAAATTGCCAATTTTGATGAAAAACAATGATTTTGAACCTCTCAATGTGTTGCCAATTTAAGGATTTTAAAGTTTATTCTCATTTTCAAAATTCCTGGCATCAAATGCATTATAGTCATACAACAAAATGGACATATTGTGTGCAGAAATTTTTGCTCTTTCTACTCATGCATCTGGTATATTTTTTACAGCTCTGAATCAAAAGTTATTGAGCCAAACCACAAAATGTGGTCAATTGACTTTAACATGTTAACTACTGAATTCTCTCATTCCCATAGGGTTAACACAGGGATGACCCCGGTTCCAGTAGGCAGTGGATTAACTACCTCTCTAGAGCAGGAAACTGAGTTAAATACCACAAAAATATTATTTTTTAAAGGTAACAGATAGTTTTGGGAGGCCCTCAAAAACTTTTCGTGAGATTTCTTTGATTTTACTTAATAAAAAGCAGGGTACTAACATAACTAAGATGCTGTGAATTTTTTTCCTCCTCAAGTGAAATATTTACTGAATGAGAGGTGAAAAGTAATAAAAATCCCTGGCCCAAAAAAGAGGGGATGTAAATTCAAACAACGGCCACACACACTACTCACATTAGGATTGCTGTGTGTATAGAATACGCTACACATAGTGCGAAGCGCTGGGTTTATTGTGCGGGGGAACCTTCGGGTGGATATGGTCTTAGCATAAGGCAGTGAAAAGCCGTTACCAAGCGTTTCTTACAGATATTTACACTAAAATTTGTTCGAAATCGTGAATGGAATGTTAAATAATCTCGTACATGTGTCTTATGATAAAAGGAGAGTAGTATGTGACTATGTTAGATAAGTTTCTTGCCAGTATGATTTTTGCTACCGAGACTGTCTATGAGCTTTAAGGTAAGAAGTGACTTTATAAATATGCAGTAAGACTTGACAGCCATAATGTCAAGGATGTTTACAGTATATTGATGTACAAGTAAAATATGTGTCTGTTGCCTATGAATACAGAGAAAAACTGCATTTAAGGTATACATCATGTTAAAAGTGTTTTGAAACTTTAATAATGTAAGACTACATGCAAAACAAACCTTGTTTTCACACGTTCTGGATACATTTTCCAGGGGTGTCAGAACATTCTGCATTGGTTTGGTAAGTTCTCTGAAAAACAGGAGAAAATATGCATTGCAGATGATCACTTCCAGAATCATCCAATAAAGCAACAAACATCTATATTTCACCCCATTATGTGTGGGAGCCAAGCAAATTTAAAATGGTTGGATAAGAGATTTAAAAAAAAATCATTATGGCTCTAAATAAGTAAAATACTTAAAATAATATATTTTTTCAGCAATAAATTTCATACATTCGGAATTCATGTATCATTAATCACATGAAAAACTGAAAAAAAAAGAGAGAACACAGTTATTTGATAGAGGAAAAAAAAAAAAAAAAGAATGAAGAGGCTTACCTGCTGACATACTCACTGCACACTGAACATAGGTAAAGAGGAGGTGGTTGTTTACTGTGTTTACCTGCTATTGATGGATCCATACACATCTGTAGTGGAAAGATAATAGGGTCATTGTTTGCATGATCTATTCACACTCACTCTTTCAGAATGTCACATCAAGATTTCTCGTATGTTTTAACCCTTTCAAGACAATTGACCACATTTTGTGGTTTGGCTCAATAACTTTTGATTCAGAGCTCCAAAAAATATAACAGATGCAGGAGTAGAAAAAGCAAAAATTTCTACACACATTGTGTCCATTTTTGTTGCATGACCATATTGCGTTTGATGCCAGGAATTTCAAAAAGGAGAATAAGCTTCATAATCCTTAAATTGGCAACACATTGAGAGGTTCAAAATCACTATTTTTTATCAAAATTGGCAATCTTTTCAACTTTTCGACTAAGTTTCTAATGATGTATATTGTTTTCAAAGACATTGCATTTTGTTAGAACCATGTAGCACTAAAAGAAAAATATTATTGTTGCCAATTTGAAGAACAAAATGTGATCAATTTAGCCCTTAAATAATTCCTGTCCTGAAAGGGTTAATAAGTCAATTCATTTATGTATTCCACTTCATGGATACTTCTACAACCCTTGTGAATTACTCCAGTCACATGTTATGTATAACAGCAACCACATGAATCCAATCTACCTTCCTTAGATTCATTAGTTGCTGCAAGGTCAGGCAAGCAGTGGAGCTGTCAAAAGAACATTAATGAAATATATATGTGATTTTATGTAAACAGCTGAAATGGAAATTTGGGTTGGAAAATTTTATTTTGGGATTTTTGGTTTTTCTGAAAGATCGTTCTTTTCTGTACCTTATATCAAAATCTGGAAGCTTAAAACACAGCATAAGACGAATTTTAAACAGTTTTTCTAGACCAGTTTTTTTTCGCACAGCTTAGGTTTCTTCCTAATTCTTCGCCTTCCCGTATGATCTTTTTTTAATGGGTACCGCTCACCCACGTAAAATCACTGCAATCTCACGGGCCTTAAAAATTACATTTCCCTAATAATGTTTATACTGATAGAAAGAATAAACTCTCAGCAATCTCATCATACTGATATAACAGTTCACCAATAGTCGCGAAAGCAAATTACAAAGCAGTTTTAAGTTCCATTTCGATGACGAAACAGAGTCTGAAAAAGGACGAACGATCAAGTTTATTCATGTGAGCAAGGAAAGAGGATGTAAGTTCTATGTAAAACAAACTGCATAGGTTAATCAATGTGAACAAGAAAAAGAGTAGGTCCTATTCAAGTCAATTATAGGCTAAATTACAAGTTCAGTGTATGATAACAGAATGACTACACAGGTAACAAACCAGTATTATGTAAAAGGGAACAAAGAAAGACAACCGAAAGGAGTGAATAGGCATTGTCTAGTGCAGGTGTCAGGCCACCAAGGTGCTCTTAATCTCCCATTAGAACACTCTCATTTGCATCATAATAACTTTCGAACAACTAAAGTTCACAATTTGAAGTCTTGGCAATGGAATGAATAAACTATGTTTAACACTTCTACCAAATATCAACCTAATCCGACAATTCATTCATAGTGGGTACTATGGCCTTTTGATTCACTCTCCATTGATTTTCTCTCTTGTTTTCTTATTCCGTGCGCTTGAATAGGCCTCAACTTTAGAGCTCATTTCCTCCCTATTTAATACCAGCAAACCTCTCTTACAAGCTCCTTTCATTCGCTGAATTAAAAGGGTTAGAAAGTTTCAATTGTAATGAGTCATATATCATTTTAAAGCTGAGACTTTGTTCTATCCAAATATGATAAAATCAGAAAAATTATTTTTTGCGACTTTTTGGTGGTTTTGTGGTGCCGGGTCACATATGTATACTGACCTTCTAAAGTCATTGGTTGTTGAAGGCTGTCTTTTATTATGATTTATAAAAGTAAAAACCTCACCCTTAACTAAAAGTATATTAACTGATTTTATAATAATCAGAATGTTTATGAAGTTGTAAACTCCTAATTTTCTTTTCTTATTAGGATGCCAGAAACCACTGCAAAATTTTCCATATGCCCTCATATTGACCATAATGGTAGGAATACTCCTAAGGTACATGAAATGGTGTGCATGTTGTGGGCTTGAATGAATTTGATGACTGGGGCAATAATCTGTTCAGTGCTTCAAGATATTGGAATCATGTGCTAGATAAATCAAGAGTATTATTACAGTCAGTCTTTACCTTAACAGCAGCATTGTTGACAGGTGTGAGACAGTTGGATCTCTGACACAGGATTGGCTTCCAACCTAAACATTAAAATAAAGAAAAGAGTCAAGTCTGCTCTCTAAACTCTGAGCATTTGTGATTAGTAGATAGGCAAATATTTCTATGTATGACTTTCAGTGAGTAGTCACTTTGCTTCTATAATAATTCATTTCATTTCCTTTCTTTCTTTCTTCCCTTTCACTTTTTCAAAATTCCTCTAAATGCCCCATAAGCATTTTTTCATGAAAGAATATATCAGCCTTTTCACAGAGGCTCCCACATGGTGCTACCGAAAGCCTTCAATTGTGAATACTTACTCACCATGGAAACCTACAGAGAACACCTAATAATTCATAGGTTTACAAAGTACCAGTGCGTACAAAAAACGTGTTCAGATTTAGGGCCCTTGAGGAACTTCTTTATTTTGTATGTATGCTAGAATTTCCTACAGGTGTCACCTCCTGTAACTGTCGTAAAAATTGTCACAAAATAATCTTCTGTAAAAGAATATACCCTAATTAAAGTTTATGTGTTCCACCTATTTTAGCTCCTTGCTATCTTTTCTATGCTCATCAGGTAAAACACAGTTCTGGACACATCACACATTAGTTACAGAATTGTTTAATTTGAACAATACATACACAATGTATAATGCATGTACTTCTACATGATGTAGATAACTACCAGATAACTACCTCTCCCCTGGACAACTACCCTCTTAGGAAAACTTCTCTCTTGATAATACTGCTGCCTATATTAAGGTAGTATTTTCCCACGAGGTACATTAGGTGTCCAGGGGCTCGGGGGATGACTCTCCTCTGGATTAGTTGTGGGGGGGGGGGGGGGGCAGGGGGGCTGGTGATTCATGGGGCAGATGTACTAAAATATTGATGTACATTATCTAGTAAAAGGCATATGACTGTTTTGACTCACAAGCATATGTGAATTCCCTATTGTCCATGCTAGCAGGTACCAAGGCAGGCCAGTAATGGAAGAGAAGGTTGGCTGCAGCACCTCTTGCTGTGGATGGTCCAAAGGCAATGGTGCACAGAATGTCCTACAAAGTGACCAAGACATTTTTAATGAATATTTTTCTTCTGAAGACTTGCAAGAGATGCATCTACAATGGTCAGATATGTTTTTAAAAAATTCAAGGAAATTACTCCAAAAGTTTCTCTAAATATTGTTGTAGGCTTATGTATTCACTTCAGGCTGTTCTTACCAATGCAGCCAGGGCCCATGTCCAGATCAGTCTCAAGCAAACTCAAACACAATACCCTTACTTTTGACCAATCAGGGGCAAGATTTCAACTCTAATAAATCAAAGCAGAAATGTTGAATGGCTAATGATATGTGAGTTTCAGTTGATTATTAACAAGTTATGAAAAATACTTTGTATCTGCAGCACATTATAATAGGGAATACAACATAAAGTACATGAGGTTTGATACTGTCTGGACCCACTTTTCAAGTGACTTAAGCCAATAATTTGAAATTACAAACAGATGTATAACACAGTATTCAGATTGCATGTCTAGATGTAATGGCTCATTTTGCATGGTTATGGCTTTCTATCTGACTTGGTTATATTTATGTATTCCTCCCAAATCTTCTCCTTTCTCACTTACTATCTCCTTTCTTTCCCTTCCCTTCCTCTTTCCTATTCTTGACTCTTTTTCTTTCTCTGACTTTTCACATGTTATCTTATTATTTGTGTAGCGTAAGTCTTTGTATCTTTGTTTTGCTTTCAATTATGTATCTTTTTATATATTTAATGCGATTCTATTGTATTTATGTACATGTATATCTGATTGTAAATTGACCCCTTCAGTACTGCTGCTGGTCAATCATCATATACCAATAAATAAATAAATAAATAAATAAAGTCCTATAAATCTTACTCACCTTAAAGACCCCAGGTTTGTATGTCATAATAGTTTCTACCAGCAAGGCATGGTGAGCTAAATGAGAAATAAAACAATGGAAGTAAACATGATGGAACAAACATCAATGGATACAAACTTGATGGTATTTACTGATTTACATACAAACTTCAATGAAACATTCCATCCATAGAGCTATCCAATATGACTGGGCCCCATCTTACTAAGTAGGCCTGGGAATAATATTCAAATATTCCAATTATTCGAATAGCTTACCGCCGACCGATAAACGAATACCACTTTTCTCACCATTCGAATATTTGTCCAATAACGAAAGCTGACTAACAGTGATTTTGACATTTGATTACCTAAAACATCATGACAAAAATGATTTTTATAGCATCAAAAAATACTGCATAACAGACGATAAGCACAAAAAAGGCGTAAAGAGACATTTTCCTTGCTAAAATAATAATACAGAGGTCCAAAATATGCCAAGAAAAGTTAAAAAACCCCCACAAAGTTAAAAGAGTTATGGCGTCACTTAGACAATGAAACACACGCCGGTCGGCCACAATTGGTTTATAGTCACCCAGTACGATACACAGCGGCCTAGCTCACTATGTGCAGAGCTCTGCGCTTGTGTATTGTGACTAGCTAGTTCAGCTTCGATTTATAAATGGAGTAAAGATGATTGTAATTCTTCAAAGATGAAACATCATTGCAATTTTCTGGACACTATCAACAATGTTTTAAAAAAATTAAAAAAACATCTCTTAACAGTAATCCTGAGATATTATTTGTTTTTTGTTTTGATAGTCTTTGTGATCATATTTCATCTCATACTTTGTGGCTAGCTGCTGTGCTTGTGTTGGTGCATGTGCAATGTGGCTTGAATGTTTCCTTCGCGGTGTGCGATAAACTTAAGAAATTAATGTTAACTTTCGAATATCATTTCACTGCAATTTTCTTAACGCTTACAAAATTGTTTAAAAATATGAAATATTATCACTTTATGGTAAACTTGTGTTGTAACTCTCTATGTGATATTTTGTTGTTGTCAAGTTGATAGTTAATCCTATTTCGTCTGGTATTTTATGGCTTCCTTGCTTGTGTTAGTGCATGCGCATTGTGGCTTGAATGTTTCCTTTGAGGTGTACGATAAAGCAAGAATTATTGTTAACTTTCAAATATTTCACAGCAATTTTCTTGACGCTTGCAGAATTATTTAAAAATAGGATATACATGTATGTGACCCACCACAAAACGATAAGTCAGAAATTTGGGTTTTTAAAATTTCAACACAGTTTGAAAGCTTAGATTCTAAGCTTTAGAATGATATATAACTTGTCTTGTATGGACCAAGCAAACCCTTGTAAATTACAATGAGAATGTCAACGTGTCAGACAGACTAATGACCAAAACAATAGAGAAAAACGAGCTCTAAAGAAGAGTGACAATTTAAGAGTGCCTAATCTGTGTCCTATGTTTGTCGCACAAAGGTTGAGTCAAAACTCCCTAGCTTACACTGTGAAGTACTAATTGGATTGGGTTGAAACTTTCCATACCTTCAAAATAGATATATTTCTTTGTTTCTTTAGATTTTGAATATCAGACAGTGCATAGTTTTTACGCTATACCAGAAAAGAGATATGTAGCACAATCCCGGCAAGTTGACACACAAAGTTTGAATGTCCAGAAAAACATGGTCACTTTGAATGACAGTAAAAATTACCCTGAAATTTTGTCAGATGGTAGATTAATAAATGAACTTTCAGGAAATACAAAAAACTTAAAAATCAAAATTTCCACCCCAAACCACCCTTTTCAGCTGTTTACTCTAAAACTCCCATTGCGACTTATTGGTCGTTTTGTGGTGGAGGGTCACATATTGTCAATTTACGGTAAAATTGTGTCGCAACTGTCTCTGTGCTACTATTTGTGGTTGTTTTGATAGTCCTTGTAATTCTATTTCGTCATGTATTTTCATTTCGCTGTGCAGAGGGATTCAGCTAATCAGCGATATGTTCAAGTAGTTCGAAATATGACTACCAAGAATCATCGTGGTGAGCTTCATGATGGTGATGAACAAAGGCAGTGTGGACGTATGTATGAGACTAGTAAGTCTGACTGCCCTGTACAATCTTATATTGAATACATCTCACATCTCAATGAAAACTGCAATGCACTTTGGCAGTGACCAAAGGCAGCAAGGCCTCTTCACTCATCTAACCCTTGGTATGACAATGCACCACTGGGGCTCAATACAAAAGGACAATGATTTCAAAAGAAGCTCAATGTTCAAAAGTGTAAACAAATCACTGCATCTGTGCAACAGCCATTAACAAGCTTGATACTGCTGGGTTCGAAGCTCAACATTTCTGGACATAAATCAGAGTCGAGCATTAAGCATTACTCTAGAGTAGAAGAGAGTCAGAAAAGGAGTATGAGTTTAACAAACGCCAGTAGATCTAATGATGTGAATGTACAGTCAGAGTCATGTTCGTCAACCATTGGATCATCTACTAGTAGTTCTAGCCCTCCACAGCTGTTCATACAACGTGCAGGAAGACCTAAAGCTAGTAGCACTAGCACAACTTTGCCTCCATCACCACCATAATCATCTCAGCTTGATCTCAACCAGCCAACTACATCCCCAGTGAACATAAATACATCGGTCAGCTATCAAATGCACCTTCATTTTCACCACTGTAATGTAAAGGTAATCTACAATAAAAATAACATGCAAATGAAGACAATGACTACTCTGTAGAAAGTGCAAATATTTTCCATTGTTCAAGTTTGGGATTCAAGGTTTCATTTTTGGAGTTAGAGTGTTACACATCATTGGAGAGCTAACATTTGGAGTTTATTTTGTGAGGTAAGCAACTTTTGTAGAGTTAAGAAATTACAAATGTACCAAACAATATATTTTCTTTCAATACAAGCCCCCCCCCCCTACCCCCTCACTCTTTAGCTATGGGAATCATTACCCATAATAAAAACATCAAATTATGGTGAATTTTTGAATTTCCCAAACCAAACAGTGGTTGTTACCTTTGTTCTTGCAATGTTGTAGAACCAGCATGATAACAGCAGACATTGACATAGAAGCATATGTCTCTCCTTCCCATCCCATCACTTCAGCTGTACAGAAAGAAAAATCATTCATTTTATTAATTTTTTTGGTGAAGATTTAAAGTTTGCATACATTACGCACCCAAGAATGCTTTATGTATGCAACATGCATTTTGACTATTCAAATACCATAACTCGTAACAGGTGAATGTAATGGTAAGTCAATAGATAAAAGTGTATAAATTTGAATACATTATGAAAATCACCAATTGCACATTTGCAACATTTCATAAAAACAGCAGCAAGAGATTGATGCTACTCATACACTAATCTTCTTTTGTCAGTTGTTTCAGGTATTCAAATTTGAGGCCTTATCAAAAGGAAAATGAATAGAGAGTTTTCATAACTGATAATTTGCAGATAATTTCTAGATAGATTTTTTATACACGATATCATACTCACTGAGGCAAATTGGAAGCAGCGTGGTACAGAGAAGGTCTACAGTCTCTTTTTGTAGTGATGATTGGAATACAGCAAGTGTAGATGCCACTGTATGAGGGATAGTGTCAATAGTCTCTGGCTCCAGAAACCATAGTATGCATCCAAACAACTGTAATATGGCCTGACCAAAAGCTGCACCATAACAAAAAACAAGCATATAACACGACTCCATTAAACAAACCTTGATTTCCCCCGACACGCTTAAAATCTATTAAATACATTTTTACACAAAAAATATGTTGGGATTACATTTGAATGCATGCATGTCTGCATTTCTATTTCCTTCAGTGAATTATTGCTATTCATCTGCACTAAGCCCCTGCAAACGGAATCCTTCTTTGCTTACCAAACTGTCCATACTGCACCAATGGGACGATATCAACCAGTCCGACCAGAGTCTCATACAAGCCCAGATAATCAAGGCTTGGGTAGTGTGGGATGCGAAGGTTCACACGCTTTCTGGCTGTGCCAAACTTGGGTTCATCTACAAGTATGTCTACATCACCAGGTCCTTCTTTGAGGATGCTGTAAAAATAAGTGAAAATATGATGCTTAAAGATAAAGTTGAGTTCTGATCATGAGATTGAATTGGGAAAGAAACTGTCTCAAAGCAATTGGAAAAGGTTGATTATATTGCAAATAAGAATTGGTGTATGCTGTAAGGTTTTAGAATCACTGAAATGAAAGGAAATTGACTCAATCCTGCTGAGGCTGAGAGTCACATACACTGCACACAGAAATGTATATATTGGACTACACACAAATTTCAGCTGTTTCTTGTCATATTTTGAATGTGAGAGTATTTGAAGAGCAATCCTTTTCAGGGGACAAATCTACTATGATAATCTTCCAAACTAACATAAAAAGGATGAGAAAGCTCACAAATTATTTTTTACCTTTCCCAGAACTCCAGCTCCCCTTTAAAAAGGATGAGAAAGCTCACAAATTATTTTTTACCTTTCCTAGAACTCAAGCTTCCCTTTAAGTTTTACTGAAAATTAGATCCGACTCAGTCATTCAATCAGACACCATCTTGTGTCATCAAAATATTTTCTCAAAAGATCACCTCAAATTGCATGGAATGAACCAATTGTCCAACAATGTTTTGCCCTGTATGTTTGGGATTTAAAGCTGGTATACCCCTCCCCCCCCAAAAAAAAAACAAACAACAACAACAAACAAAAACAAAACAAAACAAACAAACAAACAAACTTCAAATACATTTCAATACAAGATATCACAAGTGAAAAGGAATTGGAACTTTTTAAAGTGTATAGAAGTGAAGTAAAAATATCAAAAGAAACACAGGCCTACTGCTCTGCAATTAAACAGACAAAATAGCACATTAAAATATATTCTATGCTCTCAATATACTGTGACAATAGTTATGCACAGAAACGCACACATGTCCAGGTGCATTCCCCTAATACCCTTACCAATGACATGATAGCCCCTATGCCTGCCCCTGCTAGTAGGGTATACATGTAATATACTACTGTATGAAATGTAAGGTTAATCATTAAAAGGCTTATATGTAACAAAGATAACTTCAAATATCAATCAGAAATCACACTTGCCCTATAATCCAAAGAAATACATCAACAGTTATCATCAAGAGTACTTTTGACAACCTTAAATTTGCATGGGACTTACTTTCTTAGAGTGTGAATAAAATACTTGAGGGTGTTGGATATATCTATGCCTGTTGGAAGAGGGGCAATGTTGTAGAGAATTCGGTTCTGATAATCCTTCACATTACGGATCTTGGCAGCAACTGCAGCATAACAAAAGGGAAAACAAATGGGAAGAATGGTGAAACATGAATAACTAATAATAAGCATACATGTAAGGACCTTCCCCATACCTGTAGTTTTACCTAACATAATTTATTGTGATAAAAAAAGAATACTACACATAATCAACAAATATAGCAATTTGGTTATAATTTCTGAATTTCATTAAAAGCACTTAGATCTTATCTGTAAGAGACAGCTACAAGTACCCCTCCCCCCCCCCCCACCAATTATATATATATTTTTATTTGTTGTTAAATGATAAAACCACAGAAATATATATGAAGAATTCTCTACCATCATACCAACGCTCCTCTGTTGGCCAGCGATACTTTGGAATATGAAGAAAACAACACAATATGACTCAAGATAACACTCAAAGTGATTTTCTTTGACCTGAATTTCAATAGAACTGTACGTGACGCAGAGTGAGATATCACTTGTTTGTCAGTAACAGTAAATGTTCTCTTTTGTTAGGCTTCCTTCTACATTTTAGGATGATAGAAGAGCTGATTTTCATGCCAAATTCTTCAATAGGATCTTTATCACCTGGATAAAGTGAAATTTTCTGGCTGTTTTTGGTCGGCAATCTTGCTCTTTCATTGCACACATATGTGCTAGAGATTACGTACTCTCTATCGGAGGCAATGCTCTGTGGTATGAAGGTATGGAATAACCTTGTGATAAGCGAGTGCCTCACTGATGACAATACCCGGTTTATACAAGTGATTTTAATTTATAACAACATTTTCCATAGACTTCAGCCAGAGTTATCTTTGGCCGAGCATTACTTCAAGGCCTACGCCACAGGATAAGCCAAACTAACATTAAGAAAAGAATGTTAATTAGTTCTTCAATACATATTTGAATGGTTTGAGACATAGATCTAGTAGTAGTAATGCACTTGTCAATTGTAGTCCCGACCCCTGGGTACCCGGGGATGGCCGGGACTTGCATCGCAGTTGCAGTTTTCGGATGTTACATCACCCGGCCAAGTCCCGGCCAAGTCTCCGACAGGTCGGGCAATATTTGCGCGGAAATCCCCCACCAAGTCCCCGACAGGCCGGGCAAAATTGAAGTAGAAATCTCCGGCCAAGTCCCCGACAGGCCGGGCAATATTTGCGCAGAAATCCCTGGCTAAGTCCCCGACAGGCCGGGCAGTATTTGCATAGAAATCCCCGGCCAAGTCCCCGACAGGCCGGGCAGTATTTGCGTAGAAATTCCCCGGCAAGTCCCGACCCTCGATAGCGGGGCATTGCTTTGCAACCACCAGCAATCCTGCTATCGAGGGTCGGGACTTGTGCCTGGATTTTTAAAGGCCAGTATCGAAGCAAACCCAACAATAATCATGATATTTCATTTACCGAATGTTATCAGGCATTCTGCACTTTATCTACCATGCATTTTAATTTATCGTCATTCCGCCACGTAGCTCGGATCGATTTTAGACTAAGATTGCTGTGCAATTCCTGGCATAGACATAGCATGGTGGTGTGACAAAATATTGTGCACAAGGTAATAATAAATATCTCTAAAACTAGAAAATATTTCGAAAATCCAATAGCACCAATGGATAGAGGAACCTAAAATAATCAGATACGATATTTTCTTTCAAAATGGGTGAGTATAAAACAAGAAAATACGATAAATCGGTAAATTTTCCTACTTTTTGCGAACGGTTTCCGAAAAATATGAAGCTACGGACAAGGGTCTAACGTCATGTACAGTAGGCCTATCATATTATTGCATGATAATTTGCCTTGCAAATGATGCAATTAACTTGCATTTGGAGGATTGTTATGTTGGATTAATTAGATTCAATCTCACGTGCGTGAAATTAGGTATCCTTGTTTACATGACCCTTTTTCAGTTCCATGCGCGATCCAACATCAAATCTTGAGATCGCGATATCTCTAAAATTCTTTGTCAATCAGTTTCCTTCTTGGACTTTTATTTGAAGACTAAAATTTCGCTTTCTATTTGGTATATATTGTTTTGAATAAATGACTGTAGAATATAAGAAATTGCTTATCGAATGTCACTTTCCTATCAATTTTTAAAATGTGCGCGAAACGAAATATAGTCACCCAATCATATTGTTATTTTCCGTAAATTGTAACTGTCAAAAACAGCCAGGAGGGGGAGTACTCAGATTTGGTTCCGACGGGGGTGTACTGCTGAAGCCGAGAGTTTGGGCCAGCCAATTAACCCCCCCCCCCCTTCCCGGCCAGGCAAACTGATGCAAATTTCCTGAAGTGATTAAATAAAATCCGTTTCTGAGACACACGCACATGAAAGATGTGCCTCTGCTCCCTCTACTCCTGGCCAGAGGCACAGCGTTCATCGTTCATAAATGTATTCATTTTTTATATCAATAATATGCTGTTCTCCCAATCCACAGGGCATTGGGAAATATTAAAATCAAAATAAACAAATGGTATAAAAAACATATGGACAAAACAGAATTTAAAAAAAAAAAATACACTTCAAATAGTGTTTGAAATGGGGGGGGGGGGGGGGGGGGGGGACTCCCGTGTCCATAAGAGAATCACAGAAAAGGAAAGGAAAAATTAATGAAAACAGCTGGTAAAAAAACAAACAAAAAACAACAACAGAACAAATTATTCCACAGATCAGATCCATCAAACATGACTCTGTCCAAAGTAATCCAAGGTGAGTTTTACATGTTGCGTCTAGACTTTCACTGGACAGAATTTTCAATATTTTGTTTTATAAATTCTGTTGAGAACTTGAGACGTGGAACACCATGACACAATAGTCAGAGCAAAATTGTATATCAGAAATACGATTTTTGCATCTGAAAACTTTTAAAATGGTTGTTTATATCATACCATGATTAATCTGTGGTAGCCGGGGTGGTAGCTACCGTTGACCCGGGCTCATTATTTCCGTTATGATGGGATGGCCATATTTCGCAGCACATTTTAAAAATATCATTGCCAGGAAATTAGAAATTTCGATGCACAATTTCTCATATTCTACAGAACTTATTAAAAACGTTATTTATTCAAATGTGTCCGAGAAAGAATTGACCGACAAAGAATATTTTGAAGATAGCCTATATACATGTATCGTGATCTCAAAATTCGATGTCGGATCGCAACGCGCATGGTTATATGGAACTGAAGTTTGCATCTAATTAATCCAATGTAACAATCCATGAAAGGTAAGTTAATTGCATCATTTGCAAGGCAAATTATTATACAGTCATGTGGTATCCCGTTTTACTATTCACAAGTTTGATGACATCTCTCAAAATGAAGATTTCTAGACCCCTGTCGGTAGCTTCATTTCGGAAACAAACGTAGGCCTTAAAGGTAGCAAAATTTGCCGTTTTTTTGTCAATATCTTCATTATTGCTCACCCAAATTAAAAGAAAATTTCATTTCTAAGTAAATTTAGGTTCCTCTATCAAGTGCCGCTATCAGATTTTCGATTTTTTTTTTTTTTTTAATTATTTTTGAGATACTGCCCTGTGCGCCAACTATAGTCACGCGAAATATGGTCACACTGTCACAGTACTGGAAATGCTACGGCAAGTCACGGTCAGCTCCCAAGCAAAATCCGGCTCAATCCCGGCCAAACTTCCCACCCCAAATCCCTGCCATTTAGCTAGAGTGAATTTCCCCCGACAAGCCCCGGTATATTCTCGGCCCACCCGGGCCAAATAGGTGAATTTCCCCCAACAAACTACGGTATATTCCCCACCCACCCGGGCAAAATAAGTGAATTTCCTCCGACAAGCCCCGGTATATTCCCGACCCACCCGGACAAAATAAATGAATTCCCCCGACAACACCCCGGTATATTCCCGACCCACCTGGGCAAAATAAGTGAATTTCCCCCGACAAACCCCGGTCTATTCCCGACCCACCCGGGCGAGAAAAATGCTGAAATCCCCGGCCAGCTTGGTTGCAAGTCCCGGCCATCCCCGGCCAGGGGTCGGGACTACAATTGACAAGTGCATAAGTATCAGACATCATACTTACACTGCTCTACTTTGGTAGACATGTTGGCTTAGAACATCAGAAAATAGAAGCCAGGCAAAGGTTCACACATCTGACAATGCAAATTATTCAAAGATTGCCTTTTATGATGAGTAGTAGTACTAGTAGCTGGCTCGCTCCACTGGATACACGTCTACGGCGGTATACATTAGCGCATCATCTGTGTGTGGGTAACTGGCATCAGCATCCACACACTCCCATGCACGGTGCACTGCTTACTGCTTAGTGTGTGTGATAGCTTGTCGTGTAGATTTTCTAAGCTATGCCGGCTAGTATGGGTTAAATTATCGTCATACTACGGGATAAAAATCAAGCAAAAACGTTGAATTATCTGCTATGAAATGGTAGGCAGTCCACAAATTACTTATTGTCTATCTTGTGTATCATATAACCGGAGACATGATGTAAACATCGCAGCATCCCTCAGCTCCATCCGATTACGCTGGTCGCTGCACCAGAAAATCCTGCATCCATGTTGACCTTCCGTGACCTTTTAGGATGCCTTCTCAGTAGTAGTCTCCTCTCCAAACCTATTAAAACTGATTCGGTTGTTTGCCCTTGTTTGTTGTTGTTATTTTTGACATTTTGAGATCTTTTTACTTTCAATTTTTTTTCAAACATTTCAGATATTTTGATTTTATATACATGTATAGGACCTAATTTATAACATTTCTTACATTTTGAGATCTTTGGCAATGTGATAGGTAAGTACTTTTCTTTTTCCTAAAGGGGGGGGGGGGGCGTGTACAAGGTTACCCTGTAGGCTCTATTTATAGCTCAACACCTTTTTAATCGTTGTTATGGGCCGATAATGTTAGGCCTAGAAGCTATGTGGTAATGATGAAAAACAACAACAATAGATGGAGATATACTAGTACTTCCTCACGGTGGAAGACGATGAGAATGATCGAAAAGAAGATCTCTAAAGTCTCTAAAGAACAACACACAATTTGTAAACACATATATGACTTTAACTACTTGGGAAACGTTATTTCTAGTTATAGCAGTATCGATAATGATAATATTCTTCTTCTTCTTCTTCTCCTTCTCCTTATTATTCTTATTTTTGTTATATTTACTACTACTATTACTACTACTACTACTACTACTACTACTACTACTACTGTTATTATTATTATTGTTGTTGTTATTATTGTTATTATTATTATCATTATTACCATTATTACAATTACTATTATTATTGCTATCATTATTGTTATTATTGCTATTACTATTATTTTGTTTTAAATTATCATTATTTATATCTTTGATAATCCTTTTGATCTTATAAACACGATGTTCTCATACGGAGGGCCCTGCAATTATTATTTCCTAAGTATTGCTATAGCAGGGAGGTGGAAGTCTCTCTTCCATCTCCCTGGCTATAGGTACCAATTTTAATTTACCTGGCTCCAGAGGAACCAATGTGGGTAAAACACCTGGCAAAAATAAGCACCGAACAAAACCCGAACCCATAACCTGTTGTATGAGAGTCAAGAGCCTTCACCACTATACCACAGTGCTCCCACATAGTGAAGGTGAACTTCAAAAGCTTTTATCTATAATCTTAGCCAAATTTTATAATCCCCTTAAATATGATAAATGCATTTCTTTGTTTTAGTGTGTCAAATTTAGATTCGACAGAAACAGAATCCGGAGCATGTTTATAAATTCTTATGAGTTATTTTCGGTTTAGATTATTTATTCTTTTATGAGTTATTTTTGGTTTAGATTATTTAATCACATGAGTCTTGGTATCCACGATAGTTAAGAGGCCTGAATCAGTAAAAAACCAAAAAAAAAAAAAAACAAACAAACAAACAAAAAAACAAAAAACAAAAAACAACAACAACAATGGCAGCGTTTCATCAAACCGTCATAAGTACAAGTTCACTGACATCCCATTGAAACGCATGTATTAAAATTCAGTGCAATGTCGGCGAATTTGTACTTATGACGGTTTGATGACAAGATGGCCATATCTCTAAATCAGAATTATGTTCTTTCTGTCTAGCTTGACAGAAAGTATACAACACTTGAATAAATAAGGTAATAAGATTTGAGTAATTCATCTGTCATCATATCGGGTGGAGAAAATGAGTCGTGTTAGTTATTTTTGAAAGCGTATATCCGCTCAAATATATATTTTGCCCTTTTACTCTTCCCTAAAAAACATTGCTTTACGTGAGCTTTTAGTGAAGATATCCTGTCATATGAGGTTGTAGACATAGTCATGGTTGTAAGCATAATCAATACAATGCCTGACACATAATTCATGAAATACATGCCGAGGTATGACTGTTCGCTTGGAAAGAATTTTGGCAAATACTGCGCAATTTTGTGTATAGAGATGGGAGGAGATGATGAGCTGTGTATTCGGAAGCAAATTTAATAATTTCGTCACGAAATTGGCGTAGATCCCGCAGGGGGTGGGGCCATGGGGGATGTATATATACCTCCACTTTTTGAGGAGGGGGATTTACGATCATCCTCCACACACTTGTTGACAAAGTTAAAAAATTATCCTTCAGTCATCCAATTATTATTACTATTTTCAAATATTATCATTCTTATTGTCATTATCATTATTATCGTTATAACCTTTATTGTTGTTGTTCTAGTTATTATTGTTTTTATTCAACATAACTGGTATGGTATCATTATCTTCCCCCTCATCATTATCATTCTTATTTATATTATTCTAATAAACATTACACTTTCGAAACATGATTATGACTGAATTATAAACCAACATGGTGTTTTCAAAAGAATGATCTTTTTTTTAAAAACAGAATTTAATTCTTTTTTCACTCCCGAAAAGCGCTTGTTCTTGCTGTATTATAATGGTGATTAAATGAGTTAATTCTTAATCAAGATAATCATTAAACATAGGGAAACATATCACAAGCACCATTTGGTTTCTCATGACAAAAATGAAGCAGTATATTTACGTTTAATCGCTTTGGTAGCTCGCATTCATTTTAAGTCATAATCACTATACAGGCCCCTTATTCTTTTTGATAAAATATCATCATTTTTATGAAATATTGTTCGATCGCTTCGCTCGCTTGCATCTTGTGTCATTGTGTAATGGTCAAAATTATCATTCTAATCACAATGATTCTGCGAGAAGGAAACCTTTTTCTTGGAATGAAAAATCCAAAATGTTCTCTTCTTTACTTGATACGAAAGAAGAAAAAAATCGTGTGCTCTTTGCATTCACGAATTATTTTCCAGTAATATACACAAGGGAACCTTTTTCTTAGAATGGAAAATCCAAAATGTTCTCTTCTTCACTTAATAAGAAAGAAGAAAAAAAAAATCGCGTGCTCTCTACACTCACTCACGAATTATTTTCCAGTAATATACACAAATCATTATCACTTAAAATACGAATAGATATTTATAGTCAAATTCTCATTTTGATGATAAATTCATACTGATCATAATTATCATCAGAGTAATAGGCCTATATACGGTACAGCCACTAGTATATAGGTTTCACTATCATGACGGGTCTTAGATTGATCGTACCCCCCCCCCCCCCCCTCACTGGAGATAACAAATCTATGCCCTTGATTTGGTGTTTGGTGTATGCGCTGCGTACAATACGTAGCAGACCAGTCGGCAGAGGACCTGTCTCTCATACTAAATGGGAAGGATCAGCAAATGGCAGAAACACAGTGACAGTGCCCGCCATCCATTCATTTTTCTCTCATTTTTGCCACCATATCTGTGCTGGATAGAGATTTCTCCAAGCTTTGATGAATTTCGACTATATAAAATCGTTCCATCGTTGCACGGCATGATGATTGTACGTGTTCGACTATTTCTAATTACATTAATGGTATTAATCATAAGCCGCACTGCTCAATCAAACGGTAAGTGGAAAATGAGGTGTTCCTAGAAGAAAGATTAAAAAAAAAAAAAGTTGTCTGCTATGTTTATGTTTCTTTGAGAACTTATAGGATTCGAACGAACATTATAACAATATTTTCAGAGTATTTATTAAAGATTTTTAAAAATTCAACCCAAGCGCATATCTTTGTAGCAAGTTGCTGCAGTATAAGTTCATAAGCCAGTTGGTATTCGAATGAATATAACGGTGAATTGCTGGTAATAATATGTGACAAAGTGGAAATGTGATGATGGTTGGTAATGATAAGATATTATCGTAATTATGATCCTTCTTTTCTGAAAAGGTTTATATTGACAAAGACATCCGCTAGCGATGGCCTTTTGAAATATAGCGTGAGATAAGAGTGAAAACAGAGACATACAATAATATTGAATATTATATAGACAGGTTAACTGGACTTACTTGTTTTAGTTTGCAAAGTTTCACGTCCACTCCAGGACGCTTCATGATTGAGAACATTTATAGAAACATACAATAATCTTCTTCATTTTTGTCAGTATGTTTTAAGATACGAAATCTAATTTTGATGTCAAGTTTCAAGTTTAAGATATTTATTTCTAATTTTCAAATATAAGTATACAAAGTAATAAATGAACAAAATGATGTACATGTATATTAACAAATATATGACAAGGTATTAAAATTCATGTCGTTGCTATGAAGTGACAGTAATCGGAAATTACGAAAACATAAAACTGATAACCATGATCATAAAAGTGAAAAATCCATGCTCCAAATGATCAAAACGTTACCACATTACTTGTAAACAAAGCTACTAATACCAATACTCCTTTTATTGAATTGAATTGAATGAAAGTTTTATTGAAGGTTCGTAGTCATATGATGGAAATTTCATGCATTTTAAAATAAAACATATCTTACAAGATATATGGTAGTAAAGTCAGTGTTCTGCTTCTGAATATTAGAAAATAGATGGTGAGGTAGAAATGAATAAAGAATTCTACTCTCTTCTTTCTACTCGCTCACTGAATTCGAATTCATCATTATATATATATATATATATATATATATATATATATATATATATATATATATATATATATATATATTACAAGATGTAATACAAGAGGTACAAATTCTGGTCTTGTAAGTGATTCATAAAGAAAACTTTATATGATTATTGCTGTCCTTACGAGCATTGTAACCAATCGTTAAAACGATGTTATGATAGATAAAGTCGCAAATAACAGACGAATAAAATTCTTATCAAACAAAAAACAAGTATCAATCTATCCAATATTATTGTTAATTATAGTTACCTTTTGAATGAAGAAACAAAAAAGCGTATCTGTTCGCTCCTATTCATAATCATCCGTCTTGATTCTGAGTGAATAGGTAATATCAATATTAATTTGGAACATTTTCTATAAGTAACTGAGGAAGGAAGTGGGGAGGAGGAAGAGGGGGAGGGGTCGAACACAGGAATATTGTCGGTGGGAAGCGTGCCTTTTTCGGCCCACACTCCTGGGGATACATGTCTCTACATTTCTGCAAATGGAAATTCATATTTCATAACACAGAATGTAGCATTTCTCGTTAATAATTTACCTTCATGCCCACAGATTTTCGCAGGTCTTAATAATAAATAAATGTTTAGTCTAACAGACAGGATGTGTCTTGAAGAAATGTAACTTTGCGAAATCAATTATTTGACATTGATAATTATTGGATTAGTGATGAAGTTGGAACCAAAATAAATTAGTGATATAAATCGCCATATATAGGGTTTCGATAATCTGTGTTAGGATGATTATTCTTGGATTACAAAGTATAAATCCCCCCCCCCCCGACTAATCCATTAGTTCGGTTTTCTTGCAAAGTGAATATTGTTATACCATTAGAAATGAAGATAATAAGGAATAGGAGGCTAATGAATGTAGGGACTGTCATCATCAGAATTGGCAATTGAAGACAAAATTTTTTTTTCTAAAAGAGTTTGCTTGTTAGCAAAAAATATTATACCTATACCTCTAATTACCTCTAATTAAAATATTCAGGCGAGGTATGGTTATATATATGAGTGCATTGGCATTACTGCAGAAAACGTGACGAGGATAATCGATGCAGAGTTCTGTCTGATAATCTACGTCTATGATCTTTTGCTTGGTAACGATTTAAAAAAAAAAAAATCAAATATCCCAACCCTTCATATTACTGAACCGTGTTGTGAAAATAGTGTTCAGGTGTAAAACACATATAGTTTTATAAATGATATGTAATTTTTAAAGAAAACAATCATGTCACGTTGCTGTCATTACTTTAGCTCAGAATAACAAATAAATTGTCAAAACATGAAAATCTGTATATCAAATCTACCCAAATTCAGAAAGGTTAATGTTGGTCGTGTTTATAAAAGAAACATTTAATGATGACAAAGATATTCTGTTGACAGTCACTCAAAACATCACATAAATGTTACTGAAAATTTGAATGATATTGGTACAAAATTTGTTTCCACATTGTGAAATTTTTGGTGTATTCAGTTTTCATTTTTTTATCAAACCATGCTTCGTGAGCAAAAGTCATCAGATCACATTTTCGTTTTAAAAACGATTGTAGATAATACATTTTACATAACCAGAATGGTAGCAAAAACGGGCTATATATTTGTTTTGTCAATCTTAAAAAAGCTTTTGATAATGTATGGAGAGAACTTCAGAGAAGGCCTTTTGTATAAATTATCAAAACTGGGTATCGGTAATAAATTTTACAATGTTATAAAGAATATGTATGCAAGATATAATCTATGTGTAAAATTAAATGAGGGGTTGACCCCCAACTTTCAGTACAAATATTGGAGTTAAACAAGGTTGTGTTATCAGTCATACTCTCTTTAATATATTCCTGAATGATATCCCCGATATTTTTGATCCAGAGAAAAGCATTCCTGTACAGTTGAATGAAATAATCCTTAATTGCATTATGTATGTAGACGATATTGTCCCCTTTTCAACTTCCAAAAAAGGAATGGAACATTGTTTGGACCAATTGAATGAGTACTGCAAGCAATGGAAGCTGGAAATTAATCATTCTAAAACCAAAATTATGGTGTGTAATGATAATTCATGGAATTTAATTAAAGAAAACTTTTGGATGAATGGGCATATTCTTGAGAATGTAAAAGAATTCAAATATCTCGGGATTGTAGTATGCAGTAATGGTTTGTTTAAGCAAGCTACAAAACATTTAACCGGTAAAGGAAGAAAAGCCCTTTTTAAATTATACAAATCGTTTGGCAAATATACTCCTAACATTAAAATTGATACACGCTGCTTTGATAGTATGATCAAACCTATTTTATTATACGGATCGGAAATATGGGGTACTACAATGGTCTGCAGCAAAGCTCTTCTCAGAACAAGCAAACAAAACAAAACTATATTTCAAACCGAATTTCGAAAAAAAAAAAAATCCATCTTCTATGTTATAAACATATGCTTGGTATAAATCGCAAAAGTAGTAATATCTGCGTTATTGCTGAATTTGGAAGATATCCTCTTATCGTTGAGGTTTTAATTAACACTCTTGAGTACTGGATAAGAGTGCGTAATATTGATCAATTGCTATATTGTATGATAGTTATATTGAAAACAAACGACTCTATATGAAATCAAGGAGCATTGCTGGTTAAGAAACATAAAAAAGATTTTAGATACTGTAGACATCTGTAATGATATAGAAATGTGTGAGCCAAATGATGTAAAAAATAATGACGCAAAACGATTTCGTCTCCCACTGTGAGGTTAAGCTACAATATATATTTAATAACCAAATAAAACTTGACCCTTTCCATGATAAAAACAATAAAATTGCGGATATATCCACTATTCAAAACTTCCATCAAAGAAGAAAAATATCTAAATATTCTTACTAATAGAAACATAAGACAAAACATCTGCAAACTTCGGATAAGCTCACATAACCTACCAAATGAAAAAAGGAAGATATCATCGCCCTCACAAAATACCAACGAATATACGATTTTGTGAAGAATGTAGTATGCAAACAGTAGGAAACGAATTCCATTATGTCATGCAATGTGATAAATTTAGAATAAGAAGAGAACTGTTTTTGATAATCTTCAACCACTCAATGATAACTTTGAAAACATAAACAGTTTGGAGAGATTCATATTTATAATGTCACTCAAAGAAAAACGCTCTGATAAAAGAATTTGCCATTTTTTGGGGATATACTATTGATCAACGTGGTAACCTTTAAATTGTTTATTATTAGGCATATCTATATAGTGTATAAGTATATGTATATAATTCTTTCAATGTCGCTTTTTCTCATCACCTTACACTTCTTGTACATAATCTGATAATTTATATTTCATGAAAGAGCATGTCTAGTTGATCAATTTATTATGAGTATTTTGTTTTTGTTTTTGTTTATGTTTTGAATGCTGTACTCACGATATATTGTACTGTTTTTGTCATGTCTGTGTTACTCTTATTATATCATTATTATTATTACTGTTCTGGGCCCCGTTGCATAAAACTTACCATTAACGGTAACTTGCATGGAAACTTTGATTTTGATTGGCTGTTGAGTGATGTTACCATGGTAGTTACCATTGATATCAGGGTTACCATTAACGGTAAGTTTTATGCAACGGGACCCTGATTATTGATGTTATATATGAACAAAATATTGATTGATATGTCAATGAAGTTCAGTGAATAAATACATACATACATACATGTAAAATCGTTTGCTATCCTGTCCTATCCTGGTTGGGATGATCATGTATTGAGCACTACAATTTGCAACAGGGTAAGTGTAAGGCATTTGGCCATTTGACGTCCCTCACATTACCCACTATTGTCGAGTTATGAACATAAATTGACATCAAATGTATCATTTTTCTTCATATTTTGTCTAATTCAAGCACTAATAGGGCTATTAACCTAATCAAAATACTACAACTTTAGATGCGGTCGGTAACGTGTGGGACACAATAGCTTGGACTTACCTAATACTTTCTTGCGGTTTAACTCTTTGTATTAATCTACCCTGATAATCCCCAAAATGAATGTTAAATACATGTATTAGTTTATTATTATTTTATTGTCTCCTACGTCCAGGCTTATACTTTATAGAAAAGATCATGAACACCATAAGTATGATAAGTATCTTATTCCAAGTATGAATGATTATCATAAAAACACTAACCCTCCAGCCCTTCTTCGCCATGAAAAAACTTGCTACGGAAAAGAAGCGAAAAACAAAACAAAACAAAACAAAACAAAACAACCAAACTACGAATCAAGTCATCAATGATTCATGCCTATCATCGCAGGTGGATAATGGCAGGACTGTGCAAAGGATACACACTGTTTAATAACGTTAATTTGCGCTTCTCCTTTCACTCAATTCATAAAATTCCATTTAATCATCTAGTAATTCTTTTTTTAACTTTCATTCCTGTAATACGGTGATTGCATAGGCGGAAGTAATGACACGAATACCTGGGTGGATTATCATCAACTTAAGTACCCATATCATGCATTTATCGACATCGCTTTTAAGTAGATATACGTTGCTGATTGTAGCCAATAACTGCTCAGTTGATAATGATTCCACTCCACCATTATGCGGGTTGATTTGACCTTGACAGGTAATCACAGTGTCACCGATGACGAGGGAATACGGGTAATTAAGACCAAACTCTACAATAAACTCATCAAGAACTACGGGCCGACCTCCAGCAGACCCGTCAGGAATGAGTCTTCTCCAGTCACAGTCAAGATGAGAATGCTTGTCGACCATGTTGTCGAATTTGTAAGTTAAATACACTGCACATTAGGCATTAGGGTAGTCTTGGGGTTGAAAGGGGGTGCCCTCAATGGATATTCTGAGGTGTTTTTTTTTTGGTTTTTGCTCATCTAACATTCTGTGGGAAAATATGAGACAATTATTCCTAATCAATTACTGGAACATTTGCTTTGGCAGCCCCCAGCTATGAAAAAGCTGCATGGCTACTTTACTAAAAAAATTGAGTGATCACTGACGTGACTCCCAGGGTAGTGAACAAGAGTGAAATTTATTATTTTCTGTTTAAAGAGTACTCTAAAATAAATCGATGTTCACCCCTAAAAGTGATCACTGAAGTGACTTCCGCGGATTTAAAAAGAATGAAAATTCACTCTTTTTTGTTGTTGAATCTATTAAATATGAGAACGTAATTACCGTAGAAATATTTCAAAAGAATTATGCAACACCTTAAAAAGCTAATACAAAACAATATTTATCATTCTTAAATTTTGACAAACTAACGAAATGTTGAAAGTTAAGCCTAATGATTATCATATTCTAGAAAAGGGTATTTCGTATTTTCGCTAAAGGCTTAGATAAAGTAGTTATGCTGACAGTTGTTACATTTTTTGTAACTAACATGCACTCTAAATAAGGAAAGAAGATTCTGATAGGCATACAATGTATACATCATTTTAAATGTACATTGTGCAAATCATTATAACTGTGACCTTTGTATTACGAAATGTAAATGTATTTTAAATGGTGGACTTTATTTTTGTTTTGCATTATTATTTTCTTCTTTCTGTGAGCCATATTCATATTAATCACATAGAAATAAATACTTATGTTAAGATGAACAAGACAGATTTTCCTCCTTGTTTCAAGAATTTGTCCAACATTTTGATCAAATGTTTGTTTTGTCATACAGGACGAGCCGAAGCAGCAAGTCACGTTGTTTTGTTCAATGAAACTGGTAGGTTGCGTCTATAATCCAGGGAGTATCTTTCATAAAGCCTTAGTACTGACCTTGAGAAAACGATCCGATATGTGACAGAATACAGGAGTGCTAACAATGGAATTGCTCCAAAATTAATTTGAATGCATTTCGTTTTGTCGTATTATATTTACAAAAGGAGGAATTGACGACAATTAAGAAGACGAGAGACTGAGAGAGAGGGGAAGGAAGAGAGAGAGAGAGAGAGAGAGAGAGAGAATACCCGACAAGCATGATCAAGGTGGTGTTATTACCCTTATGCGTTAATTAATGTGCTATTCAAGGGGACGAATAATGTTACATGGAGTATTTGTTCAGCTGTTTTCCTCTTTACGATATTTTTGGAAAATACATGTACCATACTTTTTATTTTGGGATTTATGAACATTGATAACATCTAGCCTTTTATTGTAAGCAAATACACAACTGTATTTATGTTAAATTCATTTCATTTGCCATGCTTTAGGAATTCCATAAATGTATATTTGCTAGTCTACATAAAATTTGAACGAAAAACACAGCATAGCTGGTTGAGAGAGATAGTTACGTCATAAGAAGTTGTTCCTGTTTGGTCAGTCATTTTGTGAAGCTCCATATAGATCCTTCCATAGAGATTGCACGTGGGATGATGCTATTCAGAGCTCCACGAATTAACTTATGACCGCTCCCAGGTATGCGTGTCACAACTATCTCCCTCAATATTCTGTGGGCCACCGTAGACCCCCCTCCCCCCCCTTAGGCACAATTTTTAGTGATGTTTTCCTGGTAGCTAGGACCCTCGGCTATCAGAATCTGCCTGTTTGCCATAGAGTTAGTGGTGGGTGTGGCCACCAGAGCCGTTGCCATGGCAACGTATCAAGGAAATATAGGAATTTATTAAAATACCCAATATTTCTAATTGAGAAATTTGAAAAATGACTGGTAAGCATCTAAATATATGTATTTTGAGCTTCCCGATTGATCGAAACCAAAATCTAGGTCATTTGAAGTCACGGTCATGTCAAAAATTGACCGTTACTATGGAAACGGTACCATAAAAAGTGGACATTTTTGAAAAAAATTTAATCTTATCAGTATAAAATAGACAGCGAGGTGTCTACACAATCTTAGATTATGTTTTTCTATTAGCTAGGACCCTCAGCTATCATAATCTGCCTGTTTTCCATAGAGTTCAAGGTGGGCGTGACTGCTAGGGCCGTTACCATGGTAACATATAACGAAATACTGGAATTTAGAAAATACTGTATATTTGTCATTTAACAGCATAAAATATATGGTAAGGATTCTAATATATGTATTTCAAGCTGCCCTACTGATTCCGACCACAATCTGAGTCATTTGAAGTCATGGGCGTGTCAAAAAAGGGCGTTGCTATGGAAACGGTCCCACAAAATGTTGATATTTCAGGAAAATATCTATGATTAATCAATACAAAATGGAAAAAAAACTGTCTGCACAATCGTAAATCATGTTTTTCTGTTAGCTAGGACCCTCAGCTCTCATATTCTTCCTGTTTGACATAAAGTTGGTAGTGGGCGTGACCACTAGGGTTGTTACCATGGTAACACACCAGGGATTTGAATTTTAGAAAATACCATATATCTGTCATTCAACATCACAAAATCAAATTGTAACCATCTAACTATATGTATTTTGGGGTGCCTGTTTGATTGCAAGCAAATTCTGAGTCATTGGAAGTCACCTTCATGTCAAAAAATGGCTGTTGCTATAGAAACGGTATGGTGAAATGGTAAATATTTGTGAAAAAATCTGTAACGATTCAATACACTGTATAAAGTAATTATGGGTCTCCACAACCTGAAATGATGTTTTTTTCTGTTAGCTAGGGCCCTGGGTATTATATCCTCCCTGACTGCCACAAAGTTGGATGTCGGGCGATCACTGAGGCTGTTACCATGGCAATAAAATAGGAAATAACATACATCTGTAATTCAACAACGTGAAAATACTTATTAGGCATTACATCTATTTCAAGCAGCCCGTTTGAGTGCAATTTTTTTGTTTATGCTTTCAAGATCACAGTCAGGTAAAACAATTATAATTCTTATTATCGGTTTGGTCTCAAACTGATGACGATATGGTGGGTGTGAGCACCAGCACCATTATTACTGTGGCAATGCACCATCAAAATATTGGAAATTGTTTGAAAATGACTTATATTTCTGTTTTAACAGTAGAAAACACAAGATATTGGTCTTGATATACATATCATAAACTGCCCGAGTTATTACAGTCATAATGCAAATCATTTAAGGCCATAGTAATGTCAAAACAGGGTTGTTGCTATGGTAATATTATTATGAAAATTCAGAAATTGAAAAAAAAAAGGTGACATATTTTTGTTATTACACAGCAGCAGTTATGTTGCAAATACATTTTCTAACTGTTCGGATTGTTCCGGACAAGATGTAGGTGTCTGAGTTGATAATTGTGTTTGAATTTGTGACCTTTGCAGTAACAACAGTTGATCCTAACTGGTTAGCTGTACTTGAGTAGTTACTGTATGCTTCCACCTCTATGCCTTGTGGAGGCTTAATAGATGGATTAACCTCCAGTCACAGAACCTAATGTATTCATAAGATGATAAACTTGTCGGTATGTAGCTAAACCTGTCTACTTGAAATAAATATGGGAAGATTGGAATAGAATTTCGCAATTTTCCCCCTAATCCTGCTCATAAGAAATCTGCATGTTCATTAAGGATTAACCGCATAACCAAGGTGGTCTAGGATATGGACTTCATCAGAAACAGGGCCAAAGAATTGAACTTTTGGGTGCCTTATCACAGCTCTAGTCCAGAACTAAAGTGCTGATAGCTGCCTGGAGGTTTTTATGTTTGCTAGAAGGTATTCAAAAGAGCCACTGAGAAGACCAGTGGTGCAATTGCAGCTCAGCATTCTCATGACTTGCATGATTGGGGTTACATGTATATCAGCCATGGACTTGATGTGTTGGGGACCATAAGACCTATAAGTTTACACATTAGTTGCCCTTACAGGTAAGCTGCAGTTCTCTTGGCTTTACAGGAGATATAGCCAATTTAATTTGTGAGATGGTTCTTGAACTATCTTGCCTTAAGCATGGTTGGATAAAGGATGGGGGTAGCGCAGTTTAGTGGTTAAGTCCATGATATCGTGAAATTAGTGAACACCAGTGGGTTTGTCTATATATCTTTTAAAGCTTTAAGGCTTTCTGCAGCCTTACTTGAACTGAGTATTCTCTTATTAAAACTTGGTTGACTTTCTTATCTGATATGGTGAGGCACTCTTATCTGGCTTGAATCACAGGCTGAGAAGGTCATGGTGAGGATATTATCAAATCTTGCTGGTGTTTGGTTTGGCAGAATAAAGTCAGAACTTAGGATGGAGATATAGGTGTCATCTACCTCCACCACTATGTTGGAAAAGAACACAATTTTTGTGAAATGCTGGAGTAAGGTCTCTACGGTTTGGATGAAGATGATGAGTGAATCCTTACTTCACTCCAGAGGGAATTCAGTTAGTATAGTTCTGTATGTACTTCTTAAGTATGTAAATGCCCTCTTGTATCTGTTCTTCATGATAACTCTGACGGGTAATCCTCAACCTCATCCAAAGCAGCGGGTGTTACTGCAAGAGGAATTCTGCTGAAAATGTTCTGTACCTCTATTCAAAGGATGCTCTCTAACTTCTGATTTCTAATGGCATCCATTTATAGAACTCCTTGCAGGGGGAAAGTGGAGTAGCTCTCAATCATGTCAACTGCGTGTGGACACTCGTGTACCTCAGTTATCAGTTCACAGATGACCGTGAAATGACCGTGAACTCAATACCAACACATTGCAATTCGCAGCACAGACAGAAATTCATTTTATAAAAATAATATCATCACCAACATTATGTTTCGTGTTACAAACTCACAGAAATATGGCACTTTTTTTTCTAAAAATAGATTTCTCGATCATACATCTGCCTTCGCAGCGATTATGGATATGATCATCGTCTTAAATGATTAACATTTTCAATGCAGTCATTCAGGCTGCTTGCAATGGAGATATCTAGCATGTCTAGACTGTTATATTGTTTTAAATGTTAAACTACAACAATGCCACTTTCTGCAATGCCAATATTCTTAAGGTGATGTTGGTGCTCACAGCCACAGTACAACACCTACTAAGCAGTCAAAGTTATAGTAACGGATCCTGTGTAATACGAGAACACAGTAGATGAGAGTATCTAAAAGTACAGTGGTACTGTTTCAATATTATATGAATTGGCTTATGCAGTGAATTTTCAGAAGCCATGCATATCTATTTTAACATTTGCATCTTCATTTGCCATTAGAAGTGTCCTACCAGACATGAACTTGAGGCCTCCAACCTGGAAAATATTCTTGATCTGGATTTGAACCAATAGGACAGTTACAAATTTATGAACTTGGGCACTTGTTTATGATAATTCATGATTCAGATACATGAATATCCCTTTCTTCAAAAACAATATTCGCTTTCTTATTATGCTGTTCATATTTTTATATGACTGTGACCTAAAATATCCCGGCTTTTGATTGCAATTAAAGGCGCAGCTTCATTTGTGTATAATTAGATGCCTACATTGTACTTCGTTACATTACAAATACATGGTGGAAGCACTGTGGTATATTGGTGAAGGCCTTTCACTCTCATACGAGGGGTCTTGGATTCGATCCTTGATCAGTGCTTACATCCCTGGGCAAGGTATTTTGCCCAAATTTGTTTCACTTGACCCAGATGTATGAAATGTGTACCGGGCAATGATTGATAGTTGCAAGGCATTAATATTACTGATGTGGCTATCCTGGGTAAGTAAGATCAATTTATCATTATTTATTATTCTAAAACTCTGTTTCTTGGTGCCTTACCATGGTATCTACCTTGACAGTCTCACCCACAACCAACTTTGTGGCTATTAGGAAGCTTTTGATTATAGCTGAGGGTTCTAGCTGACAGATAAACACCATTTCAGGCTGTACAGACACTTGTTCTTTGTTTTTTATTGATTAGTTACAGAAATATTCAAATTTTATCATACTGTTTCTATAGCAACAGCCATGTTTTGACATGACGGTGACTTTCAATCACTCAGATTCTGCTTGCAATCAAACGGGCACCCCAAAATACATAGAGTTAGATGGTTACAATTTGTTTTTGTGATGTTGAATTACAAATATATGGTATTTTCTAAAATACAATTCCTTGGTGTATTACCATGGTAACCACCCTAGTGGCCACGCCCACCCCCAACTTTATGTCGAACAGGAAGAATATGAGAGCTGAGGGTCCTAGCTAACAGAAAAACATGATTTAAGATTGTGCAGACAGTTGTTTTCTATTTTGTATTGATAAATCATAGATATTTTCCAAAAATATCAGCATTTTGTGGGACCGTTTCCATAGCAACGGCCCTTTTTTACACGCCCATGACTTCAAATGACTCAGATTGTGGTTGGAATCAGTCGGGAAGCTTGAAATACATCTATTAGGATCCTTGCCTTGTATTCAAGGTTGTTAAATATCAAATACATGGTATTATCTCAAATACCAGTATTTCTTGATGTGTTACCATAGTAACAGCCCTAGCGGTCACGCCCACCACCACCTTGATGTCAAACAGGCAAATTATAATAGCTGAGGGTCATAACTAATATAAACACATTATTAAAGATTGTGCAAACACCTTTTTCTTTCTATTTTGTAATGGTTAGTTATAGATTTTTTCACAAGTAACAGCTTTTTGTTGGACCGTTTCCATAGCAACGGCCTTTTTTGACACGCCCATGACTTTAAATGGCTCAGATTGTGGTTGGAATCAGTGGGGCAGCTTGAAATACACATATCTGGATGCTTACCATATATTTTATAGCTACAGAATTACAAATATACAGTATTTTCTGAAATTCCAGTATATTTTGATGTGTTACCATAGTAACGGCCCTAGAGGCCACACCCACCACCAACTCTACATCAAATCGGCAGATTATGATAGCTGAGGGTCCTAGCTAATAGAAAAACATACTTTAGGCTTGTGCATACACCTTTTTGTCTATTTCATATTGATAAGTTTAGAAATTTGTCAAAAATACCCGCTTTTTACGGTACCGTTTCCATAGTAACGGCCATTTTTTGACATGATCATGACTTTAAATGACTCTGATTATGCTTGCAATCGATTGGGCACCTTAAAATACATATATTACGATGCTTTTCAAGTATTTTTAGATTGGTGAATTGGAATTATATGACTTTTCCTAAAATTCACATTTTTCTTGATCCGTTACCATGGTAACGGCCCTGGTGGCCACACCCACCACCAACTTTATGGCAAACAAGCAGATTCTGATAGCTGAGGGTCCTAGCTAACAGAAAAACATCATTTAAAATTGTGCCTAAGGGGGGGGGGGGACCTTTTCGGTTCCTGGCCCATGGACTACAATATGCTATGATACACAGTGACGAGCACTACGGCGTTACGGACACTGCACAGTAGGTCAATATTGTCTCCGATAGTCATCCATACACCTGTTCCTTTATTTCACGATTCCGCAATTTGATTTTTTTGATGATTATGATAACATTTTAATTATTCATAATGTTTACATGTGCATATCTGTGTGCATGCATGTATACAGTGGAGTATCTGGCCCCTGGCTTCGGGGTGGGGGGGGGGGGGGGGAGAGGCTACTTTAAAAACGGCACAGTGAATTCATATATCTGTGCGAGAGAGCGAATTTGGCATCAATTCGCTGTGATTGAAAGTTTTTGGACAGGTTCATGCGTAAGCTATTCATTAGTTAGTAACTCTTTTCATTAGTAAATCATGATATATAAATAGAGCTCAAATTTTCCCTGTTTGGTCAGTAATGATAATAATGATAATCTGGATGTGAATATCGCCCAATACATCTACGATGTTTTTAAGCGCTTTTTAATTTCCCCTTATTTTCATTATGAAGGTGACTTCAAAACTTGTGCTTAATTTCTGAGAAATGATCAATAATCTGTGTTTTGGGGGGGTTGTAATTTAATTTGAAATCATCTTTCATTCTAACTGAAGAGTCAGCTAGTGATCATTTTTTTTTCATGGCAAGTTGAAAATTTGTTAGGGGGCAAGTTGCCTGTGAAACTTAATGATAATTCAGATTCAGATTCAGATTCAAAATACATTTATTTCCTTCTCATAATCAAATAAATACAAAAATGAAATGTACATTCACAAAAAAAAAAAAAAAAAAAAAAAAAAAAAACAACAAAAAAAAAAAAACAACATGGTGGAAGGAGGCAAGGATTCTAGGAAGCACATGGTTTGTGTGTGTGTGTGTGGGAGGGGGGTCGCCTTGACAATATATATTTACATATGTAGTATCAGAGGCGGATCCAGGATTTTATAAAAGAGGGGGCACAGAGCCGGAAAAGTACACAATTAGGGGGTAATTTTTTTTTTCATTGTGTACTTAAGGTATGCCAGTTGGGTTTCAAAAAGAGGGGGCACGGGCCGGTTTTCCCCCTATGTAGATCCGCCACTGTGTAGTATTATACAATTATAACAATTATAACATACACAAAAAAATCTAAAAGATAAAAAAAAAAAGGAAAGAAAGAAAAACAACTGCAATATGTGATACTGTCTATATTTTATGAAGAATATATTTTTTTTTACACTACGAGTAAATTTATGGAGTGAAGGGCACGTTTAAATGGAATTGTTCCAGATTTTAATATGCATGTATTACATCGTTTTATAATTACATTTTAATGCAAAGGTTTGGACGGATGAGTATCTTACATGGAACGTGAGTGATTATGGTGGGCTTTCACATCTAGACATAGATGTAGATGAAATATGGCAACCATCAGTTACTCTTCTAACGAGGTAAATAACCGCTACAAACTATATGAAGAAATATCTTTTTTTTTATAACTACGGTTCACAGGTTAATCTTTTCTTTGTAATCTCCCTTTGATAACAATTAAGATTGTTGATCTTATTTTGTGTAGGGGGAAGTGCTGGGATGGGACATTCAAAATTAATCTAAGAAATATCGAAAGTATTAAAACTTGATACATCAGTGATTAGCGGATGAAATAGACAAAATAATACACATTCAAGAAACAATATCGGAGAACCAAGATTTTAAAAGCACTTTAAAGATTTTCCTCCTTTCTTAGTGTTATCCTTTGCTGCCCCAGATTCACGAGGCACGATGGGACATTGCTTCATGCCTTTAAATTTGACATGGTGATGTAATTCATGATGATATATTACAAGATGGACAGTTAAGATATTTTGAATGATGAACCATTTGAAAAGTGCACCAATATTCTGACAACTTGGCCATCCAAAACACAATAGAGACATGGAGGTAAACTTTAATAAAGAGAACTTCACGTCTGCAATAATATTGAACAGTATAGTCATATTTCAAAAATATTCCATTATCAATTTCAGATGACAGAAAGTGATGTAAAATCAAGTGTGTCCCATCACATCATCTGTTTCAATTACTGCAAAAAGTGCGCTTGAGTGTTACCATTCATTCTTACAAAGTGGAGAAATATTAGGTTTACAAGCAACAGAGAAAATGAAATCATTTGTCAAAACCATTTTCGAGGTCCTCAAAATCAAACCTTCGGAAATTTCGAGGCAATGTCGTAAAACAGAAATGTTTTACAGGGTGTCTTGCATAATGATAAAGTTGTAACTAAAGCTGTTCACCCTAACTCCAGTCCTGCCCTGTCCACTTTCTCCTACTATTCATACTTATGTATCTTTTCGTGCTTGAAGAAAAGAATAACCTGGGGATGTTTCATAAAGCTGTTCGTAAAGTTACGCATGACTTTACGAACGACTTGAATATGGAGTGCCAGATAGGATGCCCAAAGTTTTTCCAGATGTTTTAACCCTTTCATGACAGGAATTATTTAAGGGGTAAATTGATCACATTTTGTTCTTCAAATTGACAACAATTATATTTTTCTTTTAGTGCTACACAGTTCTAACAAAATGAAATGTCTTTGAAAACAATATGCATCATTAGAAACTTAGTCGAAAGTTGAAAAAATTGCCAATTTTGATAAAAACAGTGATTTTGAACCTCTCAATGTGTTGCCAATTTAAGGATTTTCAAGCTTATTCTCCTTTTTAAAATTCCTGGCATCAAACGCAATATGGTCATGCAACAAAAATGGAAACAATGTGTATAGAAATTTTTGCTCTTTCTACTCATTCATCTGGTATATTTTTTAGAGCTCTGAATCAAAAGTTATTGAGCCAAACCACAAAATGTGGTCAATTGTCTTGAAAGGGTTAACAAAGTGTGACTGTATTTCCAATAACCTCAATTAAATTATGGCATAAAACATACTTTGCATTAAAAATGTTTGTTGTAATAAGAATGGTAATCGACATCTGCACAGTTCAACTCTAGTTGTTGCAGTTAAAAATGATTGAGCATCCCATTTGGCTTGTCATATTTAAGTAATTCATAAAGTCATGCGTAACTTTACGAACAGCTTTATGAAACACCCCCTGAATCGAATATTTGTCTGATTTTGAAACACCTTAATGCATGTTATGATTTAAGCAATTGACAAGTGATCGGTTATATGCAGTACTTAACTTGGTAATTTGCCCATTCTCATCCTGTACACCCCTCAGCAACAGTGACAATCATCTAACTATGTTACAACGCCTTGCATTCGTAACGTCTACCGGGGAAATCACGTGGTTATCTTCCATCATCATAACAAGCTCCTGTATGTTACACGTTGACCTGTTTCCTTTTGATGAGCAGCTCTGTACAGTCGAGTTTGGTCCTTGGGCTAGGGACCGCACTAAGGAAGACATGGAATTCTTCTTTGACGAAAATGAGATGTCTGCTCAGCGATACCGTACGAATGGCGTCTGGGCCATCGTCAATGACACAGCCGAGCGGAAACTTCGGAACTACAGCGGCTTTGAGGAACCCATTGCCGAGATACATTACTTCTTTTGGTTCCAAAGACAGTCTAAGGTATACGTCTTGAGTATTGTAATCCCATCTGCATTGCTTTCAGTGTCCACCATGCTGATCTTTCTACTGCCATCAGAGTCTGGAGAGAAGATCTCATTTGGTATTACTAATCTCCTAGCCATGGTGCTCTTTCAGGAGACTGTCCGATCTGCTATGCCTCCTACAGGATCCCCGATCTTTGGTAAGTGCGCTTTTGTTAACAACATTGAGCTTGGAAAGAGAGGGGAATGGCCTCTCAAAAGATAAATTACTCTTAACCCACAATGGGAATAAGGTATAAGTCGTCAAGTGGGGTATAGATGCTAAGTTTCTCTGTATTACCGGTAGGCTGCCCTCTTAATCAAGCTGTAATCATTTTTGCTTGTTTATCCAGAGGCCAAATTTGGCACTTTGAATATAGGATCACCAAACTTGAACAACATAACTTTCGTACAAAGAATGCCCTACTTTGAATATTTAGTTATAGAAAGTGGCACGAAATAGGCCTATATAAGTTTATCTATTTAATACTCACTGTATCATTTTGACTTATAAGATATGAAAAAAGTGAAATGATGTTGGCTAAAAAATTCAAATGACTCGTTGATACGCTTGAGGCGGACACTGGGTCCGTGTTTCCCTATATGTACAGGGGCCTCTTGTATAAAGAGCTGCGTTTAATCGCAACTCACAAAATGAATTGCAGCTTGATTTTCGATCAATCAGGGTCGTGTATTTGGGACTTGCGTTTAATTTTGTGAGTTGCGTTCAAACGCAATTTTTCATGCAAGTGGGCCCAGGTGACTAAGAATCGGCCTTCTATTTTGCAATGGTTAATGTTAATGTTAAGCAAATTAAAAACACGTTCCCATGTTTACAGACTTGTGAACAATGGTAAATGTCCAAAAGAAATTTGAATGGAGACGAGGAGTGTCACCTCACTCTACCCTGTAGCAACGCCCTAAAGAACTATAGTACTGATTACAGATATCTTCAAAAGTGGTTTGTATTAAATTTTCAAAGACTTGAGAAAATATCTATACACAGGTTTTTTATTTAGAAAAATCCCTGTGAAAATCGTTTCATATGTTTGAATAAATAGACTGTCATTTTGGTATCACATTTCTTTAAACTCCCAGCTAATTACATCTGCGTCACGGTGGTGGTAGCCTGCATGTCACTTATCTTCGAGGCGATTGTCCTGCGCATGTTCAACTTAGGTGATAGCAAGCCAGTACCTAGATGGCTGTACCGTCGTTGCTGCTCTTCCATGGTGACAAATACTGTACCCATGGACACTTTCCTCAGCTCAGCAGACATAGGTAACAATGGCAACCCGTCACCTTCACTTAAAGAGCGTAATCCTGACATGTCTCCCAAAGATCTAGATGGACTAATGCGTCATGGTGGTGCTAAACAAGAGAAGACCGAGTCTCTATCAGGACGTCTTCGAAACAGTGGGGTAGATATTAACTCTGATCATCACAGTAGCCTGAACGCAATCAGGATCCGTGATACCTCGTCTGAGAATGCTGAAATGTGGAAGATCGTCGCTGCATGGTTTGAGAAGAATGTGGCTATTATGTTATTGGTGATTGTCCTTGGGAACATGCTGGCAACCTCACTAGTCATTGCAATTAAAAAATCATCAGCATGAGCTGAGTAAAATGCTGTGATCATAAAACATAGCATTACTTGAAAAGCAGTAGCTGTGCTCATTGTTTTTGATAGTCCTTTACATATTCAGAACACAATTTATATCATCTTAGTTAGTTACATAATGCGTTGGTCACAACTGATCGTGCGTGTTTTTCCACGTGCGTTTTCGCAGCTGCGATCGACTGTGGGCCAACTCTGCGATTTGTACGTCCATCGTTTGTACCGTGCAACTGTTTTTGGCTCCGTACGGATCCACGGGCTTCGTGAAGCCCGTGCGATGTTCGCAATATTACTTACTGTACAAAAGAAAGTAATTCGTATAATTATACACGCATTCCTCCCATTTGTCATTTGTTCAAACAATTTAACCTACTAAAATTTACCGATATCAATAAATATCAACAGCGCACATTTATGTACCGTCGTGCGCATGGCATATTGTCGTTAGCGGCGCGGAGCGCAGAAAACCTAGTTTCGAGAAAATCGCATTTAAAAGTTTAGATAATATTTTAACCTAGTTTAGAACATGTCATCGATTTAAAACTCGGTGCACTAGTGGAAAAGGATATAAAAAACAATACGATCAAATTCCATGCAAAATTACCTAGTAGTTTTCAAAATAAAAGCGATTTATTATCAGCGACATTTTGCTTAGGCCAAAATAGTGCGTCTTCGTTCCAGGGATATTGGCGCAAGGTGCGTAACGACATTCGCAAAGTGCACAACAGCGCGCATACCAGTCACTGACAATGGCGTAACGCGCGCAACGACAATTTGCTTAGAACACAAGTGGAAGCGCGCGAACATTGATGCCCGTACATTGTCGTAACGAAAGCGCCGGCGGAAAAATAGCATAGAGAAATGCTATACCCTGTTCTTCTCTTTTTCCTTTTGGTATTATTACTATTGTTATCATCATCATTATATTTTCTTATTCTTGCTCTTCTTTATTGTTATATTATCTTATTCATCATCATCATCACCACCATTATCATCATTCCATGCTTCCCAACCTTAGAATGCTTTTTCTTTTCAAAGAAATAAAAATGAAACAAAATTTATGACCAAATCAATAAACTTGAGGATTTTAATTGTTGTAATTCATATTGTGTCATAGTTCATTGAAAAGAAAGCTTTGGGAATGGAGAGACAATAAGTTTCACTCATTCGTTCACCCATCCATTCATTTATCCATTCATTTATTCCATTCATCCATTCATCCAATTCATTCATTCATCCACCCATCCATTCATTTATCCATTAATTTATTCATCTAATTCATTCATTCATTCACCCATCCATTCATCCATTCAGTCAGTCATCCAATTCATTCATTCGTTCACCCATCCATTCATTTATCCATTCATTTATTCCATTCATCCATTCATCCAATTCATTCATTCACCCATCCAATTCATTCATTCATTCACCCATCTATTCATCCATTCAGTCAGTCATCCAATTCATTCATTCATTCACCCATCCATTCATCCATTCAGTCATCCAAATCATTCATTCACCCATTCAAAATTTATCCATTCATTCATGTTTTTATGGAAATTGATATTAATGAAGGGAGAGAAGAAAGTAACAAAGAAAGTAATGGGGCAAGAAAGCTAAACTGAAATCAATCTGCAATATTACATAAATTCACTCTGTAAAAGGGATGCTCTACCATAAAGAGGACGGAATGTCCTTATTTATTTCATCATACATTTCAAATGACAGTACTTTGATTACATTGAAAGACGTTGATACCCAAAGCAACAATGTAAAAACATTTGGAACTAATTTCATTATTCAAATACATGTGACTGAAATTTTCAGAAATGAATGCAAAATCTTGTCAAGAAAGTCAAAATTTTGATGAATAAACATACATTATAATCAGACGATAAAACATTTCATCATATAAATTTCATCAATGATACACGAAAATGGCAAGCATTTTGGTGAATAACAAATAATTTATATTCAGAAGAGAATGAAAAGAGTTGTCAAAGTTCATATAGATATCACATTTGAATTAAATACAATGTTTCACATTCAGAATAGAAAACATTTCAGTATATAAATTGCATCAGTTCAAAAATGAATGCAAAATCTTTTCCAAGAAAGTCAAAACTTTGATGAATAAACATACTTTATAATCAGACGATAAAACATTTCATCATATAAATTTCATCAATGATACATGAAAATGGCAAGCATTTTGGTGAATAACAAATAATTTATATTCAGAAGAGAATGAGAAGAGTTGTCAAAGTTCATATAGATATCACATTTGAATTAAATACAATGTTTCATATTCAGAAAAGAAAACAAAAATTGCATCAGTTCAAAAATGAATGCAAAATCTTTTCCAAGAAAGTCAAAATTTTGATGAATAAACATACTTTATAATCAGACGATAAAACATTTCATCATATAAATTTCATCAATGATACATGAAAATGGCAAGCATTTTGGTGAATAACAAATAATTTATTTTCAGAAGAGAATAAAAAGAGTTGTCAAAGTTCATATAGATATCACATTTGAATTAAATACAATGTTTCACATTCAGAATAGAAAACATTTCAGTATATAAATTGCATCGGTGATTAAAGGGATACTGAAGTACTGGTTCTTCCTGAAAATTGCTGGCTTGTGTTTCAGTCTATTAGTATTTTATTTAAGAGTATCTTAATAGATAATGAACGATGCCCCAGAAGTTTTTTATTAATTTTTATTAATGAGCCTTGTTCAAACTGGATTGTCTTCATGAAAATACTATTTAGAATAAGATCTTTAAAAACATGTTGATAGGAAAGTGAGAAAGCTTATGAAAGGAAAAAAAAAATGTGAGGCTATATACTTTTGCAGGGCCTCATTTCTGCCCATAAGTAACACACACACAAGCAACCCACACTGCAGGTCTGGAACTATTTGTATGCGACATTTTTCATTCTCTCTCTCTTAGATCGTTTGATCCTTTACAGTGACCTAAATCAAGGCCAAATCAAGCTGGTAGTAAACATCATTCCCAGGACCTCCCATGTTGAGAAAATCATGAAAAATCATGAGAATTACCCTCCTAACGCAGGCTGTACATCATGTTGAAGTTCTCACAAGACTGACACATTATTCTTCTGTTACAGTCTCAAAGTCTTCCGCGTCAACAGCATTGCACTCCTCTGCAGGCAAGGCCCTATAATATGACTGATACGCCAGAGGAATGACGTTCTGGTCACACAGGGCAATGAGGTCGGCCTTCTTCACGGCACTGATCTTGAGTAGATCATTGTAGAGGGGTTCTAGATTGATGTTTTGCATCTTGCGCGATGCAGCTACCCTCAGTTCACTCATTTCTTCATCAAATGAGTATCGAAATTGCATTTTGTGAGCATATTTCTTCTCAAATTTCACATGTCGCATCTTTGACCAGTAAATCTGGTTCCCTGCGACATCCTTCTGTGAATTGTGCAGCATTTCTCCAGCGAGTTTCTTAAGGTCAAAGAACTCATGGTGCTGCATTTGTGTGACATGATACGGTTTCTTTCTGCGAGCAAGGGGAACCACAGTTGCCCACTGATCTGGATGGTACACAGGGATACTTTTTTTTGCAGTCTCAATTGTGCTGTGGATGGAGTCTACCTCCATCTGGGTGTGACCTGGTTCCAAAAACTTGTGTTCGATTGTCTCTATCTCTGTTGTTCTTACAGCATGCAATAATGCTGCTGCGACAAATCTGTTGCGGTTTTGCCCCCCACAACTGTCACTGAACAGTGACACATGCTTTACTCCTGATAGCTGGCGGAGGTGGCGTAGGAGGCAGGAACCTACTTCTGATGCCCCTCTACGACCCTTCTCCTCGCTCCACAAATAGCAAAAGCCCTCGCCACTGCCCTGACTGTATAAGGAAAGATTATACGTCGATAGCTTTCTTTTATAAAAAAAGAGCGACGCATTTCCAGAGGGACAGGGTAACACTTGCTGCAGGTCAAATGAATAAGAATGGTAGGTGCTATCCTTCATTGCCTTTTGTTTGTCTTTCTCTTTTTCTTCTCGTGACCTTATTTTATTTCTTACATGCTCTTCATGGTCGGCTCGAAGGATTTCTTTTGCTTCAGGTGAGGCATTCCTGAATGTCGTGCACTCCTTGCATTCATCCTTTTTGGGCATGTGAAACCCCAAGTTAAATTCTGTATTGAATATTCTACGGTAGACATTGAGACATTTGGGGTTTGGTGTTTCTTGTGTGTACAGATCATACATTTTCCTTATGCTAAGATTCCCAGGGAGATACTGACGAGAAGTAGAACTACGGCAGTAGTGGGATGGTATGACATAGAATTTCTTTATGTGAGACCTTATCTTATCTAGATCCTTTTCATCACTTTTGTTTTTAGGACTGTGCTTTCCCCGACGATCAGTGGGAAAATGATCTTTCCCACCTGTGTTGTACAGAACTACTTTTTGCGTTTCTCCTAGTGTGTGTAAAAAAAATTTCTGACACACCTTCTGTGCTTTCCCCTCAACAGGGAGAGAGTAATTTCTTTGAACTCTTCGCCTGTTTTCTTTCTTACTTTTTTTCATGCTTACATGAGAACGAATGAAATCACTTCTTCTCTGGGCATCACCAATTGCCCAGTACTGAAGGAATAATTCCTCCCTCTGATCCTTGGAAATATGATCACAACACCTATACCTACAGTCTGTTTCACAACCTTCCCCCATCTTTCTAGCCGGCCTTTCTTTGCCATCCCTTGAGGTGTATGCCAGGCCAAGGTTACGTCGCTTCCGCTGAGTATTTTGCTTCCATTGTTCTGGATTTGCCACCCTTTTCCTTGCTTTGGTATTCTATGCATGTTAAAAGGAAAAGAAACAGAAAGAAGAAAGAAGAAAGAAGATATAATAGCTACATGTCTGTGTACTGCAGGAAAATTCCAACGTTGAGAGCAGGAAAAAAAAGTGTAGAGAAAACAAGAATGTGACAGAAAACATTGAAAAGAAAATACAACTTAGATACTCATTAGATAATGAAGTGTGTGAATTGGCGTTTGATGCATTACCATTATTTTTAATTCATTTATTTTCAGAATCACACTTTTACCAAAGAGAGTACATGGTCCTCTGCAAACCATTGAATTGTCAGTATATTTTCACCATGGAAATGCTCAAGGACTACATCATTAGTTTGATTACAGAGAAAAAAAAATGAACCAGTAAAATCGTCAGCATTCATTAATATTATTATTATTACTATTCTAAATTGTTTAATATGCCAAGAAAGCGATAATTCAGACGTTTAATTTGCCATAAACATTCACTTGTATCAATAGGCAATACCGAAGTTACATTGACAAATGTGTAGATGTCACACACACTATCAAAAAACTATGACACTATGGTGTGGAGACCACACATGAATCAATGCTATAGAACGGTTCGGATGACTGTGCGTGTAGTGTGCGCAGTCACAGACATTGTATATCTCATGTTTTAATACACATGTCAATGGGAATTTATATAGGACAGTTCGGATAACGCTATCACAAATTCGTGATCAGGCAAAATGTTCTTAGTTGAATTTCTCTTAAAATATACTAAATTGGGTATTAAAATTTTGCAAGTAGATAGTCTTTGGTATGGGCAGTCTTAAAATGGGGAAAACTAAAAATAAAAAATTTTAGCCATTTTTTACTTATAGAACCGTTCGGATGAACGTCGACGAAATAATCAAAAACTTACTTCACATTGCTTTGGAGTCATTTGCAGGGGATCTGCCTCAGTGTCCACATTTGAATCAACAGAATGATATGCATAGACGGGCATCATCTGTAATTAAAATCAAGGTGGTACAGACCATGTAAAATTCTACTGCCTTTCAACACTGACCCACATGCATAGAGTTAACAGTCTCATACAATGACTCACATGTAATGAATACCTAGAATCTCTATATAAGGGTAGGAACAAAAAAAATGGTAGAAGAGGCATTACAATAAATAATAGATAATGTTTATAATAATGTTTTCTCTGACAATAATGTGGTAAGTAACTAGAAATCTTTCTGTAAGAGATGTAATATTACTTACATTTGGGAAAGGTGGAGTGAAATCTTGCGATGTCATACTTGGTTGTGCTGGCACGCTTGGTTGTGATGGCACGCTTGGTTGTGATGGCACGCTTGGATGTGATGGCACGCTTGGTTGTGATGGCACGCTTGGATGTGATGGCACGCTTGGTTTTGATGGCACGCTTGGTTGTGATGGCATGCTTGGTTGGCTTCCATCATCTTGGAGGTTAACCTGAAAAGGTTAATTTTGGTAAAGGATTAACCATGCCCTTTAAAATACATAAGAATTTCAGTTAAATAAAGACATTACTTTCTAATTATGCAAATTTCCTTCAATCCAACAAATCAAATATAGAATAAAAATTCTTAAGCATTTTTTTTTTTGTCACAAAGAAATAAAAATGAAGGAAAGTTAGGAGGTAGAGAAACAGAACGGCCTGGTAAAACAGAACCTCATAATAACCAAGCTTGCAAAAAGGGATGAATAAATGGTTTCCTCATAAAATAGTCATCAAGATGAAAATAATACAGGGCAAACTCAATATGACAAGGTCATTGGGACAAAAAATTTTCCTTGTTAAAACCAATATCTTGTTATATCAGATAGCATACATGATACATTAACATGTATGGAAGGAAAACTCGGGACCACGGCAATGGCCTCGTAATAACCGTTTTTTTTGTTTATTATATGGAGTTTCCCCTGTATTAAGAATGATATTCGTCATTATGTTCATAGAGACAACTGTCATGTTATGCAAAACTAACAATCATCATTACAAATTGAAGATACTTACTATTGTGTATGATGTAGGTAAATCGATGTCTTCAGCCTGAATCGTCTCAACTAACCTAGCCAGCTGAGGGTCATTCTGTTTAAAGAATAAATGATCAAAAACTTTACATTTGAAATCATTCTAAATTTCAAATTTGAATGAATAACAAAAACAAATACTTAAATATGCACTTGACAATGTGTCAGCAGTGTATTTTCAGAATTACATTTAATATTTCAACAGATTTAAAGGTGATTTATCACATGGAAGTATAAAGTGTGAATTTCTTTGTTTAAAAAAAAAAAATCTATTGTCAAAAATTGCATACAACCATACAACATATTGCAGTATCACAAATTGCACAATATTGTACTCTTGAAATTCTCACATCTGACTGGCACTCATTCTCTTTGACTGCTTAATTGCTATCAATCTGTTAAAGCTATCTCCATTCATCTATAATATTTACTGAACATGAGATGTCAATCACCGTACCAACATTTCAATATGCTGATTGCAGGGATCATCTTCAAAGAAATGCTTGCCACAAAGAAGAGATAGGCATGTCACACACGCTGCAAAGACTTCCTCCCTACAGCCGTTGTGCATACAGTGAGCTTTATGTTGCCAAGATAGAAAGAAAAGATAAGAGAACAGATGCAGATATATTGAATCATTTTAATTTGCCACAAAGAAGGAATCGATCAATAGTCATCAATTATCAAAGAGCAATTAATCAATGACAGAAAAAAAAAACATGTGCCATCCATAACAAAAATATAATCAAAATTATTTTTTTAATAATCAAATTGTTAAACTGCTCTAGATAAAGGGGAAAAAAAAAACATGAACATGGTAATATTGGCAAATGGGTAATTAAGCCGGACTCACTAAGAAAATGCTTTCATTTACTGATCTCCCCCATGTGCTCCCCTCCCCTCCGCCAAATAAATTAGGTTAGATTTTACATAGAAATTAGGATGTGCTTAAAACATGTTTCTTTAAATTAATCATTCTTACCTTGCATTGTTGCTTGATCAGGCTGAATATCATTGTTACCTGAAAGACATAGTTCAAGGGTCTCATGTGTTAATGTAAAAAGACACATTCTGAAATGGCACCATGTTAATCTAATTTCATGAAAGTGCCCTTCAATAAGAAAAGAAACGTATAACAAGTTCTTGAATTCCGATCTATATTGTGAATCAGGCACAAACTACATTTAAACTTTCTGCCATTAATGAACTGGTCAATGAAATATTAATTATTCGTTTCATCTCACAAATCAAAATATAGGATGAAAAGTATATTTTGGCATTTCATTCAGAATCAAGCAATTATACTGAGTGTGCATCATAAATTTTAGGAAACTACAGAATATTTCAGAATTAGGCAGTAAATACTAACCTTTAGACATTAACTCTGTCAGGGGGATGTTGTCCTCATCATCTCCACTACAACTGCCATCAATGTCAGGAGATAGATTTGATGGTCCAGGTGGGCATTCGTCATTGGCAGGGCAGTCATTACCATCGGTAGCATCATCACCTGTGAAAGCAACAATGGAAACAATTGCCTGATAGTTCAATAGTTAAATAAAGAACATTTAAGAATCTTGTGTTAACCCTTAATGTGCCCATTGATTTTAAACCAAACACCAAAGTGTTCATCTTCCAAAACCAGATTTATTTTAAGGCTAGAGGCAGAAAATAATTTTGTTTAGTTACACTTAGATTTCTCAAAACACAAATGGGCCTGGGTGAAGGACTGACGCATGCACTAAACAATGGAAACACCCCTGCATGCAAAGTAATCCACACATAATAATAGGCATAACAATGACTGTGTGACGATTGCGAGTATACATGAATGTGGCAGTTCGCCATGTGCTAGTGTACATGCATGCACGTAACAGCTCATCGGATACTAGGGTACATGAACGTGGCAAGTTAAGGGTTAAATACTAACCTTCAGGCGGTAACTCCATTGGGGGAATGTTGTCGTCATCTCCAGGTGGGCATTCATCATTGGCAGGGCATTTGTCACCATTACCATCAGTAGCACCATCAACTGTGAAAGTAACATTGGAATCAATTAATGGGTGCAATCTCCAAAGTTTACCTGATTGGCTTCTCAATTGTGAATCTGGCAGTCACATATTAATTTAAACTTTCTGCCATCACTGGACTTGTCAAGGAAGTGATAATCTTTATTCATTTTCTCATACAAACCATCATATATTAAGATTAATGCCCTATTTTGCCTTTTGATATAGAGTAAAAAAGAATTAGATAGGCACAAACTACATTTAAACTTTCTGCCATTAATGAACTGGTCAATGAAATATTAAATTATTATTTTCATCTCAAAAATCAAACTATAGGATGAAAAGTATATTTTGGCATTTCATTCAGAATCAAGCAATTATACTGAGTCAGGAACTTGGGAACGATTTGTTTCGCTGGGAGTGCGGGAACAATAAAAACAACAAAAGCAAAAAAAATACACAAATAAAGAAAAACAAATAGACCCGTGAAAATCTAGGGGTGCTGCAGCACCCCCAGCTCCCAGGGCCCTGTACTGAGTGTGCATTAGAAATTTTAGGAAACTACAGAACATTTCAGAATTAGGCAGTAAATACTAACCTTTAGACATTAACTCTGTCAGGGGGATGTTGTCCTCATCATCTCCACTATAACTGCCATCATTGTCAGGAGATAGATTTGATGGTCCAGGTGGGCATTCGTCATTGGCAGGGCATTTGTCACCATTACCATCAGTAGCACCATCAACTGTGAAAGCAACATTGGAATCAATTAATGGGTGCAATCTCCAAAGTTTACCTGATTGGCTTCTCAATTGTGAATCTGGCAGTCACATATTAATTTAAACTTTCTGCCATCACTGGACTTGTCAAGGAAGTGATAATCTTTATTCATTTTCTCATACAAACCATCATATATTAAGATTAATGCCCTATTTTGCCTTTTGATATAGAGTAAAAAAGAATTAGATAGGCACAAACTACATTTAAACTTTCTGCCATCAATGAATTGGTCAATGAAATATTAAATTATTCTTTTCATCTCAAAAATCAAACTATAGGATGAAAAGTATATTTTGGCATTTCATTCAGAATCAAGCAATTATACTGAGTCAGGAACTTGGGAACAATTTGTTTCGCTGGGAGTGCTGGAACAATAAAAACAATAAAAGAAAAAAAATACACAAATAAAGAAAAACAAATAGACCCATGAAAATCTAGGGGTGCTGCAGCACCCCCAGCTCCCAGGGCCCTGTACAGAGTGTGCATTAGAAATTTTAGGAAACTCCAGAACATTTCAGAATTAGGCAGTAAATACTAACCTTTAGACATTAACTCTGTCAGGGGGATGTTGTCCTCATCATCTCCACTACAACTGCCATCAATGTCAGGAGATAGATTTGATGGTCCAGGTGGGCATTCGTCATTGGCAGGGCATTTGTCACCATTACCATCAGTAGCACCATCAACTGTGAAAGTAACATTGGAGTCAATTATTGGGTGCAATCTCCAAAGTTTACCTGATTGGCTTCTCAATTGTGAATCTGGCAGTCACAAATTTTACTTTTTAAGTTTAAATTTTCTGCCATCACTGAACTTGTCAATGAAGTGATAATCTTTATTCATTTTCTCATACAAACCATCATACATTAGAATGAAAGGCTTGAAAGACCTACTTGCATTTTGATACAGAGTAAAAAAGAATCAGACACAAAAATACATTTATACTTTCTGCCATTAATGAACTTGTCAAGGAAGTAATATTTATTCCTTTTCTCATACAAACCATCATATATGATGAAAGCTCTTGTCTGCCTTTTAATAATAGAGTAAAACAAAATTATTGAAGAGAGTATACAGTGAGGGTTTGTGTTTGTTGCATAAAATGTCTGCTCAAGTAAAATAACAACTGTGTCTCAACACAGAAATTGCCATATGCATTTCAGTATTCATTATAACTTACTGAATAACGACGGTAGGATACCGATGACTTTCCCTGCCCACCATCTCCCTCTCTGATCTCTCATTTGCACCCGCATCCCTTTCTTGAACTGCCCCGTCTTCCTGTACCACAGATCTTTGGCAACAACCGTGTTGATGGAGCCATCCTTCAGCCACTTTACTGTCAACACAGTTTGATCCATATTGAATCTGAAGGAAACATAACACCAAACCATGACCTTTACTTGATGGAAAATAAATTGTACAATATCTAATGACTATGTATGGCCCAACCCCAATAGCATAAAACAATCAATGAACTAATGTCACATAGACTACAAAAGAAAGGTTGACAGAAGTAATTTTCAGAGCATTTTGATTAACTTTTGTGAAATCCCTCCCCCCCCCCCCCCATCTACAAGAAAGATGGTCATTTATGACCATCTACACCATCACTATAGCAAATACGTGTGAACAACTTTTGTGTCGGCTTGCACGGTACAAACGCGTACCCGTACATACAGATGTCATTTGGTTGAGCAAGCGCGCGAGCATACTAAATGTCGGCGCTGGTGAGGATTAGCACAAGGATTCTTACATCGACCAGTTATTTTATTATTGCAGATAAGTACAGCAATTTCAACAGGTTCATAATTTTATATTCAATGAATTATACAGTATATCACTCTATTAGTATTACACTGTAAAGTGTAATATTAACAGGACGAATGTGCCTAGTGCTCAAAAATAGAGGACAAGCAAGGAGCACATTCACTCTTCCTATTACTACTAGTATTACAACGTCATGGGCGTAGGCAGGTCGTACGTCGTAGGCAACTCTATTTTATTTGTATTAGTATTACTATTGTATTTGTAGGGACAGAAATGGAAATTGTGATGTGGTTGTACAGTTGGGTGCTGTGAATGTATTCTTCAGCCTCAGGTTATTCTGAGTTCAGTGGTACAAAAATTATTGAAATTGGACAATGGGTTCTAAGTTATGAATTTTTAAAATTTTAATTTAAAATTTGATATTAGATCTAGTAATGCATGCATTTGTCCCGAATCGAATGCCCCCCCCCCCAAAAAAAAAAATAAATAAATGAGGGGGAAATACATTAGGCCTACATAGCAGTTTTAAAAAATCCCCCTGCATTTCATACACCATGTTGATGTGGTGTGACTTAATTCTTAAATTAAGGCTAAGCCTAACGTAAGCTTTGCATTTGCGTTTGCTTGCACTTGGGCTTGTTCACGAAGAACCAACGCAGAAATGAATACATGGGACAACAATATACTATCCTGCTACAGTTTCTAAAATATTCCTCGTAAAACTTCACTTATGTTAACTGCCATCGTGTTTTAATAGGCTCACAGTAATCTTATCGCTTTAACACTCATACTTCCTATAAAATTGTTTCAGATCATATTTCTTTCACGAATAAAAAAACAAAAATCAACTCACCGTAAGTCCGGATCACCCGACAGCGACATCACAACGACATTCTGCTTGTCGCTAAGTTGGTTCCGGCGCTAATTTCCAAAGGTCGCATAGCGTGTAACAACATTCTGCTAGAACACCTCCCGACGAATTCGTGCAAGTGACATTTTTCAATTGACTTTTACGTCATTATTACGTCATGTTTTGTGATATTAAGGACATCACGTGATAGAGCTTTTAAAACACTATCAACTGACATGAAAATCGAAAAATCGATTCTTGGACCGAAAATAGACCTAACGACAATATGCCATGCGCACGACGATTTATGTACAGACTTACAAACATTTTATTTCCTGACGAATTTTGTAACCTCTTTCAATTAAATTCAAATATTCAAAAACAAGAAACCAGACACGCAAATCACATCCATCTACCCAAGCACAGAACATTATTATTCCAAAATATTATCCGGTACTCCGTATCCTAAGCTGTGAAAGGTTATCCCAGATACAATAAAATACTCCGCATCTCTTGCCAGCTTCTCAAGAAGGATGACAAAACATTTTACTTCATCTGACAAATAACATGGTTTAAGACACATCCCCACCCTCCATTGAGTCTTTTCTCTCCGTTTCTTCATGATTTTCTCTTTTTCCGTACTCCTTTCATTTTGCACCTCCTATTCCTCCCCCCCCCCCCTTCCCTCTCTTTTGTATCCAATAAAGCTCATCGGTCTAGGAATGTTATCCTTTTTTCTGTTTTTTTTTTGTTAGCAGTTATATATATATATATATGTATATATATATATATATATATATGTATATATAAATGTATATATATATATATATATATATATATATATAAATGTATATTTATATATATATATATATATATATATGTATATATATATATATATATATATATATATATGTATATATATATATATATATATATATATATATATATATATATACACTCACACACACGCACACGCGCATACACACACACACAGTGCGTCCCCCCAAAAAGTTAACAGTTGGAAAAAGTCTCCCAAAATAAATATTTCAAAATATTTGTAAAAAATGTTCATATCTGTGGATAGATTATGGTCTCTTCTATCAAATGACACCAAAATATCTGGCAATATTTTGAGCTCGAGTGAGCAAAAGCGACTTTTGCGAAAGTTGCAAAAAATCCAGACTTGACAAGAATTGGTATTTTGTGCTGGCTGGCGTTAACAAATTTGAGAACCGGAAAAAGTTGACAGTTGGAAAAAGTCTCCCCAAATGAAAATTTCAAAATATGTTCATGGAATTTTCATACCTATGGAAAGCTTAGGATCTCTCCTATCACACCAAAAACATCTAACAATATGTTACGCTTGAGTGAGCAAAAGCCATTATTGTGAAATAGTGCAAAATCCATGGTTGACAAAACTTTGTATTGGTTCTGTCTGGTATCAGCAAAGTTAAGAGTCTTGAAAAGGAATAGAAACTTTCATAATCTGATCATAAAAGGGAATTTATGAAAGAATTGGGTTTGTTTTCTGTATATCTTGACATATCCCATCAAAACTTTATGGTTGACTGAGAAAACCAGCTTGGATTAAAACCTTGCCAAAACTAATACTTCAAAACACTCAGTAAAGCAGTTAATTACTCACTGAAGCATGAAAATATTGATGAGATATGTAAGGACATACATAGAACAGAACATCTTCTTTAATAAATTATCTATTATTAATCAAATATGAATATTTATAAGCTTTTTCATGACACTCAACTTTGCTGATACCAGCCAGAAGAAATGTCAATTCTTGTCAAGTCTGGATTTTGCACCTTTCCACGAAAGTGGTCTTTGCTCACTTAAGCATAAAATATCTTCAGATCTTAAGGTGTCATGTAATAGAAGAGACCCTAAGCTATCCACAGGTATGAAATTTTGCTTCAAATGTTTTGAAATATTTATTTTGGGAGACTTTTTCTGACTGTTAACTTTTTTATTTGACGCACTGTATATATATATATATATATATATATATATATATATATATATATATATATATACAATTTTGAGAAATGATAATTAGAGAGTAATGGTTGTGTAGCTTAAATCAAAGTTCCCCAGAGCCGAGTTTGAACAATGACAAGCCGCATGCCTCAGCTGGATCCAAGCGTATGCTTTGAGATACATGTACCTGTTAACATAATTATAAGCAACTGTAAGCAAATAACAGTATACAACATCCAGCTGAGGCATGCGCTTTGTCATTGTTCAAAACTCATTTGCCCCCGAAAAACGAATTATTTAATGAAGGTTGAAGAATAGACCTGTCCACAAATATATTCAAATTTCATGCATACTTTTGAAACAATGGTTGTTCTTGACAACCTGAAAGCTTGTCAGAGGCTTGTCAGACATAGCAACAAGTAATGTATGCAAACTGGATTCGAAGTATTGAAGTTCATTCGTTAATAACAGGTTAATGGAATACCTCGTTACTAGGTCCCCAGGAAAGAAACATCCATAAATTTGAATAAATTTGTGAAAAGGTCTATTGTCAGTCTGTCCGTCAATAGACCGGTTCTGTAATGTATTCAAATATATGCACATTTCTTCTCTGAGCACCTAGTGACAAGCTATTCCATTAACCTGCTTTTTATAAATGAGCCTCAATATTTGGAATCCAGTTTGCATACATTTTTGTTGCTATGTCCGGCAAGCCTCGGGCAAGTTTTCAGGTTGTCAAGAACAACCTTTGTTTGAAAGGTATGTATAAAATTTGAATACATTACCTAACCGGTCTATTGAATCTGGTGTCACCGAAACCAGTGGCCCGTCTCCGAGGTCTAAAGGTTAATGCATTGGCGTTCTAAGCCAGTTACCCGGGTTTGATTTGATTTTTCAACCTTTGCAAAATTTCAAAAGGGAGGACAGCTCTTGGGAACTTTGAGTTAAGCTAATCAACCATTATTCTCTCATTATCATTTTTCACAATTGTATTTATTTCCAGCTGTACTTACACTTATATTTATACATGATTTAAGCTACGCAACCATTATTCTATCATTTCCTTTCACATTATATGTATATATATATATATATATATATATATATATATATATGTATATATAATTGTAATAATTTCATTTACATAAATATATAAATATATATATATATATATATATATATATATATATACACACACACATATAATGTGAAAGGAAATGAGAGAATAATGGTTACGTAGCTTAAATCAAAGCTCCTTACACTCGTAAATATATATATATATATATATATATATATATGAAAAGGCCTATTCCTTTTTTATTGGGGGGGGGGGGTAAAAATAATCGAGCAAATCCATTGATGTGTGGGTGTGGATGGACGTGTGTGAAGTTTTTTTTTCTTTTCAGTCTTATCTTTAGTAGTAGGCCCGAGTATTAGATTTTCATTTTTCTAGAATTGTTCTAAAGTAATTATTGAAATCTGTATTGAAAGTAATTTTGACATTCTGACCATATTTCAATTTGGACTTGTTTCCGAATTGTAATTTGGTTTTAAATGTGTTTGATAATAAAAGAAATTGACTACGGCATATATTATTCATGTACTGGTACATAAATGTTTTCCTTTACATTTACATTATACAAATTTACATTATACCAATTACTGCTTTATCAGTGTAAGTCCATTGAATAATGTTCTGTTATATCTTTGTTCCAATTCATATATTTGTTATGTTCCTGTTCTTAATTTTCATATGTACTGTTTAAAAAAGTTGTAAAATATATATGTTTGTAGAAAATAAATAAACTTTAAAACTTTAATAAATTTCAGATTTGCTGTTGAGAGCCACTTATTGAACAAATGTGTACAAAGCAGTGTTCATACGAGTCAACGAGTATACTTGCATGGGGAAATAGCTCAAAAACCCTAATGGACAAAATGGACTAATCATTTACAAGCAATGCTTTTTATTTAGGCTCCCCACATTTTACATTTTTTATTCTTTTTGCCAATCATTCATATATCTCTCAAACTTTCTACCGATTTACTGTACATTGTACTTTATTTGAGTTCTTCACCCTTATGTTTTGAAATGGACAAATATGCTTGTAAAATCGTTTTTGTAAACATTGTTTTGATGTAAAAGTGGAACAAATAAACTTTAAACTTCAAAACAAAGAAGTGACACAGTGGAAATTCTATCACAGAACTACTTTATTTTCTACAAACTATTACAGTTACATTCGTAAATATGAAACATTTTAAGTAAACATGAACGAAGAGAATGGTCAAAAAGAGTAAATCAGCAGAAATGACATACGTTTTGTCAACAAGAAAATATAGAATTAATTTCCATTTCACATGGTAATTTTAAATTAGATATGAATTATGAAATATAGCTTAACTATAACAAGGTATGCAAGTAGGCAGATTCAGATTTAATAAATAGAATCTTTGTTTCAAGGTGATAGAAACATGATATAAATTTAAAGAAACCAATCATCATCATCACTACCACCATCATTATTATCATCCTTTTCGGTGTAATCCTCATTATAATCATCACCATTGTCATCACCACCACAATTATAACTATTCCAGTATTTTTATTATCATAAATACAGTATTTTTTGTTAGTGACATCATTATGATTCTTAATGCATACATGTATTTACAATCTTACGACTGTCACTGTGATTTACTTTCAACAACAATATCATCAGCCCATTTGTCATCGTTGCATCACTCTAATGTGATATTCTGTAATATTCTAGACATTTCAGAAAGATACATTGATATATACATACATTTTAAATGATGTTGATTCCAGTTGATATAAGTAATCGGTTACCGCTTATGTGTAGGATAATTTTTCATTCCTTTCATAAATTCTTGGAAATTTTAAATTTACAAGCTAACTGCAATGAAAATGTAAGTTAGTCTGGAAAAGCAATCAAGTTTGTATTCTGATTGTCTTGTATTGAATCAACTTCCAACTAATCTAATAAGTTATAACTCATGGAGAACGCTTAGCTGACATTAGAATACAATCAAGAATATTTGACATAAATATAGTTTTACTTGACTGAAAAGTACAGTTTTCATGTAGGCCTAAACGCGACATATATTTTGTGTTTAATTTCGATAAATTTGGCAATTAAGGGTACTTCTTCCCTTTTGCAGACTTATACAAAATTCTGCAAAACTGTGCACAGGTTTAGTAGACATCCTGTATACACTGCCTATGAAATTTCATATTCACAAGTTCTATAACTCCTTTGTAAGAAATGAAAATCTTGCTTTTGGCGCAGAGGGGATTATGCATTAATCAGCGTAAGTACATGTACTAGTAACAGTCAATTTTTTTTTTAAAGAATTACGCGATTATTTTCTAATCGAAAAAATAAAGTGTTATCGATTTTCACATCCGCACAAATTTTCCAATTATACATTAATTCTTGTGTAATTTATCGCATACTCAAACAACTTCAAAATTTAGGGCTGCAAAAGGGATGAAGTACCTTAAAAAAAAAAAAAACAACAACAACAACGGCAAGATAATTTAGAATGGTGGTGATGGTGGTGGTGGTGGGGGGGGGGGGTATATGCCCACTCCTACGCCCCTAATCATCACAGAATGTCACATTCAGAGCATTTTTGAGGTATCTCAAATTCGCCCCCAGATAAAGGTTAGGGCTTGGGTTGCGGGGAGAGTGTTGGGTCCAGGGTATTTATTCATTGCTCGAAGCTGCTTGCAGAGCAGTCGTCCCCTGACTCATCATGTTTGTTTTCACGCGCTTAGGGCATTTCACGTAGGCTATATATTAATGCATTCGATTACTATGTCTATATCTTCCTTCAGCTTGTTAAAGTTCCAAGTAAAGATCATCACTTTTGTCCTGGTTTCACATTTTCGGTGAAATCCATCTTTTCATATGCGAACGATTCAGCATTTGGGTCGTGGAATTTTTTAACCGGTGTCATTAGCGGGTCCTGAATCTGATCAAAGAGAGCACTGAGTTTAGTCTGTATACCATCCGAGCCACTGGTTCCGAGAAACCTACTGATGTCTAGAGGATTGGTCATCACAAACAAAGCTCGAACCAACGTATCGTTGCGGTCCTGAATAGAAATAAGAAAACAAGTCGATTTAATATTAAAAGGAAATAAAAACGTGAAAAAACGTGTACCTGTTTGAGAAAAATATGAACGAAAGAGTATGTCTATGGTTTCACTTGATGAAAGATTTTCCTCTAAAATACTTTCATAATCTTTTGTGGAAAAGACATTAAACTACATCTGCAACTCTCGACTAAGTAGTGGAAAATGAGTACCTGGTTGGAGGCAATGCCTTAAATGCTGTGAACACTTGGATCGGTGGCCCAGCTTTCTTTCTTTCGTTAGCCTCGTTTCATTGCCTGATCATGCTTATATTGATACACTGGGGGGTACTCGTTTTTCCGAAGATTCGTTTTTCCGAAGGTTCATAATTCCGAAAGTCCGTAATTCCGAAACACAAATTTCCCATAGCAGGGGGTTCATAATTCCGAACATTTGATGCATTACTCCGAAGGTTCGTAATTCCGAAAATGAAAAAGGGTTCATAATTCCGAAGGTTCGTAATTCCGAAAATGTAATAGAGCCCTACATAACTTTTCGGAATTACGAACCTTCGGAGTAACGAACCTTCGGAAAAACGACATGTAACCGATACACTAGAGAATGCGAAACGAAATTCTTTGCTCAGTTGAATAATATAGAGCGAAATATGTTCATTCTAAGCATAAAAGTTTCTTTGATGTTTATATTTAAATCATCAAATGACTCATTCACTTCCCCCCATAGTTAGGACTATTTTATAATCTTAAGTAAAATAGTGGAATTGTTAGGGTGAATAGGCTTACTAAATTTACAGTTGGTGTTAGCCCGTTTGTGAGCAAACTTCTGTTTTATCTATACTGAAAGCATTTAATTAGCTTTTTAAAAAGGAATATTACTTATCAGCTAAAAGACAAGTTTAATAATGTATAGGAAGGGATAGCAAAGTGTATACATGTAAGTTACTTTCCTTGGACTTTTTCATGACATAAAGATACTATAGAATTTTTCTATTTGGGAATCAATTCTTCTAATTGTTTCCAAACGAATTTTTGAATATATTTAGTAGACTGCGTTTCTGTTTAAGTTGTCCTCTTTTTTTTACGCCCTGCACTTACCATTAATTTGGTTTTGACCTGGGTTTTATTATGTATCCTTTGTTGTGCAAGTTTAATCAATAAAGTGATGTTGAAAAACCAACCGTAGTGGATGAGAGAGCTATACAAAATGCAGATATCATCATTCTATTGAAGACTATCAAAGATATTCAGTTTTTGTCTCATGAAACATGACACATCATCAACTTCGGAGGAGTTAGTTTACCCTTTCTACAGCTACATTGGCTGGTATAAGTTCTCTGTCATCAGCACCCAGCGTCCTAAGATGACACAGTGCTCTGCGGAGGTCTCGAACCACCAACCTCTCCTGCCTTTCATTAAGAGTTCCTCCCCACCTCATGAAGAATGTAGAAATGGGTTCAATCCGTTTGTGCAGCTTCAAAGAAGTATGTGAGATGATGCAGTATTCCAGGAGACGTTCCTCTCGTTGTGTCTGCTCAGGGCTGTACCGTGTGGTCTGTGTCAGACTCATTGAATCTGTGATGCAAATAAAGTAAGCAACTCGCAAAGAATTAATGCCCGCTGCACACATCTCGCTGAGCCGCTGACGTATAACTGCGTCAGCAATTAGGACGTCATTGACGCAGCATTTGAGAGTAGTATCATACACAAAGTGATTGCAAAATGCACAGTGAAAACCTCTCTGTGAATTACTGGCGTAGGTTAGGTTTAGGGTTTGGATAAAGTATATTGTAGGTTCAGGGTTGAATATATGAATTCGGTTAGTGCAGGATATTAACCGCACAGAATTCGTCGCCTTGTCGCCATACCTCGGCGTAAAACGCGCATAATATTATTATTTTTATTGTTATCATTATCATCATTACTATTACTGTAATTGATTAATTAATTATATGGCGTCACCGGCGTCACCTGTGCCTGCTGGGTCTCTCCTTGCGATATAACCGATTGTAATGTTCAGGTGTACCACTATACCGGGGTTCTCCCTCCTTTGAATTGTGTTTGAAATTATCATAGCCATTATTAGAGCCTGCCAGTGAATCTAAATCAATAATATCTTTACCAGTATTCTCCCTGGCCTTGCGTCGTCTCTGAAGGACTGTTGACAGTGTATATAGGTAAGGGTTGAGCGCAGAGTTGAGAGGCAGGATAAAGACAGCGGTCCAAGCATAGATGTCACCAGGGATCTGCACCAAATTGGAACTAGCCAGAATACCCATTATGATAATAGGCATCCAACAGACAAAATCTGTTCCAACAACTAGCGCCATCTTAGTGGTCATCTGCATCTGTTCCTTCATCATGGAGTTGCTAGCAGCCCTAAAATAGACATTACAATACATGTACATGTACCATGTGGAGTGGTGGGGGATGTCTGCTAATCAGTTTGGAATAACTATGTAAATTATCGATCACTTTATTCCAAGAAAGGCGTCCCGAATCTTAATGGTGGATCAATGCCCCTGATTCCCCGATTATAAGACACATTGTTGTATATATTAAAGATACAAACGTATGTCATGACTGCCGCTTTTGACAAACCTAAATGAAGACCCCTGAGCACAAAAGTAAATGATGCGTATATTATGTAAATATATATATATACTGACCTACATCTTAGTTGTTAGTGCTGATTGGCTTAAACAGACCTTCCTTTTATTATTTTTATTACATTTATATATCATAAAACCTATGTTGTTATTAAAGTTGATGATTGAATAAACCATTCCAAGGTCCATTCCAATTCATCGACGTGTCGTTTGTGACAGAACAGTTCACACACGCACACACACACACACACACACACAAACACACACGCACGCCCATGTAAATCATCAACTTACCCTAAGCTCTTGATTCTCATGTGCGACTTCCTGACACTGATGTAGATGACAAAGTAGCAGAGGAACGTCAGCATGAAGCAGATGAAGTTGGTACAGATGAAGACAACAATGGAGTATTCCCATCCTGGTAGACGATCACTGGTTAGAGGAAGAGCCAAGCAAACGCTGGACTTCCCGTAGAACTCTCCAAAGTAGTCAACAGGTAGCGTTGGTATTATGCTGAGGAGGAGCGAAAATGTCCACGAGGCAAACACAAGGATGTAAGCTGACCGGGTCGTGAGATGGACTTCATTTTTTAGCGGGAACACGACGGAAAGGAAACGATCAATACTGATGAGCATGACGAGCAGGACTGAAACCTCGCTGGACAGCACAGAAAGAAATCCTGCCATCTTACATGTGAAGCTGCTTGTCCATACCTCAGCATGAAGGGCGTAATTACCGCGGTAGTGTGAGTCTGCTCCAGCGATGACAATCATGTACAAACCCATCAACAGATCAGAGATGGCAAGGTGTGTGATAAACATGACCTAATTATTGAATCAAATTTGAAAACAGTCATCTCTTACTTATTGGAAAGAAAATTAACTTAATGATACGACACGACGAAAATAATGAGAACATTAACAGTATGTGAGATAGCTCGTTAAATGCAAACGGTAATTTTGTACACTTCCAAAATACTGATGGCATGAGCGTTGATGTCTTTTTCTTTGTTCAGCGCTCAATCCAGGATCCTAATAGACAAAACTCCCATTCAGTTAAAAAACTAACTAACAGCTCTATCTAAATAGATCAATACCTGTAGAATGAATTCAAAATAGTTCAGTGAATATTGCTACATGCGGTTTTTGTTATGTAATCTTTGAAGCTTTGGAAAAAGGCATGTTGAGGCATAAGTTCACCTGGATACGATTTTGACCAGCTTGTTTTCGTCGGGCGAAGCGGGCAGCTAAAGCCATAGCATTGCCAACCAAAGCACTAAGACCCAAGATCCACATGAATGCTCGAAGCGATATGTCTTTGAGAAGGTCGTCACATGATGAAAACTGGTTGGTGTATCCCTCACATATGGCAGAGGAAGGAGCAAGACAACAAAAACCAAACTCGTCTGTTTTTCTGTGGGAACCAGAAATCAAGTAATCGACATAGTTCGTAATCATGACACAATTACAAGAGTAGTGCTTCAGCTATAAAGAATGGGGAAATGATATTGATTTGCTGAAGACGTTTACAGAGGCCGCGGAGCGTTTTTGAAAGTGGGGGGGGGGGGGGCTGATCTGATTTCACTCATTAATGACAATTTTCGAGCCTGTTCCGCGCTTTTTTTCAAGTTACGTGTCTACTCAAAAAAGTGAGGCGGGGGTGGGGGGGGGGGGGGGTAGCCCCCACCACCCTCCCCGGTTCCGCGGCCCATGGTTCATCTGTTTTGAGAAATTTCACAGGCATTTATTATAATCTTAACAAGCTATTCAAATTTATGATACAAAGAGCGATTCCTGAGAAGCACCAGTACCGAGCCATATGTCCTACTATGTCCTTACAATACTGAGGAAAAATAATTAGTATTTTAGAGGATTAAAGTTACATTCCGGGTGTGTTCTTTACTGGCATCACATTTATGTATGAATATGCATTGTGTCGATATCTGGAACTATCACTGATAACATTAAATAACTATTTCGTGGGCTTGTGGCAGATGTGTTTATACATTACCCTCCCCCCCCCCCCCCAACGAGCTTCAAGGAGCGGGGTGATTCAAGGAATTTCTCTCTACTATGTAACCATTAATTTCACCTGGGTCCAAATTGGCAATGTTTATCAATGTGGTGTCATAAAGGAATCCGAATCCCACCCCACAACATTCACTGTCCGGTGATCTGTCCATAAAAGACAACAACGCGGTTAGAATTAACATCTAAAAATTAAGCGACTTACAGTCTTTTCAGGTTTACCAGTGTCTTGAAGGCTTCGCCTACTTCCGCATCACTTGATTTGATGTTAATACCAAAAATATCACTAGAATTTGAAAGAAGATAAAAAAACATGCTGCAAATATTAAGAAATTAGAAGCTTAATTGGTAGAAACATGCACAATTTAATACCATTATTTTACCCTGGCATTTTCGACGTTTATTATCTCTTTTCCTATTTATTTTTTTGCTTTTGTTGCATGTTTTCTTTAGTGAAAACCATGAAATACCTTTGAATAATATTGTAACCCCAGAGATACTGTATGGAATGAAATGCATAACTAGCATTCACAGGTCCAACATTGTCTGTAACAGGTATTTAGTCATAGAAATACAGTACTTAAATATAAACAAAATGTAATATTAGTTTACAGTGACACGGACAAATATTAAATAAATTTTGTGTTCATTTGTAGTCAACAGGAGGTAATACAGAACGAATGCATTTACCTTAATAACAACAATGGTGATAATCTGTATAGTACGATTTGATTGTTTCATTCAGAATGGAACAAGGGGGGACAAGAGCTAATATAAGTCTATGAAATATAAATAATTAAATGATTTATAAATAGGAAATGAGTTAATGATTTGCAATTCAATGTACACCTATGAAGAAATGTTGGCACGACTGTGCTATCTATAAAATGGTCGTCACCATGTGGTTGTAATAGAAGCAGTCGTTACTTACAACACGTGAAGTCTTGTAAGATTATATAACACCGCAGCTCCTATAGCTAAATTTGCGTTTCCAGAGACGTTCCTAAATATAAAACAAAGCAACACAGTGATAATCATGTCCAACTTTACAGTTAGAAATAAATACTAAGAAAATCTGTAGTGGAATAATGCATCAATGATTTCATAATTATTTTACACATGATGTCTCTTGTACCCAAAAGACGAAGTCAGTTCGTAATTCATGGTACAAATGACCCTGAAATTACCGTAATTTTAACGCACACACGCATTTGTTTGGTGGACGCGCGCGCTACATGTAAAATCTATTTAATTTGTCTATGGTAAAATCAGACTGGTGCGCGCATCGTGGTGCGTATAAAATGACGTCAGCGTGTAAAGGTCAATTGCACTAGGTTCAAATGGCCTTTATCTGCACATGCGCAAATTGCAATTACGAACTGGCTTATTGTCATGCACTGGCGCGAATACCAGCACACTCTCATCTCATAAATATGCTGATGCTCTACCCGCCAATGTCATTGGTCAAAGGTTGGAAGGAAAGTAAAAAGTATAACTATCTGAATAAACAAAAGTAGTCTCATTTCACGGAATACATAGATCTTCTTTGACTGTGTCCAGCGCCATATATGTTATCCTCTCCACAAATTGACACTGGGCCGCTCTAAAATTTTCATGACTAAAAGTTCCGATTGTTTTACTCACAAATGACGCAAATTCCTCGTCTCCAGAAACGCTGTATCTGGTACGTCCTTCAAATCGGTGTCAGAAATGTCTCTATGGAAATTAAATGCAATTAATACAAAATTAAAATAGGAGAAATCAATGAAACTATAAATCTGTCAAATTTTGGGATACATCATCTCTAATCCTATACGCATTTATGGGTCTACAGGCAATGTCTATATTAACCGCAACACCCATCACCGATCAACCACGACTAAATCAACCGGTACTTCAATGGACTGTATAGCACAAGGTCCATGAGTCCTTGTCACATCACCAATGTCCTTTAGCAAGACATTAATTTACTTTTGCCACAATTGACCCAGGTGAGGTAAATGAGTAACTGGCAGGAATTATTTCCTTGAAATGCTAGAGCGCCGTACGTAATAACGATGGAGGGCCAGGAGTGTCAAGTGTGACAGACATGAGCGCTGTACAAGAACTGATTATTATCTTTCCACTGCTGTGACAGTGTGACTGTTATTATCATAATTACATTTTGTCCCTATATCTATCGACCGAACTAGCAATAAAACCAATGGTTGGTTTACAACAAAGGCTGTAAATCAAAAGAAGACCACCTCGTTGCCTAATTAAATATGAGGTGATAGTCCAAGATTTTGTTTAAAAAGAGGAGGGGGGGGGGGGGGTAGTCCCCAAAATATTCCTGACAAGCAAAACAAACATTTCTTTTAACTAAAGCCAAATTGGATTTTAAAAGCTTGGGGAAGGGGAATGGGGTACATGTCTGTTGTTCCCCTTAAATCAGCCAGTGCTGACGGTTCCTCGAATACTGGTAATTTCACATTTCCAAAGGTATACCCCCGTCTCTTACACGTAAGTTGTGAACAACTTGATTTGTTCTTGGCGTTCCCAGGACAAGCTTCAATACAGGGGTTTAAGCCTATCTCAATTACAAAAAATACTGTACTCATTACTATGCCATACTTTTTGTACAGTTCATCAAAAGGAAATAAATGCGAATTTCAATCAATCAATCAAGAAATAAATCTTAACGCTTGTTGCTACTAGGAAAGAAAAACAAACTTACAGTTCCACCAAACTCCTATAGTCTGATGGCCAGAAAGACACAGTTGTTGCACGAATATCACCAGTTTCACCCATGCTTCTAGCAACGACTGTTGCATTGGATTCATCTCTGAGTTCCAACCGAACATATGGACCGAGTTTGATGACACTACAGTTAAAGAAGTACTTCAACATTAGTACACTGTAAAAAATAACTGTAAAACTACAGGTTTATGATAGCACACAATTATACTACAGAAATCTTAAGAAAATGGAATGTATTTGTCTCCAGGAATAAAATTTTAGATTTCAGTACAGGATCGTCATAAAATCCTAATTATTATTGTCAAAGACGGAAGAATTTGTTTTTTGTTGAAATAATTATGATTTACTGCAATTCAACGTTCAGCCAACTAAAATACATCATCGGCCACAAAACAAAATATGGAATTTTAGACAATGTCACCAAATTATGGCCAGTCTGTGTGGTCATATCAGTCAAAAAGATTATTAATTAGAGCTTAAGTAACATTTGCATGCATAATGTAATGGTTATGCATTAAATCATTATTCCGATAAAATTAATTGTCAATGTACATCTAGTTATTGCTTTTGAACCTAACTTTCTGTTGACTCATTGTGTTGACCTTTCCCTGTTTTACTTATACTGGCGTTGTGAATAGTATTGCTTATTAGCATTATTTTGGCATAAAAATAGTTCTTATTGGCGAAAAGCTTAAAAGCAGACAAGGAACGGATTTCGAATGTCTTTCAAAAGAACATGTATTTTCTTCAGAATCACTTACATTTTTCTGGCGTCGCGTGGGAATCGTACATGTCCATTAGTTGATTCAAAAGAGCACCTCATGGTGAGACCAGTACATATGCATTCACTGGGACATACAACATCTGAAAGAAATTATGGATTTAATAAAACCAGTTCCTCAAAAATGCGTTTATATTTTACGTATGGCATTAAAGCAATGGTTACTAGGGACAACCATAAAGTTTGATAGCATCATTCTATGACTACATGGAAACTGCATTTTGGTTATTGAAATGCAAGTCACTATACTGGTATATTGAAAAAAGTAAACGATTAATTTTTGTTTTACCACATGATGTTGTAAAATTTGAAAAAGAAAACAGATGGTAAAGGATAATGCTCTTAAATTTAATGGAATAAATAGACCATTACGAAGTATACAAAACAGCACAAAAAATATAATTCTATCATATAATCCTTATTTTCCCTGTCGCAATATTTCCCAGATCTAAGTAACCGTAATAATTATTCACTTTCAGCTTACTATAGGGAATGAAGAAAATTAAGTGAATATCTTGCATGTGTATCGCGAAAAAACATGCTGGAATTTAATGGTTAAAATATAATAATAATAATAATACCTGCATTTAAATGGCGTCTTTCCAGTTAGTAACTGATAAAAGCTCTTTACAGTGTATTATTACCCCGGTCATCATTGGATCTAGTTACGATTCTGCACTTATAGTGCACATTCTCCACTCCACTAGGGAGCATTTCAGTCTTGCGGCCATTTTACAGGCGCACATATACTATTCCAGTCACAATGACATTCGTATCCTACCGGGTACCCATTTAACACCTGGGTGGAGAGTGGCAAATGTAGATTAATGCGTTGCCAAAGGACATTAGTGCCGCAGCGGGACTCGAAGCACGAGCCATGTGATCCATGGTCCGGTGACGTATCCTCTAGACCACGAACACGATGGACCATTTTCTAATTATACTAAGGAAACTAAACACGCGATATTTCACCCTCTTATACCACAAAATAGTTCATCATCTCCAAGAGGACAGTGCGTAATACCGTCTCACACACACACCTCAAACAGATCCACACAACAATATACCTAAGAGACTATTAACTAAACACTTGATATTTCAATTTCTCACCACAGAATAGTTCATCATCTCCAAGAGGACAGTGCGTAATACCATCACACACCTCTGATGGAGGAACACAACGATTGTAAAGACGACACTTGTAGGAGCGGGATGGACATGCATTAGGATATGCCAAATATCCTGCAATGGTGAAAATTAGAAATAATTCATTTTCTTGAGTTGAAGTTAGAAGGGGGGAATAATCAGGTTTATAACCTATGTACAATGGCTAGTTGTAGCACATAAAGCGGATTTTAAATCGGACGAAAATTTAACCAAAGCATCGATTTGTATTTAAATGAATAGAATCCCAAATTTCAAAATAAAATGCAAATGGTCTACTTGTACGTAAATTAAAAAAAAAAAAAAAAAAAAAAAAAAAAAAAAAAAAAAACGACACCGACATAACAGCGCAAGACTGAAGGAGAAAAAGCATTTCCAAAGATAGAACGGATTGACGGACGGACAGAACGGACGACTGTCGGACGTCATGTCATACAGGTTAATCTATATGCTAAAATAAAGACACTACCTCTTACCTCCGCAATCTGCCTCATCTTCACCATATGGACAATGGTTAATTAAATCACACTTGTATCGCATAGGAATGCAGTAAGATGATAGACATTTGTAGTGATAGGCTGGGCATTCGAAATCCGCTAAAAAATAAACAAAAAGGAACAGGGACGTGTATATATATATATAACATTTATATATATATGTATATATTGTGAGAAATGTTCCTCGAACACAACGCTGGTGGTCACTCATAGTTGTTTTAGTGGAAGGTATAGTGAAAGAAATGATCACTATAAGCTGGTTGAGCTTTTATTATCCTCCTTTATTTTGATATCAAATATACATGACATATATATATATATATATATATATATATATATATATATATGTATATATACATGTATATATATAAAAATAGGCCTAATATTGCTGAGTACTTAATAGCATATTCTGATTTAATAATTTTTTTTAACAATGTTCACATCTTTGACATCAAAAAATTTAATATGACGGATTTGCTAATAATTTCGTATAAACAAGAACCTTACTGAGGAAATGTCAAACAAATCAACTACGTATCATCACTATTTTCATAATTCTTAATACAACGAAAATCACTTTGAATTGTCAAAAATATTATCACCATCACCATATTTTCCTTTATATTGAATTCATTATGCGCTAAATAAATCGAACGTTGTTATTATTACTATTATTCATCTATTCTAGAACTGGGCCCTGTTTCATAAAATTTGTTATCCATAACAAGTTACAATAATTGTTATAAGCTAATGAAATCCTTGAATCTGATTGGCTGGAGCAAATTCGTCATATAAATGGGGCAGTTGATATTGATAACAGAAAGTGAACCATAAGTAAATAGTCAGCTTCCAGCCTTACCGCACACACTGTCTCTAAGGTGGGAGACATCGCGGCATCCTTTCACATAACCCAGCTGATCCAAATCAAAGATACATTTGTATGAGTCATCAATGCATGTCCCACTTAAACATCGAAAATCAGACGGACCGTCACAAGGATCGACACCTTAAGAGAAGTACAGAAAATATAATGCCCTCATAATATTGCGAAAACTTGGTGTTAACATGACTCCCATCACATTAATTCCAAATATGTTAATGTAATATAGATTATAAGACATTTGTATTGAGCGTGCATAGAAAAAAGTTATACCCAACTTTGCTATTAAACTTGTGATAAAATTATATTTTCTCACTGCATACAGTCGCCAAAGTTTGTGCTGCTATACAATACTTGCACGTTTTAAATATATTGCCTCGTCTACAACCATGCTTAGATTTTAATGGAGTAATAACATTAAAAAAAAATAATTTAATTTGGAACTACAGTTCGGAAACTACAACTAAAACCATGAAATGCCTCTCATATTACGATCATTACTACGACTAGAGGGAGAGATTTGAAGCCTGAAAATAGCACTGCTGGAGTCCTAAGCTACTAAATTTTATTCATAATACGAGGTAGTTAGTAGTTTAGTTATGTATAAATCAAAGTTGTGACGATGAATTTTCCTACCACAGTCTGCTTCATCTTCAATCTCATTTCCAATGCAATCCACCAATCCATCGCATCTGGCATTAGAAGGGAGCCATGTTCCACTGTGGCACTGGAAGTTACGTTTCGCATAGTATTCTGTCGATATAGATAATTCGCAAAATGGGAAGATCGTCAGCAATTATTTAAAAAAAAAAAAAGTCTTCCCTGGAATCTTTAGTGTTATGTTTTCCAACACAGGTCACTTTGAGATTACGTCATGCGTACTAAATCACGAGGTAAGCAAATGTTTGATGACATTATAAGAAATCAACGTCAATGTTGGTGAAAATGACAGAGCCAGTTTAAATAAATAGATTATATTGCAGCATTCATGAAGTATAAGATCACAACGGCTATCACTTGCCATTACAAGATTAACCAAATGATAAATATTATATACTAATTGATATTTAAATGACTGAACACAAAACAAATTCAGTGTTACTGGCATTAAGATAACCAAGTTATCAAACATCAAGAGAAATGTTTCTCTCCCAAATTGAAATCTGTAGTAGAAACTTAGCATTTTGTAAGTGTGTTGTCAAAACGAAATGTTGTTTTGGTGTGTGTGTGTGTGAGACCAGTTTACAAATGTATTAGAATATACTAGCACGACCACAAAGCTTAACAACGCTTGTCAGACATAGCAACAACTTATACCTGTATAATAATCTCGTACAAGGTAAATGTTATAGTTCCTCTCTAGGCTTCTGAGGAAGAAGTGTCCATAATATACAATGTATTGTCCATTCAAGTCCTTGCCCCGTCCGATCCTTCACACTGTTACCTGAACGAGCTTTTGCCCACGCTGGTCCTGCTTTATGTCATAACCTACCTTACAACCCTCCAGAATCATTCAAAAGCAATCTAAAAACTTATTTGTTTAATGCTTCCCTTTAATTATTATATTCTTCTCTTATATTTCTACTTCCGTCTTCTTTCTGTACTGCTTTACCCTACTCTGCGCCTAGAGCCCTCTACTTTATAAATCATAAGAACTATTATTATTATTATTATTATTATTATTACTCATAAAATAGCCCATATTTATTCACTCATGATATCAGATATTCTTTGTAATCAGAGAGTACATATAATATTGATTATTACAGGCTGATGATGGAGTTTGCATGACTCCAAAGCATGTATCATTCATTTAAATTCTATGCGTTCTTTGTTGTTTTTATTTTAAAGTGTCCATAAATTTAAATTTTATCTGTGATCTTGTTCATTTGGCAGCTTCATCCAAATGATTTAGTTTTGGTCAAGGCATCTACCTTATTTGTGCTTCTATTGTGCCCCTCGTTCGGGGTTTATACAAATCCTATTTTCTTTTTTGACTTAGTGATATTTTACCAATTTGTTGAAAAATTGCATGTACAGTAACCATGTAGAGGGGTTAACCCTTATTCACCGTGATATACTCTGTCTCACGTTGCATTTTAATATGCCATTTATACGTCTTTTTTTTTTCAAAGCACGTCATTCAGTTTATAACATATTATAAGACAACAGCAGAAATTAAGTATAAATATGTTTATCCTCTGTTTAATTATCTCTTACGTTTGAAAAATGCTTGTTAAGAAATTCATAAATTCCATCCACAAAGAACAAAAATACAAAAAGAAGGAAAAAGCTCAGAGCAGTGTAGAACATCTTTTGGTTGGCAAATTCATAAATCCCATCTGTTAGTTCCTAACCAATCACAGTCACGTCTCGGTCATGAAATAACTGCTGATGTAATCTGAATTCATCTAGTCAGAAAATCTAAGTAAGATATTGATTATACGTACATGTTTGTCAGTATATTTGTAGGTATATCACATTTTGGTCCTTGTGCAAAACAGTAAAGTGGGTGTGGGTTTTCACATTTTGTTGGTGTTGGTGTGCACATTTTAACGTTTGCACATTGTGTGTGTGGGTGTGCATATTCTGTGGGTGTTGGTGTGCACATTGTGTAGTATGCCTATTTCGTAGGTGTGGGTTTTCACATTGTGTGCGTGTGGGTAAGCACATTGGGTGATTTCAAGTTCGGTGTTGGTGTTGGTGTTGGTGTTGAGAGCGTGAATTGGGCTGCTGAATCTAGCCCCAACACCGAATTCGGGTTTATAAAAATAATACCAATCACATTATTGATAGCTCAGCACCTAGTGAAGTCAATCCCAGCACCAGCTTCATTTCAGGTTCGGTGTTGTGGCTGGTGCTAGTTTTGCCCCAACACCAACACCAGCTTTCAACACCGAACTTGAAATCACCCATTGTGTGGTTGTGCATTGATGTGCACATCATGTAGTATGCATACTGTGTGGAAGTTCTTTCATGTGTTATCTATATCTCTATCGCCCCTGTAAGGTTTTATGTACGTACCACGGTTACAATCTGTTTCGTCTCCTCCATCTGATGTTGGACAGTCTGTTACCAGGTTACACCTCTTCTTGGCACTGATGCACTTTTGATTATCACTGCAAAAGTATTCGTCATCTCTGCATTCATTTGGAAAGACTAATAAAACAGTAAATTTATGAAATTAATGAATTGATTTTTACTAATTTTGATTTCTAATGACAGGGTGATCTCGTCATAACACTGGGAGCGTGGCATGATACTCAAAGTAACTCCATGTCTGTAAGACGGAAAGCAAAAAATGAATATGATATATGCAGATTATAATATGGGATTTTCAAAAATAAATTTCACTGCAATTTAACAATCTATTAAATTGTTCATATCACATTTTTATATTTCTTGAAAACATATGTATAATATCTAATGTCGCGAATACGCTAATTTACCTTTTTCCGTTACAGATAATCACAATATTGATATTAGGTGCATTTCATGATTCCAAAGAAGAATGGCATATTTTAATATAAAAAACCATGGTCATTTTGTAGTAATGATATTATAGGTCAGACGATTTTCAAAATTTTTGAAATTTACGAGTAAAGCCAACTATATAAAATGAAAGATTATCAACCCTTAACTCAATTTGACTCCATATAGGACTATTCAAATAGCATATTTTTGATAGGCCCTACTAATAAAATCATTAGAAATTCAAGCAGCTTAAACGTTTTATATATATATATATATATATATATGCCCCACGACCTTAGGCCGTCGGGGCGATAATATGATGCATCTTGAGACACAGATTCTCCATAACTTTCTGTATTCAGCTGATATATTTAGCTGCTCAAAAGACTTCAGTTATGAATTATGTTATGAATTGTTAGTTATGAATTAGTTTGCTAAGAATGATAACCGATGTCATTTTTTATTTACAGAAGACAGGCATATTCAAAGTAAATCATTAAAATGAAGAGAGAAAGGGACATCGGTGGAATAACATTTGTCTATTATAAAGAGACAATGGAAGGTGGGTCAAGAGATCAAGAAAGAGGAGAAGATAAGGATTAGAAATTAAAAGGAGCAATAGAGAGAAAACAGGGAATGAGAGCGGAAAGACTATTATAGGGAATGAAACCAAAGAAGAGAAAGAAACTGTGAGAGTTACAGAAATAGAGAAAGAAAGAGAGAATATGAAAAGGAGTGGGAGAAAGAGGGAAAAAAGAGGGGAGAGACAGGGAGAGAGAGAGAGCGATCTGTCTTACTACAGTCGAATTCGTCAGAGCCATCATTACAGTCATTGTTGTGATCGCATACAAACGATATAGAAACGCATTGTCCACTGGGAACGCACTCGAACTGATCTTTCTTGCAGTTTCCATCAGCTAGACAAAGAAATAATATGCAGTATCAGAGGAATTTTACTTCAAACTAATGAATCAATCGATCAAAGATATATTAATCATTCATTCACAAATATACCTAGTTTACATGGTCCACTTTATTTTTGTTTAGGTAAACATAGGGCGTCAAGGCACGATTTCGACATGGGGTTGACTGTAGTCTCTTGCCCTGATATTAACTATATTACTTTCCATTTTTTAAAAATAAAAAGTACTAGGCGTTCGAAAAGAGCGAAAACAATCTGAGACTTTTTGATATCTGCACAGAAAGTGCATAATTATTCGTCTTTTTGAACGGTTTGGTAATTGAAGTGTATTGGGAAAGACATTCAAAGTTATAAAGAGACCCGTTATTTTCGTGAAACTGAGATGGTGGTCACCCGAATATTGGTAGTTCCCTTATTCCAAATGAGGATGCAGCCTCCTAGGCCCCCTTCCCTCGACACCAAGGCTCATAATGACTCCAATTATATATTTGTAATTTCAACGTGTTCTTCGTTAAGGTTATCTCTCAAATAAAACCAAACGAAGAAACAAAAATGGTCCCTAAAATATCAAGAACTCATATGAACTGTAATGCATATTGTCTGAATTACCAATCAAATCGTAACGTTCATATTCGTCCGATCTATCAAAACAATGGTTTGCTCCGTCATTTTCAAAGACACGTTGCACACACTCGCCAGATCCACACTCAAAAGTGTTGTAAGAACAGTTTGGCGCCATTAAAGGAGTAACGAACGATAAGAGGTCAGTTGATTCTCGACGTTCTGTTATAAAAGAGCATTCATAAAGAAGAATCTGTATAGGGATTGGAACCAAGTATTAAGTATGAATCGAGATATAGTTGTGAACAGTAAGGAGTGTTAGACATGGTAGATTAAAGTAGGGTATTCATGGGGCATACGAGTTATCCGCGAAGGATGCGAATGTCGAAAAAATTGCAAAATTCAACATTCGTATTCTAGGCTCCGAAAATTCGCCAAATATGCGCGATGGTTTGGAAGCTTGGTCAGTTGTTCGCCGGGTTCTTTTTTTAGTTCGGCGGGAATTAAAAAAAAGTTTGAAATTTCTTGCGAATGTTTCCAGCATGCCGGGTCGTGATTTGCTCGTGATTTGTTCTCAAAAGTGTCTAGAAAGCTTTGTCATATGCGCACGACCTACTCACGACGCGTGTGATGCTCGCAAAATTTTCGTGAAACCCCAAACAGATTCCGACAGTGTGGAGAATGTCTCGCACATGTCTCGCGAAAGCAGCGATGTTCGTCCGATCATTTCTCGTGTTGTTCGCGTTCTTCGTGTACCTGGACTGTCCATTATTTGGCACCGCTACACATGGCATTCGCACATACTGCGCAAGAATGGTTTACGGCTCCATTGTCGCAACATATTCGGAGAAAAAACTTCTCCGAAAGTTGGACTTGTCCCCATTTTGACATTCGCCTTCGTCTGAATCGTTCTCGTGCCCCTTAGGAAGAAGAAGAAAAGAAAAAAAAAAGGAAGAAAGAAACGTGGAGAAAAAACATGAATATATATGAACTTGAACTTGAAAATAGAAGATACGTACAAATCTAAATAGGATATAATTGAAGGACAGAAATGTATTCATAAAATTATAGATGTTATTTTCATAATGACCTTAAACAAAATTTCACTCGTTGTTTAGATTTTAGTACTTTCTTTTGTTTGTGATACTTTATAAAATAACTTTACTGACTGGTTTGCCTTTTTATACCAAAGGAAACAGGAAAATCTTACTGTGAATATAAGCTATCCCGTAGAATCGAGTGATGGAACCTTAAAATGAACAGTGGTCCAGAGCAAAAGCTCAATAAAATTTGCAGGGAATTCAGAGAATGAAACAAGTTACTGTTTCTATCTACATCATAGAACCAAACTCAATCTAAACTCATTAGTGACAATGCGTGGAGCTAATAAACGTACTTCGGCCGGTAAACGCGGTTGGTGTATACGCATCCATCTTGCATATAACAGCATCTGCGGAAACTGAAGCACATGGGATATCATGCCAGACACTACTGAATCGAACCCTGTTTAAATTAATGATGGTACACTTCTCAATCGAACCTCCATCAGGCTGTGCATTTAAGTTTGCTTCTTCGTAGCTGTAAAGAGAGTGGCATGGTAACTGTTTAGTAATAACCAAATATTTCATGCTTACATCTGACAAAACTTCTTTATTATATACTTAATGTGTAAAAGGTCGATATATACAAAGTTCAATATCAAAGTGGTTGCTTTTCAAAAGGAAATTTTAGATATAAGGTCATTAATTGAATTGAAAAAATATTTTTGTGAAAATATACTTATCTGGATGTCAAATGTCACATGCTAGGACAAGCTACAGCCCATAGCCCACTAAATCAACAGCCCACGAGTCTGACATGTAGGCCTCGTGGGTTTTCCGTCTATTTTTGTGAGGGTTCACCTGGACCTCGTTTCATAAAACTTGTTATCAGTAACAACTGCCATATTTATATGGCAAATTTGCTCTCAGCGAATCAGATTCAACGATTTCAGTAGCGTATAACCAGTGGTGTATCTAGGTATTCTGGCTCCCGCGGCAAACTATCAAACCTGCGCCCCCCCCCCCCCCCACACACCATGCCCAAACTCAGATTAATGAGCGTTTTTAATTTAGAAATGATGGTGAAAATGAGTTTTCATGCATATAACTCGGGGTTGTTGGCTAAATTTGATGAGTTTTTTATAAGCGAGGGAGCAACGCGACCGAGTGGTAATTTTTTTTTCCATTTCACCTCTCAAATTGAAATTTCCTATGTATTTTACATACAGCGACCAAGCAATAGATTAATTTTTTTTTTTTTGAACATTCCTATTTTGGGGGATCAAAATAAATGAAAACCCTCAAGACATATATTTGAGGAATTTAGTAAGGCAATTGCAAGGCAAATTTATGATTTCTTTCGAATGTTCTTTACTTTCAAAGCGCTTTTTAAGCACTTATATCGCATCTGGGGGCGCAAAATTTAACAAGCTCCTGCCTTATGCGAGGGGGGGGGGGCATAGCAACTAGAGTCAATTAATGGTTAACACTTAAAAAAAAAACATTTTGGGCGCGAGATAGCTAGATCTTGAACATAATTATGCGGGGGAGTAAAGCGACTGAGCTTTAGAAAATTTTCGCATTTTGAATCCTATAAAACACCATTTTGTCCTTGACTGGGGCGCAAATAACCCTCAAAGATAATAAAATATTCTCCCTTTTCTTTCTCTCTTTTACGTTTTTTGCGCCCCCTCCGCCCCCGCCCCCCCCCCCCAGATACGCCACTGCTTATAACAGTTATTGCAACTTGGTATCGATAGAGAGTTTTATGAAACGGGGCCCATACCGACATGTCCGTCTCGTGGACTGTCGATCTAAAGGGATGACCCGGAACAATTCAGCCGTATTGTAAACAAGATTTATATCAAAAAATTAAACACTTCGTGTGTATGGATGATGACTGTCATTTCAATCACAGCCAGACGTAACTCGGTGTACACAAAGATATTAAAGCCTCGTATAAGGAGCTACACTGGAAACGAGACTGTATAACATTAATAAAGCTAGATTTATTATCAATAACTCACTTATTTCATTAGCATGAAAGTATAAAATGAATAATGATTCAGCAACTACAAAAACAAGACCTATCACGAAATGAATCGTCAGCCAACCTCCGATTCCGAACCCGTTAGTTCGCAGAAGTTCAGATGTCGCTTTACTGCCATACTGTATTTCTCATGATAGAATTATTCCGACACGACATGAATAAAAGTCATAATTCAATAAGTAAGCATTTTACCTTCTCGGAGTAAACCAGTCTGTGTAGGTCATTGGTGATCCATTAGTCCAACGAAACATACTCGCAGAATTTCTGAAACCAAGACCTTGAAAGTCAAGAATAAAAATGGATAAAACTGGTCATTCTTGAAATATTAGGATTTCTAGAGATGAAAAATCCATGAAAAGTATAAAATGTTCTAAAATATTGTTATATTGTTACACTTGAATTTTAACCCTATATATATTGTTGATCCATGTTTTAATAATAAACGTGGGACTAAATGAAATGAATGCAAAACTGAATCTTATGTACGACATGCTTGGTTGAGTTGTTTTGAAGAAAAATATATATCTCCAAATATTGCTCACCTAAAAAAATGAGGATTTTGAAGAAAGAAAAAATCGAAAACACAATACAAACGAAACTGTAATGTTCAATTTGCAGACAGGACGTTGTGTGAAAAAGTGGCTGTAATACAGATACAATCATGGGCCGCGGAGCCGGGGGGGGGGGGGCTGGGGGCTGCAGCCCATCACTTTTTTGAGTAGACACGTTAAAAAAAAATATCGGAAAAAAAGGCTCGAAAATTGTCATTAATGAGTGAATAATCAATAATCAATAATCAGTTTACTTAACATTTCGAGACAAGCTACAAGTATAACTTCCGACTGAAGATTTTTTTTTTTAGATATTTATTATATATGGTAATGGAAAATAACGTTTAGTTTAGACATGCCATAAATGCGCTCAGAATTCATAGTTTCGCTATAAACCATACCTAGACTAATAAGAAGCATATAAGGGAAATTCCACGGAAATGTTCACTTGCCAGAAATTATAAAATTTACGACGACTCACAAAATATTTGTGCTACCATGACAAATTTAGTATCAAGCAAAAGAGCTCAACCACTCTTTTGATGTGATGTGTATACAGATAGCATTGAAGTACATTAAGGCATGATTTTCATTAAAAAAAAACAAAACAAAACAAAAAAACTCACTTTGGGGCAAAGTGTCGACAATTTTGGTCAAAACATATTTGGGTGTCATTTTTTCACGCCACAAGCACTTCAGGGGGCGTTTCATCAAGTGTCTTGTCGGTGATTTTTACCGACAAATTTACTCTTAGCCAATCAGATGCAAGGATTTCAGTATAGCTTAAAACAGTTATTGCAACTTGTCACTGATGACAAGTTTTATGAAACAGAGCCCAGATTAGATTTTATCGGAAGTAAATTGTTATTAATGGAACAAAGCCTACCGATAAGGGGTTTGCATTACCCAATAAATATTTTAAAGCAAAGCTATAGGGATTATAAAAAGTTGACAAAAGTGTCATGTCCGTTACCTTACATTTCAGCTCTGACCAAAAAATGTGTATAATCTTATAGTTTTACAAGATATGAGTATGCTTAGAGTCAGGGGCGGACCCAGGATTTTGCAAAAGGAGGGGGGGGGGGGCACAGAGCCGGAAAAGTACACAATTAAGGGGCAATTTTTTTCATTGTGTACTTAAGGTATGCCAGTTGGGTTTCAAAAGAGGGGGCACGGGCCGGTTTTCCCCCTATGTAGATCCGCCACTGCTTCGAGTGTGATTATAAGCTTTTGTTAGTACATGAATTAGACCCATTGAACCCTAAAACTCACAGACTTTTAACATTGTACACAGGAGTGAAGAATCCTTGTCCATTTTGTGTCATGTCCGTTACCGTTACAAATAGTCCATTTTCTCTTCAGCTATTGAGTGAAATACTTTGAAATTAGCAGTGTATGTCCCTGATAGTCAAACGTGTCTGATTCACTTACTGGAATATGTTTTAGGATGCTCGATTTTGCTTAAAATTGTCTGATATAAGCAAAAACAAGGGCAACGCAAAGCGTAGCATCCCCTCGCCGGGTACAAAATAGCCTATATACGTCAGAACAAGTTACCTCCATTAGACTATACTATTATATTACTATTATATTACTAGGCAATTAAGTTTGACGTACATACTCAACAACATATTCGCATATATAATTAGCTATTTTCGCATATATAATGAACTGTGAACTGTGACCTTTGACCTACATACTCCGAAATCAAACTTAGGCTGTATTTTATACCATGTACCTTCATACCATATTTCATTACAATCTGTGGAACATTACTAAAGTTATCGAACGGAAACCACATTTTCGGATCCACAATTAGCTGTTTTTCATTATTTAATGAGCTATGACCTTTGACCTACATACTCCGAAATCAAACTTAGGCTGTATTTTTATACCATGTACCTTCATACCAAATTTCATTAAAATCTGTGGAACATTACTAAAGTTATCGAACGGAAACCTCATTTTAGCATAAATAATGAGCTATTTTCACATATTTAATGAACTATGACATACTCATTGATAGAACTTAGGCTATATCTTCATACCATGTAGATTCTTACCAAATTTCATAAAAATTTGTCTAACATTACTTAAAGTTTTCGAACGGTAACCACATTTTCGGATACTAATTAGTTATCTAAGCATATTTAATGACCTATGACCTTTGACCTTTGACCTACATACTCCGAAATCAAACTTAGGCTGTATTTTGATACCATGGTGCACCAGTACCATATTACACTGTGTTTCAAACTGTGTTTCACACTGTGAACACACTGTGGAACACTGTGTTCTTTCCGGTAGGGATAATTAGCTATTTTTGCATATTTAATAAGCTATGACATTTGACCTTTGACCTACATACTCCGAAATCGAACTTAGGCTGTAATTTGATACCATGTACCTTCACATCAAATTTCATTAAAATCCCTCAAACATTACTAAAGTTATCGAACGGAAACCACATTTGTTACGGACGGACGGATGGACGGAAGGATGGACGGATGGACGGAAGGACGGACGGACGGACGGACGGACAGCAGCGTTACTATATCCCCCTCCGACTTCGTCGGTGAGGGGATAATAAGTCTGAACGTCATATCCGTTAAGCTGAAATTAACCATTACCGATATATATCTGATCTCCAAGATGTGACCATTGTAAGACGAGTTGACCATGAATGAATCGTGCCTCTCTCTCATCCAAGATGCTAACCATGTTTGCGTTGGACCCTTCATTGGGTTGATTAGAGCAATACTCTTCGGCCTCTGCCCATGAAGAACCATTAATCGGGGCATAAAGGTAGCAGTGTCCTTTGTATAGCACCCATCCGTCTGGGCATGAGGTATCCGGAGTTGTGGAAGTGTCAGGGGGTTCCCAATCTGAGGGGGAAACATATGGAACATTAATTTTGTATTCATTCCAAAGTTCTGTAAGGAAGTTATGAGATAAATTATTTTTTTAAATAAGAAACGAGGGAAATATTTCACAGCTGCAGGAAAAACCCATCCAAACATGACAAACATTCATTTATATAGGATTTGGGAATGTTTGAGTAATCAAAAAATATTACTAACCAGCACAATTATGCCCAATAATGAATATGTGTGGTGACGAGCATATCATTTCTCTGTTATTAATAATAAGCATAATGCCCTTGATGCCTTTAAAGAATAAAAATCACAATCTATGATGAACTCACTTTCTTGATCTTCTTCAACGCTGACAAAGCGATAGCGAGCAAGAAATTTCACAGTATCAGGGTAATGGTTCGCATGCACCTCAACCTTGACAGCGTCGACATCGCTTTTGACCTCCATCCCGTCGCCGATGCCGTCGACTCCGCTGCAGAACGCCGCAATCATTACAGATTGCTCTCTGACATCATTGACATAGACATGAGAAGTGGTACAATCTCCTTCTTGAGATAGACGCAGCACATCGAAGACTATTTCCACAAAGGCATTCCGAGGAGCCAGAAGGAACCATGTCTCGTAGGTTCCCACGGCCAGGTAATTTGGGTAAAATTTGGTGGCAATTATTCCAGGTGAGAATGTGCACGTATGATTGTCGCTCTCACTATCCGTTCCCACTTCACAGCCTGCTATATCTGCAAGACATAATGCAAAATAATTTAGTCGCGTTTCGGAATTGAAGTACAAGGCAATGGGGCCTACCTGACCTGATTGTAATTGGTAAATGATGAGCCTATACTATGGATGAAGGTTACGCCCAGTAAGGTTGCGCTGAGCGTAGCACAGGCTTTCATGGATTCCATGACGACCAGACAAATCATGTTCAATGGCTTTCATATTATTTCAAGACCCTTCACTCATACCATATTAGTTTCTCATATTGACTCTACCGCGACAGTAATCCTACTACTTTGATTTTTTGCACAACTGGATATACTGAATAATTAAAGAATAATTTGAAAGAGGTATATTTTTTTTGTGTAACTTAGTCGAAATTAATGGTATTGAATTTCTTACCAGATGCATTAACACGGGCTTTGAGCCCTTTCGACAAAGACTGTCTTCCCGTTTCTATAGCTACAGTCATGCTGGAGGAATTCGTGAGGATCAGGTGTGGAACTTGTGAAGCATAGCATGAGAACGTGAGAGTATGGTCTGGTAAGGTTAAAATCACACTGTCCTGGCAAAGTCCATCAGAACCTACAACAAACTGTTGAATGAAAAAAGCATGATAAACAAATGATTATATAAATATAATTATCTAACATGAAATGTAAAATTCAGCATTTATCAACAATCTTTAACCTATCTCCCTTAAATATATCAGGGTAATTTTGTTATTTTTTCTTATGAGTGTTTTGTACCGTGATTTTTATTTATTTCTAGCCAATAAATGATGACATGCATTATTCCGTAGTATTTTGCATTACGGTCAAAAATGATTCCTTTACCACGAAAAATGTCAATTTTTCATGTTTATAGAATATATTCTCCTATTAAAGCAAGTATCATTTATCACTGTTTATAGAAATGTTTATACTTGCGAAAAAAATGATTCTTATGTACAATGGTCGAATGTCTCACAATGCCGGGGTGCCCTGCAGTCCATGCGTTGTCAGAAGTCTCCGGACGTTTTTCAAGATATTCGGTTTGATAATAAATAATAAATTAGTCTACAGCGAGAGAGGTACATTTTATGATACAGTTTGTTTTCGCTGATAAAGGGAAGAAGAAACAACCGGTAAAATACTAATACTTGATATTCCATTTTGTATTTCACTTAATGACCAAGATAATGCCTGCTTCGGAGAATTTTTCCCATGATTCAAATTATTTAGTTCGCTGTGTTTATGAGTCTAATGTCACGCGGCATTCGTAATGCAGCACACCAAGCTTTTTCACATCAAAAGGACTGCTCCCGTAATTTGAATCACGTTTGCATTTCATTAGATATCAAATGTCATTTTCCGAGATATTACACATCTTTATGGACAGTGAATGTGATTCAAATCAAAATCATATTCGACGCCCATACAACGTCAAAGGTCATTCGCGTTTCTACAAGCACGCTGAGATATGTCACATAGTATGAACAGTGAATGTGATTCAAATCAATATCACATTCGATGCCCATAAAATTTCAGAGGCAGTTCGCGTTTCTAAGCAAGTATCTCACAGCATGTGGATAACGAACAGCAGTCTACGTCTGCGCATGGCCGAGGTTAAAATACGATAACCAGAAAAACAACAACGAATGGATAATGGTAAAGATGAAACAGGGCCTTGTTTCATAAAACCTATTATCAATAAAAGTTACAATAATTGTTATAAGCTAACTTAAATCATTGCATTTGATTGGCTGAGAGCAAATTCGTCATGAATTTGAATTAGTTGTTATTAATAGCAAGCAGGACCCATGTGTGTGTACCGAATAATCCTCTATATCTATGAGAATGAATGATTGGCCTGGTATGGTGACATTGGTGTCGCAAGAACTAAATGGTATGAAGGAAGAAGGAAACGGTTCAGTCCCGAGATAAGTTCCGTCGTAAACCAACTCAGTAGTTCCGCATCCCGTCTCACAGTCAAATAGGTCTGCTTTACAATCTATTGACAATGAAAATAGTTTACTTCATAAGCATAGATGTTCTTTAACAGTTAACATCGAATTTACATAATTATGTCAAACATGTTCATTAGTCAAGTGGATAATTAATATGTATGTATGCATTGGGTAAAGTTTAAAATTTCTACGAACACTTCTATTCAAATTAGGCTCATATAAAGAAGTTAGATTCAGGGTCCTGAAATAAAGGAAATCGTGTTTAGTTTCTGAGATTTATATTTGATGTAAATCCGAGTTCTTCTTATTCCACTGATAACCAGTCTGGAAATTAAAACAAAGGTACTTTTAAAGACAACGGCTCCCCTTACAAGTCTCAAAAGTGACGATAAAGATTTAATAAACTGTGATTATGGGGACATCATTCTAACTATTGTTTACTAGAAATTATAACTTTTAATGCCAATAAATCGGTTATATGCCGTTTTCTGAAGGTTCGTATTCCCGAAGGTTCGTATTTCCAAAGGTTCATAATTCCGATAGGTTCGTCATTCCGAAGGTTCGTAATTCCGAAGGCTTGTTACTCCGGAGGTCCGTGTTTCTGAAGGTTCGTTTGTCCGAAAATGAAAGAGGGTTAACAATTCCGAAGGTTTATATTTGCGAAAATGAAATAGGATTCGTAATTCCGAAAATAAAATAGAGTTCGTAATTCTGAAAATGAAATAAGGTACCTAAAAAGGAGGGAGGGGGGAACAAATTTATCTGGCGGCTGCTGGATAATTCTGTATTTCCGTATGTTATGTTGTTTTCCTTCCATCTTCTCTTCCTTACTTTCCTTATGTTATTCTTTGTTTTTATCATTCTAACTTCCTCTCTTTCTCTCTTTCCTTTTGTTATTCTTTCTTTTAATCTTACCGTTTCCTATTTTTAACATAATGAATATATACAGAGAAAATGATAGAATAAAAACAAAGACTAACATAAGGAAAGATAGAAAGAGAAGAAGATAGAAGAAACTTAAACATAATGAAGATAGAAAGAGGAAATGATAGAAGGATAAAAACAAAGAACAGCATAAGGAAAGATAGAAAGTGAAGAAGTTAGAAGGAAAATAACATTATATAAGGAAAGAGAATTATCTGGCGGCCGCCAGATAATTCTATTTTCCTTATGTTATGTTGTAGATAGAAAGAGGAAATGGAAGAAGAATAAAAACAAAGAATAACATAAGGAAAGATAGAAAAAGAAGAAGATATATGGAAAAAACAAAGAATAGCATGAGGAAGATAGAAAGAGAAAATGGGAGAAGGATAAAAACATAGAATAACATAAGGAAATATAGCATTATCCGGCGGCCGCCAGATAATTCACTGGTTCTTATTCTGTAATAGTTTTTTTTTCTCCTCTTTTATCTCTCTCCCTTTTTGTGGACCCTTGATATGGAAGGGGGGGGGGGGGGGCTGCTCAGTCGTTTTGTTCCCCCCTCCCTCCTGTTTAGGTACCTTATTTCATTTTCGGAATTATGAACCCTATTTCATTTTCGGAATTATGAACTCTTTTTCATTTTCGGAAATACGAACCTTCGGAATTATGAACCCTTTTTCATTTTCGGAATAATGAACCTTCGGATATATGAACCCTAATTCATTTTCGGAATTATAAACCTTCGGATAAACGAACATTCGGAATAAACGAACCTTCGGAATAACGAACCTTCGGAATAATGCAACAAATGTTCGGAATTATGAACCCTTTTTCATTTTCGAAATTATGAACCCCCTGTCATTGGAAATTTGTGTTTCGGAATCATGAACCTTCGGAAATACGAACTTTCGGAAAAATGAACCTTCGGGAAAACGAGTGCCTCCCCCCCCCATAAATCATCTTAATAATCAATTCTGACCTATGATTTTTTTTCTTTCTTCATCATTTACACGATAGTTACGTTGTGATGTTGTTGCTCTTAAGTGGGTTCACATAGCTGGATATTAGACCCATGGTATAGGACTTATCTCAACACCTTGATCATCTAAGGCCCGTGTTGCCGAGCTCTTACCTATAGCTTCATAAGTCATTGAGAATCGAATAAGAGAGAAAATTGACTCTGCGAACACGTTGATCTTGATGTAGGATGACATGAAGAATGTAATTTCTTGGTACGTCCCACAGATCTTACGAGGTTCACCATTGGTTTGTATGAGGTCTTCCACTGATACGTAGTCCAAACAGTCTCCACCACCATCCGTTTGTTCTCGCAGGGATACGAAAGTGAATGTTAATCTGCAAATGGTAAGTGAATGGCAAATATAGCCAGGTAGATGAATTTTGAATTTTGAATTGAAATATAATAAACGTTGTATCTACTATTAATAAGAACTTTCTTTATCACTAATTATTACTGTAAAGTATATACATTCAAATACAATTACGAATATAAAAAACGATATTTAAATTTTTATTAGGAAAGTAGAATATTTTCTGGTTCGACAGTCTTGACTAAATTGATTTCCCACCTTAGATTTAATGAATCGTCAACTTCTACATAAAAACTCTGGTCATAGGCGATAGTGTTGGCGTGAGCTGAAAATCCCAAGTATCCTAACGATGCTGTTAAGTTCGTATTCAGCGACGTTAAACTCTCATCTTCCAGCTGGATGTACTGGAACTCTGGAGAGAACGGGAAAAAAGTAGAAAAGCATATAAAAACAAATTATTTACAAAGAAAGAAAGAAGAAACCTTAAAAGTAAAATAAAGATACTAAGCACACTAAAAGAGAGCGGTAAAACCATTAAAAGTGCATTATTTGACACTTAAACATGGGAATCCCAATTGTACATTTGCATCACTGAAATCAATTCCAGCAGAATCTATGTGTAGATACTAATACTAATACTAATACTAATACTTTGAATGTTTTAGCAGATATATATATATATGGCGCCATATAAATGTTGTGAATCATCATCATCATTATCATCATGAATTTTCTAATTGCATGTGCTATGAAGTGTACAGTAAACATTTACATTCATTGATAGATCTGTTTTATATCGGCCATAGCAAATTATCATTATAAAAGTTCACAGTAAAAATTACTTTATTGGTCTAGGACATAAAGATGTAGAATTTAAAGAGATATTACTTTACCTGTGACACATAAAAAATTCAACTCCAAATCACAATCCGCATTAGCTGCTTCATGTGATAATAAATTGAAAGTGGTACACTTTTTTCTACTGCCTTCCTCAATCGTCCACCACAGTTCATCTTCAAGCTGTAAATACAAGGATATTAAAATCTAACGATTATTTCTTAAAACTGCAAAATATAGTTTTGTTGCATCACTTCAAATTTGCAGTGATTTAGTTTGGTTTTTGGATGAAAACAATCTTGAATCAGATATACAACGGTCATATACTCAATAATATCCTGGAATGTTGGTAGAAATGACTTGCCTTCAACGTTTAACCCTTTCAGGACAGGAATTATTTCAGGGCTAAATTGATCACATTTTGTTCTTCAAATTGGCAACAATAATATTTTTCTTTTAGTACTACAAGATTGTAATAAGGAGTAATGTCTTTGAAAACAATATACATGGTTAAAAGAATTGGCAAAAAGTTGAAAAAGTTGCCAATTTTGATAAAAACAATGATTTTGAACCTCTCAATGTGTTGCCAATTTAAGGATTTTAAATCTTATTCTCCTTTTTAAAATTCCTGGGATCAAACGCAATAGTGTCATGTAACAAAAATGTACACAGTGTGTGCAGAAATTTTTGCTCTTTCTACTCATGTTTCTAGTATATTTTTCAGGGCTCTGAATCAAAAGTTATTGAGCCCAACCACAAAATGTGGTCAATTGTCTTGAAAGGGTTAAAGGGAGAGTATTATTCGAGCTCAGGTAGATGTGAAGATATCTTTCAGGGGCGATAAAGTTAAGGTTCAGGGGAGCGTTTCATCAAGCGTTTTGTCAGTGATTTTTACCGACAAATTTGCTCTCAGCCAATCAGATGCAAGGATTTCAGTAGCTTATAACAGTTGTCGGATAAAAATCACTGACAAAACGCTTGATGAAACGCTCCCCCGGTCATGCGATTACTCTGTGAAAGAGATTGTCTCAAAGCAATAATTTGGGAAAGGTAGATGTCTACATAAGAACTGGGGCATAACCTGATGTTTTCGAATCATCAGAATGATAAGAAATTGATTAAATCTCGCTGAAAAGCACATTCACTGCACAACAATAGGACTGTATGCACATGTGGCATAAATGTTCGCCCTGAACACTTCAGGTATTTCTCGACAAACTTTGAATATGAGGGCAGTTGAGGAGCAACCCATTTCTGGGGACATTTACACTATGATGTTCTTTCAGACTGAAATAAAAGGAATGAGAAAAATCACAAAATATTTTTCAGGTTTCCTAGAACTCACCCTTCTCTTTAAGTAACGGGAACTGAAGGGACAGAATTTTAAAATTAATTCTAATTTAAATATATTGTATTTACCATCACCTTAAATTGGCACACACATACATAATTATTTAACTTAACATTTTGATATTCATATTAGACTCAAACAGAAAAAACACAACATATATACGTCTCACCGATTCTGAATAGCTAAAAAGCTCCTCTTGTGTGGCGATTCTACCAAGATGTTCCTTGGAGCATTTATAATAAGCTCGATCCCAAGTTGTTTTCCCGATGTAGATACACACCGGAACTGTCCATGGCCCGTCATCAGATGAAACCGAAGTTGACTGTATTAATTCGCACAGATCTTTGGAAAGTGTAAATTTTAAGATGATTCCTAGAATAACTATCGATCTAAATCAAAATATACGCACTGCTATTTTTTTTCTTCGAATTTACATCTAAAACGTTTATTCGTTTACATTCTTTTACACAATCACCTGACGTGGTAAGTATTATTGTAATGACTTGCACGTATGTTTCAAAATAAAACACGTGCATAAAACTGAGCGTGCAAGAAAAAAAAAGCATAGCCTTATCAATTTTAAAACGAAAATGACGATCGACTTACCTTCGCATTCAGTATCTGTGATCATTCTCATACCACGTGGACACTTGCAGTAATACGCCTGTGGCATGTTGACACAAAGCCCGCTGCAGTTGTGACTACTAGGATCAAGGCACTCATTGAAATCTTCAGTAATTAAAAAGACGAGAGTCACGAGCAAGGTGCAATATACTGGACATTATGCAGGTTTAATCTCTCATCTTAAACTGATAATCATCGCCAGTTTGGTCTGTACGCTTGAACAAACCATACATGTATGTCTGTGCGTACTCATTTTTGTGCAGGGTACATACCGCCAGCCCTACAGACCGACGGCCCACGAGACCGACAACTCCGTCTTATGACAATTCAGAAAAGTTTCCAGAAGGCTAACAAGACTGACATGTCGGTTTCTTGATCTTCAGATGACTTTTCAAAATGCCAGTGAGACCTACATTTTGGCGGTCTCGTGAATCTTCAGATAACTTTTCAGGATGCCAGTGAGACGAACATTTTGGCGGTCTCGTGAATCTTCAGATAACTTTTCAGAATGCAAGTGAGACCTACATTTTATAGGTCTCGTGAATCTTCAGATAAATTTTCAGAATGCTAGTTCGTAGGTCTCGTGAATCTTCAGATAACTTTTCAGAAAAGCCAGTGAGACCTACATTTTATCGGTCTAGTGCATATTCAGATAACTTTTTATAAGGCTAGTGAGACCTACATTTTGGCAGTCTCGCGAATATTCAGATAACTTTTCAGAAGCTAGTGAGACCTACAGTTTGAAGGTCTCGTGAATCTTCAGAAAAAGGCCAGTGAGACCTACATTTTGTCGGTCTAGTACATCTTCAGATAAATTTTGAGAAAAGACAGTGGGACCTACAGTTCGAAGGTCTCGTGAATCATCAGATAACTTCAGAAAGACCAGTGAGAACTACATTTTGTCGGTCTAGTGCATCTTCAGATAACTTTTTTATAAGGCTAGTGAGACCTACATTTTGGCGGTCTCGTGAATTTTCAGATAAACTTTCAGAATGCCAGTGAGACCAACATTTTAGCCTATAGGTCTCTCGAATCTTCAAATAAATTTTCAGAATGCTAGTGAGACCGACATTTTGTAGGTCTTGTGAATCTTCAGATAACTTTTTATAAGGCTAGTGAGACCTACATTTTAGTGGTTTCGTGAATCTTCAGATAACTTTTCAGAATGCCAGTGAGACATAAATTTTGGCGGTCTAGTGAATTTTCAGAATGCTAGTGAGACATATATTTTGTCATTCCAGTGAATCCTCAGATAACTTTTCAGAAGCTAGTGAGACCTAAAGTTTGTAGGTCTCGTGAATCTTCTGATAAATTTTCAGAAAAGACAGTGAGACCTACAGTTTGAAGGTCTCGTGAATCTTCAGATAACTTTTCAGAATGCCAGTGAGACCTACATTTTGGCGGTCTCGTAAACAATTAGAATCTTCTTAGATTACTTTTCAGAAGATCCGCAAAGCCAATTCTTTGATGGGTCTCATAGCCTGTTCGTTACTTCCTTCTATAAAGCCTCAAGTTAAACAGAAGAAGTGCATTTTCACGACGATTTAGCAAACCTATAGAGAGTGAATTTAAGCCTAAGTTAGATTAATGCCGACACAGAAATTTCGGTTAAGTACAGTGGAACACACTTTGATTTTTCGAGTAACCCTAGTTATAGACTAGGAATATCCATAATTCGAACCATGATATGGAGGATCTAAATGATAATTTAGGTTATTAGATTTGATACCTGCTTCACAAAGATAGTAGTGATAATACTCCGCACTGCATTCTTCCAATCGCCACTGGTAACAATTAGCTGGATCCATGAAACCACAATGACCAGTTAGGTCATCTTCTTGTGAGATAGATTCAGAGAATGCCGTGAAGTCAACCTCACTTCCATCCAGCCAATGCAATCTACATTAAGATAACCAAAAATATTTAGCCACTTCTTTCCACAAACATGTTACGTATTATTAAAATGGATTTTTTTTTTCTAACAAATCAAATTTTGCATTAAAATCATATTATATCAAACACTATAGGTTTTCTCGGTCAGTTTCGCAAAATTAGATTCAAATTCATTTTCAAACGCTCGTACTCAAGGGATATGCTCATTTAAGGCAATTGAATGTTGATCTTGATGAACATTCAAATTCACATGAAATCGAGCGACTGTGCATCAAATTGAATGTTGTTTAGATGATTTTGACAGGGAAAACCTGTATTATAACGCTTTCCAATAAAAAAAAATCATTTTAATGACATTAGTTTTTAAACTTTCCTCAACTTTGCCGCCTAACTTAACAAAATGTATGTTTTAAAGAAGAAGAAGAACAAAATTAGTGAAAAAAATCAATAAACAAACGCTACAGTGTATTCAGTAATGTGTACATAATCGTCTGTTTTTATGCTACCGTAATCATAGCCAGGTGGCACAAAGGGTTCATGGGACCCAAGTTCATCAGCTAAAAAAAGTCATCCACAAAACTTAGTGTATGCGTGTAAGTGTGTGTGTGTTGTGGGGGGGGGGGGGTGTATGTGTTGTGTGTTATGTGACTCTGCTTTATTGTGTACCCCCCTCCCAGTCTATGCACCCTGTTCAACAAGTCTGGCTACGCCATAATACTTTTCTTACATTAAATGGCGTTGAAGAGAGACATACTTAAACTTTTCGTCTTGCACTCATCAGAGTATAACGCAAAAATGAACAGAAACAATATAACCGGAAACTAAAGGAACAAAGCGCGCGAAATATAAAGGGTTTTGATTGGCTGCCTGAAAATAACGGGAAATTGGGCTTATTGCCAGCCGGTTTTGTAAGCTTCAGTATGTCTCTCTTCAACGCCATTTTCCGATTCTGTAGTACCAAACATCTAGTCATTTTCTTACGTTGTGTTATGGGATTCCAGTCCCATCCGGACCAGAATATGAGGTGGAAGAGAAATGGAAGCCAGCTCTTTTACAAAGTTTTGTTCAGCCTGTGACTTGATGTAGGCTAAACGGCTACCAAAATTTTCGCTCCCGAAGGTACATTTATTTTCTCCATAACCACTCGCATAAATAAAGTTAAAACATTCTCCTCCAAAGTGAGATTTCTCCTCCTTGCATCTTGCTGTAGAGGTTCAATTTATAAAATGGAAAAAGGGGAAATACAGATTAATGAATTTGAACTTTCTTAAAAAAATAGAAAAAACAATATTTTGTTTAGAAATAAATACGTCTTTATAAAATAAAGGTGATTGTGCTGATGATTTTAAACATAATCATGGTGTCCGTTCTAGTACAGATGGAAAGGTTACATCAAATTTCCACGGAAAGTATATCCATAAGCTTGATAAGGCAAATAAAATGCAGACAAAATATCGTGCTATGGGTGACAGGCAGTAACAAAATAGCAAAGCGCTCACCACTTCAGACTAGTATCTGCCACGTTAGGCTATATAATGTCACACAGTGCCACGTTTTATTCATGAAAGTACTATTTTCCTAATTATAACATTCGTAGTTATTATTATTACTTGTTTCAACTTTCACGTGTTCCTGAATTCTCTGCTTCCACTGAAATCGTAGGCCTGAATCGAACGCATTACACATATTATTATTCTAAGGACGCTCTCAGGCTGAAGTATTTACCATTAGTCTGACAGCCGATGAACTCCACAGCGAAGCGAGCTTTCTGTCGATAAGGAGCGGTGATCGGAGTGAGACGTACTGCAGTAGTCAAGAACTCCTTTCCAAACATTATTGTGCTCTGAGCGAATGGTATGCCGATCTGGAGAAAAAAATATAGCAGATCACAATAACAAAGGGAACCTAAGATTCACGAGCTTGGTATTTCAGAAACGGTGCTTTATGCAGGGTGGCAGCATCACATTTCGAAAACATAAACAGTACATAAATTATCAACTATTATTTAATCATATCATTATATCGCATGACAATATGTCACCCGAATACATATTGGAATTGGTACGCCCATACGTCCAGGTCTGTTTCTCAGAATCTGCTCCAGGTGAATCCAGGAAGAATCAAAAGCTACGGCGAAAGTACATTTGTATATGCAGGCCTATTGAACACCCTCCTCAAATCACTCAGATCTCAAAATAGTAATGAACTTTAAAAATAAAAACTAAAAACTTACCCATTGGTTCAGCTAACAACAACTAGTAATTTCTTTCAGGGAATATTGAGTTCTGGGAAAGGTGAAAATTAATTTGTGAGCTTTCTCATTCCTTTTATCTTCAAATGCTCTTGTATTTCGAAATATGACTAGAAATAGCTGAAACGTTAGGGCCGAACATTCATGCCACTTGAGTGTGTAGTCCCATATACCCATTTTTGTGTGCAGTACATGTGTTTTTCAGTGAGATTTGGGTCAATTTATTATCTGTTTTAATGATTCCAAAACAACACAGTATAAAACAATTCTTATGTAGACATGGTTAACCTTTCCCAATTCCTTTGAGACAGTTTCTTTCACAATGTAATTGCATAACCAGAACTCTACTTTATCCATTGCTTAATTCTTCTTGCTTGTTCTTTTGTATCCATTTTTTCTTCTTATTTTCTAGTTTTTCTAGTTTTTCTAAGTTTGTTATCTAATTACCCGCCCTTTTTTCAAATCTTTACGTAAAGATATTAGCATAATTTTCTTTGTAGTATTATACTAGTATGATATATTATACAAATATGTATCAGTAAAGCGCTTTGAAAACCCACTCTGAATGAATGGTACTACATGAAAAAATTGTATCATTATTAGTATTATTATTATTATTATTATTATTATTATTATTATCATTATTATCATTATTTATTATTTTTATTATCATTATTATTATTATTATTTATTATTATTATTATTATTATTATTATCATTATTATTATTATCATTATTTATTATTATTATTATTATTATTATTATTATTATTATTATTATTATTATTATTACTAGCATTGTTATTATCATAGTTATCAATATTATTATTATTATTACTGGCCCCTTTTCACTAGATATCATTAATAATTCAGAAATCGAGGTCTCAATGAAGATCTTGTGTTATACTCACGAAAGTGTGGTCACCGTCCACTCGCAAGAAAACGACGCCGCTGGAAGCTGTGGCTGGCTGGTATGCTATTGTCAGCTGGTAGGTTAGCTTATCAGGGTCAAAGTCATCATCGAATGGGTACCCTGGTGCTCCAGCTTGTAGTATCATCCCAGCGAGTAACACTCGCTTTGGAAAGCGAACTTGCAGCCATGCCGACGCCGTCGTGCCTTTGCGTAGATAAAATCAGAATAATATTTCTAATATAAATGATCCAGCCTTACATGCCCTTTTATAACTTCGAACATTCATTAGAATAATCATTTGGAAGCTGACTACGCCACGAAGTCGACACGAAAAAAAGTTGACAAGATCATAAATTTTGTCGTATACACGTATATCTTTCGGGTAGGTGGCGTAAAAAGGGAGGGGGAGGGGTCAAAGGGGCACTTTCCCATCGAATGACACTCTTTCTCAAATTAAAAACTAAATCTATTCCCATTATTTCTAGTGTTTATATATTTACTTTCTAATTATTCCCCATTAAAAATAATCTACCGGCCGGAGTATATTATAAATATGATGAAATATTGAAAAATTGCGAGTACAAGGTATAGTACATTGGACCCAATGAAAGAACAGAGCCATTAGGTTAATGGCTCTGAAATGGGCTATCCATCTGTTTAATCATTCTATTATTGTTGTAAGTCTTTGATTTTGTCATATTGTGCTACTATTTTTTACATGATTTTCGGCAAAAAAACAAAGTATATACCTTCTGAGATTGGTTGAAATAAGCAGCCGATTCCCAAATTTTCTCCAAATGAGTTCAGACGAACCACTGAAAGTGATTCTTTGTCACAGCCGTTGCATATGATGTTCTCATTAGGAATCTCAAATGATTCCATTCCAAGTCTCTCTGTACACTCTAAATTATAATAAAGAATATCATAATTAACAAACAATTTAAACACATACAGCCCTGGAAAAATTATTAGACCAGCTACTTTTAAAGGCCTATATGGCAAGTGTTGGCTTTATCAGTAATTGAATTTTCAGAATAATTTTTACTAGCTAACTCATAATAAGTGGATGACTACTCCCTACAATAATTAGCCCGTGCAATAACTAACCCCCAGACAATTATCGCCGGGGTAATTAGCCGTAGGACAATTAACCCCAGATAATTATTGCTGAAGGACAATTACGTTTAAGGGATTTAATGGATAGATAGTTCAGAACAACTAACAGAGTGAAAATATCCTATAGAGGGAAACTGCCAACAGACATGATGAATATTATTCACATACCTTAGTCGTAGTCGCTATGTATTTATCCTGTTTTTAATCAAATGTAAACTATATGCAATATTAGGTTTAAATACACTTTATGTATTCATATTTTGTGAATATAGGATATTTGATAGCTCTTTGACACAACTTACTATCATTGGTGGGGCATCCAAATACTTTTATCTGAAGACAAGTGTCATGCCCGATCCAATCCCTAGGATATATACGGATATGATAGACGTTCGTAATGGGTGGATCCAATTCAATTTGAGCCCAAGAAGTGTCCTGATACTCGAAACGAAGCTAAACAACAGAAACAATGGATAATGCTTAACCATAAACAACAATAATAGTCACTTCTTATATTCAGAGACGCTCCTGTCGCTCAAGTATTATTACCCGTTTTGGCCGAGCCGCCAAAGTAACTAGCGCTCAAGCATATCAGGTACCCATGGATTTACACCTGGGGAATATGGCAAATGTACATTAATGTTTCAAAGTTTAGAAGTTTTCTAGAATAAGTGCGTAACACATTTACTTCTGATATGATTTTTTTTTACCAACAAAGCTTCCTTCCAAGTGAGTGACCTTTTCAAGCAAAAAGAAAGGAACAAAATCACCAAGCAAACTTTACATATTGCTTTTGTGGAAAGATTTTAATAACGCTTTATATGTTTTATGACTTACTCTCTTTAAAAAAAAAAAATTATTACTTAATAATTGAATTTTTTTATAGAGATTGCACTGAGGCTGAGATGTTTTTTCGATAATGGCTTATCTTTGTAGTATTAACTTTTACTTTTTAAACACTAGTCTGAAACAATGATCGCCATCAGTAGATTTTTATCCCTTTTTCCTAGGTATCTTCACTAACTAACCTGGCCCCTTGTGACAGGGATGATATTAAATAAAATAAAAATCACTTAGCGATAAAATGATAAAGTTTTGATGTTATTGATATAACTACTATATCCAGTTTCTTAATATGCAGCATCAAAAAATCAAAGCTGCCACAAATATTTTCCTCACCTTGCTAAGGACAAGAAACGAAGAAGAGTTTCCATCTTGATTGTCTGTATAATTCCTCCACTTCAAGTCAAATGAAGAAAGTCCATCTCTGCCTAAACACATTCTAGACACAATTCTAGTGATAGTTCTCGGCTGTGTATCATAACTCTCCTGGTAGAAGAAATAGCAATTACATACAAACACCAAAAAATCATGAATCTCTTAATTTTCTTATGTATATTTCAAAAAATGTGTTCCCACTGTCAAATATCGCGGTGACGATTACTACGCTCAACAAAGTGGATAAAATCATTCCAAAGAAAGTCAGTCTTCACCTCGTCAGCAAACTTTCATTCATTCATTTATGTTGTTGTTGGACTAAACTTATGTGCCAGTTCACTCGCCTGGTCGTTAACGTGTATATAACACCAATACAATCTTTAAAACAAACAATTCCATGGAACCACTAGAAAAAGACTTTGGTTACAATGAATTTCGCTACAACCAAATTATTTAATAGTCGTTTATCAACAATAAATGATGTATAAATGTTAATCTTTCCTCGGATTTCCCTGTAATATAAACCTTAATAACAAAGCTTTTCTTACCGACCAGTACCGAGATCCATTCCCATATCCAAACGATTGATCACCTGGCTGTAATCGTAGAGTAGGAAGAAGTCGACTTGCTTCATTCTCTCCATAGTAGCTTGATTGCGTGACATTATCATTACACACTGAAATAGGCAGAGAGATTTAATGTCTCTATAAATATTCGGCTCTACTCTTCAGCGCGGCTCACTCGAGGCGTCATTAGCTAACGTTAGAACAGCGTCACTCAGTGACGGGTAGGGTCTTTTGCGCGTCATGAAGAGTGAAATACATGTAGTTTAAAAAGTGATTACAAAATGAAGAGTACAAACAATACTTGTAATAACTGGCATATGGGTTGATTGCCTTCACAGGCTCGATTAGCGCAGGTAATGACGCAGTTGAAATGAAGCCTATCGTGTGAGTTCGGCTTTTTATACACTGTACGATTCATGAGCGTATACTGCTATAGAAGCTGCAGTTCATTTATGCATTTCAATAACGTAGATGTGGCCCGAGATGTGGAATCAGCTAATTTCTCCTTCTACGGTCTTTTTAATCTTAGGATTTGGAATTATACCCGTATGTAGCTGTGAAATTGTGTAGCCAGAAGAGAAGAATTTCATTTAATGTGCAAGGGGATAGCTGTGCGAGGATAATTGTTCTTGGGATATTTGTCTGGGATCAAACAATTCATGTAGGTAAAGTTTTCAGGGTTACACCATGTATTCTTTCAAAGGAATAAGAACCCTGAAAAGGGCTGGAGAGCTCCACTAAAGAGCTCTTTGGTTTTCAGCATTTCGATCAGTTTGCTCTGATCGTCTTCAGGAGAATGACTATAACATTGCCCAGCCCTGCCGGAAAAAACACAATGTTAAAACGCTCGAATTTAACAGTATTTCACACTGTGGACACCTCCACAGTGTGGTTTACCACAGAGTGTTCACATAGTGATGTTCGATTTCACAGCGTGAACTTACTCGCTCACAATGTGATGATGTGATTCAGAATTTAAAACGCTCGAATTTAACGTGTTTCACACTGTGGGACACTATGTTCTTTCCGGCAGGGAGTAGAGGCTATATTTATTGCTTATTTCTGATTGGCCTCTACCGGAAGTGCCTACAATTTTTAATCACGGCGGCATTCGCATTCTGGTCACTGTTAGGCGCTATATTTCAAGCATGTAGAACTTATCTCCTTTACACTATGTACCATCTCGCCCAACTACTCTACTATTACGTGTACATTGTTTTCTGTGTCTATATCTAAAGAGAAATAATGATCTGAAAGTCATTACCATTTGTTCGACAACCAAGCACTTCCAATCTCAGGGCAATCGGTGTCTCCTGAATAGGTCTGAGACGAAGGCGGTTCGTGATAAGCCCTGGTGGTACTTGGATGTACTTGGCACAATAATAGTCGGAGTTACCTTCAAAGATGAAGAAGTTCTGTTCAGAGGATAGTAATAAGATTGAAATAAGGAAAAAAAAGGAAGGTATGAAAAGAATGAATAAAACTTTGGTTTAATAAAATCAAAAGAAGGGAGTTAACAGAAGACTCTTTACAGAAGAATTTTTATGGTACATTAACAATTTAAATGTCACAACACTTAAACTGCATTGATGAGAATAACATCCTTCCAAACAGAACTATCTATAGAAGTCTCTCTCCTTATATCATTTTGCATCTAAGCTCCGCCTTTGGTGATAATACCACCTTCCCAAGTTGTTTTCAAACCACGATAGATATCTCTGGACGTGCATTGGAATGTTTCTGGGGGCTCTTCACTTCTCTATCAATTATACATCTGATTTGTTTGAAGTCCTTGATATCTCCTTTATGCCAACTGCTGAGCAGCAGCTGCAGCAGATGACACTTAGCTTTACTTCTGATTTAAGCCTAATTGTGGTGGAAGTGAAGAAGAAGCATTGGAGGGATGAAGTCCTGTCGCAGCGATAGTCGATCTTTTATGATATGAAACACATTGTTGAACAACGAACACCATCGACATACATCCGAAACTCCGAAAGACCATATCTCGAATATCAGAATCGGCTATGCTGATATTATTTGCTGAATCTCATGTCAAGAACTTGGGTTGCTTTTTTATCCGAATATGAACATGGATCTCTACGTCTTGATGACATGTAAGGCAACTTTCTTTCACCAACACCATGTAGACAAGATACGTCGAATTCGCAAGTATCTTGACCAGAGATCATAAGCCACCCTTACCCACGCTTTCATTATAATCATTACCAGCAGCCTAAATTTATGTATTTGTCTGCATGGTGTATTTGTCTGTATTCGTCTGCCATGGTGTCAATGCTAACCACATCGAAAACTACACTGAATAAAAAAAAAAAGCAGGTGCCAGACAAGCCAAATGATCACCTGAAGTCTGTCATAGTGAACTGGCAGTCCATCAAGGATTCACTATATTATTCTTCTGAAGCATTCATGGTCTCGTTCCTCCCTTCTTATTATTATGAACTTATAACCATCAGCCAACAACTTCCGGTACTTTTCCGCTCTTCACAAGGCATCATGGTGAACCGTCCAACTCCCAAGATGTTTCACACACTTGGTTACAGATCGTTCTCTTTGGAAGCAACTACCCACATTTCCCCGAAACCAGATTTTTTTGTCAAAGCTTCAAACAACAAAACGTATATATTCTTATTCAGTTTATATCATTGTATGGCGCACTAGAACATCTATATGGAAAATGCGTTAGGCCAATTCAAAGACATTGTTATTATTGTTATTACGATTGTTTATCATCATTATTATTATCATAATTTGTATTATTATCATCGTTGTATTTTTGTGAAGACCCCTATACTTCCAAACATAATGTTTCATACATGCTTATGAGGTCACATTAGTCCTACAGCGGTAAATTACCAATTGTAATTATTCCACTGTCCTTAAAAATATTTTTCAAAAGCGAACCAGGTTTTCAGTTACAATAATTAAACTGTGTTACGCTAAAAGAAAAAGAAGAAGAAAAAAAACCCAGCCATTATTCTAGACCTTCGAATATATTATTATTGTACTTAATACTTTCAGCACAAGTAAAGCTGATGTTGATGAATTAAAATAAAGGCACATCAAGATTTACTTGGCAGGTAAGATTAAGTTTTAGGTTGCAAAATCTAAACTCATATATCAATTGTTTTATACACGTTAGAGATTGAAAATCAATGAGCTGTATTTTATAGTGGAGGATAAGAATAGTCTTAATATCTTACCGTTCCATTGGTCTTCGGTTTGTGTTGATCAATAACAAAGACTAACAGTTCTTGTATCTCGTACTCGAGCGAGAATGATTTCACCCAATAACGATCGTTTCCTCCACCACCTTGTATGATGAGACCTGTTACTTCATAATCTCCTTCAAATGAGATCTGTTGGAGTTAAAAGAGAGAGAGGAGAAAAAAAAAATCTTTTCTTGAGTCTAGTCTATTCATTAGCCATCTGAAATGCAGTACAAAATTAGGAATGTGTAATTTCATATTTCAATAAACAAAGGGAAATTAAGGAGTACTAAGACATTCCAGAAGACTTTCCGAAATAATTATTTCTCTAAAATTCTGTTGATGAATTGTCGTTACTGATTGATGTTGACATAAAATAACAATGGATGAAGTAACAATCAAAAACATACGAGGATAATGAATTAAAATGCATTGATATGGTAGAAAAACTTTGGGTTTTTAAATGAATTGCACCATCATTTGCGGAAGCAGCTAAGGATATTAAAGACGGGTACACTTAATAGTAACCCTGGGCCCTGTTTCATAAACTTGTCATCAATGACAAGTTGCAATAACTGTTATAAGCTTCTGAAATCCTTCCATCTGATTGGCTGAGAGCATATCTGTCGGTAAAAATCACCGACAAGATACTTGATGAAACGCCCCCCTGGCTTACATCAATGAATGGATCCGTATCGGAAGAGCGAGGTATCCACGAAGAAGGACCATACAACCTTGCATGATAGGAAGCATGAAATGTATCAATCCTACTGCTAGCTGTGATCTGCTGGTCTGTAATCCATTTTGCTTCCATTCCCAACGGAAAGAGACATCGATCTAGTTTAATATAAATTTAATTTGTAATTCAATAATGAAATACAACATGAGAAATCTGATTACTCTTGTAAAGTGATCCATATCAAAACAGTAACCATCAAATCTTAATCAATCGAATAGGCAAGAGTGATAAAAGTACAGCATTAATGATTAAATGTTCTATCAACATAAACATATACAAAATTGCCACAACAGTAAGACCGATTTGTCATTCTTTGTATTTCCATAAACAATAGCAATGACAATACGGTCTACTACTACATCATTCCTAATAGTTCTTATTGTATTTCGTTTGCATTTTTACTTGTCCTAAATGATTAGTGTTGCAGCACAGATTGTCGCCGCTTACACAGAATGTAGTCGCTTACACAGATTGTCGCCGTTTACACAGATTGTCGTCGCTTACACAGATTGTCGTCGCTTACACAGATTGTCGTCGGCGTCAATCTGTGCTGCTTGTGCTGTATCTTATTTTTCTCCCAGCTGGCGGCATTAAATGCAGGGAAATCAAAACCTAACTGCATAGATTGTCGCCAATTAATGTGTTCCGAAGCAGATAATGACGATGACAGAGATGACACTGATGATCATGATTATAATAGTGATGATGCTGATTATGATGATTTGTTGGTGATTCATATAGTACATCATTCATTAAAGTATACTCTTCTGCCCTTAAACAGTAAGTAAAGGTACTCTTTTACCTCACCAATGGGACAATAGTCATTTCTAATCATTGTAAAAATTTAAGCTACATGAAGGAAGGTTTATGAAGAGGGGTTTTTTCAACTACAAGTGTAGCCAGGTGGGGGGGGGGGGGCAAAGGGGAGGGGGCTATGTCCCCATCCCAGCAGTTGACCCGAGAGCAAAACAACAAACAAACCCCCGATACATTGAGAGCAGGGTAGTTGATCCGGTTGGGGTGGGGTGGGGCAATTACCCCCCCCCAAAAAAAAAAAAAGAAAAAGAAAAGAAAAAAAGAAAAAAAGAAAAATGGAGGGAAAACATGTCGTCCCCCCATAAGTTTTTTTTTTTTTTTTAAACTTTAGTATGACCTTAGCCCATGCACCAAAATGACTTCTACACCAAGGGGTATCTTATTGATACAAAGAAACAAACTCTGAGGAACAGATCAATTGATGAAATGATCTTACAAAGTGAAAAATCTTACAAAATGAAAAATCTTACAAGTTAGTCCATGGCCTTTACTTTTCAAGCTAAGAACAGAACACGAAAATGATGTTTCAACAAATTATGTTTGAATTGTGTAATGACAAAGATTAAGAATATGCTCTGAACATGGCAAATGGTGACTTGTTCATTGTAGAGCCATTTGCCATTGGCAATTCGCTTTGATGTCTGGCGACAATCTGTGTTGACACCCCTTTGCACAGATTGACGCGGATGATGTAAGCGGCAACAATCTGAGCAGCGTGATTTTAAAAAATGCTGAGCTGCAACATAGTTGCCTTCAGGATTGAAGGACCTAATCTACTTCAGAATTGGATAATCTACGTAAAAGATGTTTATAACCTACCCGCACTGTCAGGACTGTCCTCTGTACAATCTGTAAAGTATAAAGATATTATAAGATGGGAAGCAGTAAATGATAAGGAAGAAAATAATAACATAAGGACAGGAGCAATTGTAAAAGATAAACTATAATAATATATTTTTTTTGCCCGTGATCCCCGGTTTGATGATGTACTGATAATTACTTGAAAGGAATATTTTGCTATTATCTTTATAATTATAAAGAAAATAATTTCAATAACGACAACAACGACAATAATAATAATCAAAATAATAATACTAATACTACTACTATTACTACTACTAATAATAACAAAAGCTGTTTCTTTTATAGCGCCTTACCAGTTACAACGTAACCGACCAAAGAGCTTAAAGCATTATTACCCCGGTCACTGGATCCAATTGCGATTCTGCACATTACAATGCACATTCCCCACTCCTCTGGGGAGCATTCCAACCAGCCGCCTGTTTCCAAGCGCGCACATAATAATCATAATAATAATAATAATAATGATAATAATAATAATTAAAGGAGAGTCAAGTGCATTCAACGAAATAGCTATAGGACAATGCTCCATAGTTAAACTAAACCAGGTTACGCATGGATCTGATATTAAGTTCTACAGGGCTGTAATTCAATTAAATTTAAATTAATATTCATTTTCTTGCATTGATTTTGACAACATTCAACATCTGTTCAAATAGTACAATTCACATGCATATATAGTAGTATCAGTACAATCAAGAACTTGCAAAATTACAAGGAAGAAGGCGCAATCCCAATAAGCAGATGCTTGTAGCGGGTACGCCTGAATACTCAAATACAATATAATTTAATATAGGAAGAAGAAAGGGACAGACAAAGAAAGGGAGAGAAGAGGATAGGGAAACTTAGAGTAGAGAGAAAGGAAGAGGACCGCAACATAGTAATAATCATAATGGAGTTGTATGGCATGCATGGATAATACAGTGGCAAGATACACGGTGAGAGTAAGATATCGAAATATTCACAGGAATTCTTATTAAAGTATCTTATTAGAATCACAAACGTTGAACCCACCTGCTATGTAATCTATTTCCAGAGTTGAATTAGGTGTGGTGGAAGTAATCTCTATCCATACGCTGTAATCTCTCACCCTCAGATAATTTGGAGCTTGAGTAGATGGATGGCTAATAAATACAGTCTCAGTCCGGCCATAAATGTAACCTCCATGCACCTTTACTTGGACTTGTCCTGGGTCGAAATCGCTGCCATTGAGGATGAGTATGAACTCTCTTGCCTTTGGTAAGAACAAGTGGTAGAGACAACTCTCAGATTCCTCGCCAATACTATTGAATGAAAGTGAACCCTTCATTCTTGAGTGCCTGTAATCTGAGAAGAAGTTATTTCCTGCCGATGGGGTTGAAGATGGTGATGCACTCGTTTCGTTGCTAGATGGGTCGTCGGATGTTGAACTTTGTGAACTACTCGATGATGAACTCTGCGCACTATCAGATGATGAACTCTGCGCACTATCAGATGATGAACTCTGTGTAGAGGAGTACCATGAAGGCCATGAAGACCACTGACTGGAGTGGGATGTAAAATGACCACCGTAATTTACAGACGTCGACGACGGTATTACTGCCAAGAAGAAAATGAAATTACAATAACAATAATAACAACAACATGAAAATGATAATAATAGTAATAATAATGATGAATGATAATGTTAATCACAGAAACAAAACGCTGAATAATATACTGTGTGTCTCAGGAAAAAAAAAAAAAAAAAAAAAAAAAAACGAAACCGGATTTAATGGCAGAAATTTTCTCTCATAATGAATAATTTCCTAGATAAGATATACATGTATGAAAAGCTCTGCTTCTCTGCTTTCAATTGATGCACAACTTTGTATTCATAGTTCACGCCTGATTGAATTAAAACAATGGAAAGTGGTGGTACCAAAGCATAAACTGCAAATTGGAGTAAAATTGTAGGGTAATAAACCTAATTACTTTGAAGAAAAAAAAACACATAAAAATTCACAATTTTCTCTTTTATAATTATGACACCTCAGGCGTAAACAAAATGAATGATGTATGCCATAGAACAAGTCAAATAAAAACATGCCTGATTTCTGCCCAAATGAGTGGATAGTAGAGTAAGAAGCAATTCAGCTTTCCTGACCTAGCAGCTGGCAATGGACTGAATACTTGGGTGAATTTACACAAACATGGGGAATAAAAGGAACATCCGAAATTTTGAACATGTCCTAAACCAAAAATCGACCCCAGCGTATACCTTTGCGAACCCCTACGAACATGACGAACGTGTCACGAGCGAATGGAAACTTACGCGAACATGCACCCAAGTTTCCAAAAACGTCGGGTACACATTGGCTCTAATACAAGGGCTTTAACCTTACAGAAATCGCAAATTGTCCAACATTTCGATCGAATATCGAACATTTTAAGGGAATGGAAGTAGCGAAAGTGATTGACACAAAGTCTTCGATAGACGTTGGGGGTTCGTGCTTTGATCAAGGAGTGGCTGAATTTCGCTCTTCGCATTAGTCAACATTGTTTTCGACCAAGAAAGATGGATCTTTTTTTAGATCTTCTTTTTCGATATTTTTTTACTTTAAAAAATGACTAAAAAATCTTTAGGGGTTCGATGTTCATGGCATTCAGTGCTGCCCATTGTACCTACCTCCGGTCCATGCACATTGATTCTGCGTCTCGATATCCTCATAGAGACAGTGAGCAGGTGGTATAGGAACACAAAACAATGTGTTGCATTTAGTTTCTGTTGTTCTTGCAGTAACAACACATATACTGTTATCTGGACATCCTGCTTCTTCGCACGGATCTGATACAAATGAGACAAATTTAAGTCATGAAAAGCAAACTAAACAAAGGCGCTTATCCTTGACATTATCACCATCAACCATGACATCATTCGGTCAGTATTAGAATGTTTTAGAGTACAATTTTGTTGGGGGGGGGGGATCATTTCAAGAGATGGAACAGCTTAGTAGACCGGAAGGCTATAAGTAAGACGGACAGCTTAAAGGTTCCCTTTTATGGAATTACAAAGGAACTTCAATTAGTAGACTTTTCTACTGTGAATCCAGATCTGTCAACCATTTTACCTGAATTCCATTCATTAATCTGTAAACTTGAAAATAAAAAATTAATTGGGAACGCCCCTAAAAATTTTGGAAAATCGGTCCGGCGATCGATGACGTCATGTGACGTCACACTCAGAATGCTTGACTCCACGCAAGCTGAAAGTGTGTGTGTAGGCTATTGAACTTCGTGTAGATCCTAGCTTCGACTTCGTGCCATTACAGCCCTTCATTTTAGTTTTTTTTTTTATCCTATATCAACGAACGATAACATCTTCTTCAGACAGAAGAAATAAAAGAGGAATTAGGGGCACGGCCGTATTTGTTTGAACCAGACATGTCGGATTCTGATTATATGACAGAGACGTCCCTGATTTCAATAACGGAGAAGATATCGACGGGAGACTTGGGAATTATAACTAGTAATTCCTTTTGATAATTAGATTGCCGATTAAATTTTAATTTACGCATATCCACCAATTATGAATCTTGTTTGCGCTTGCAAAATGCCCCAGTCCTGATGAGGTTGAGCTGATAGCTGATCGAGGCAGTGAGCTCGACGTGCGCAGGTGTACACGCCGTGCCGTTCGGTCGTTCGCCTGCTGACCCTGCCTGGCCTGGGCTTGGGTAGGGTTTTACTGGTGCATGGGGTGGTAGCGTTTTGTTTCTAGTAAATTCTAACATTGATATCCAGAAAACCCTTAGCTCTCCTGTTACCTTGCATGTTTTCATTGTGCTGCTATGAATAATAAGTACCGGTAGACTAAGTTAGTGTAGGTACAGTGATAGTTGATCAATAGATATATGATCAATAGATACCGTAGATCAAGTTTGATTTTGGGGATGGCATCTTGCTTCAGGGACGGCCTCTTCTTGATGCCAAACGCCGCATGCAGCCCCGTACTATCGAGGAAGTCCTCCGCACAAATGTGCTCGGAACACACGGACACTGCGGTCACTCGGCCCCTTCCAGTTGACGCGAGTTAGTTTCACTTTTGAGGTCCATTTTCTTCTAATATTTGGGTCTTTGAGGAATAAATGTAGACTTACACCCTCCTTTGTGATGTTGCTGCAACCTGCAAAGACACAGCGTTGCGGCATACTTCGATTTAGAGGTGGTTTTCGAGGTGGTATATAACTGCAAGTTAGTTTGCACGCGTGATATATGCAAGATATTGTAAACAAGCACCGGCGATGTCGGTTTGTGACGTCACACGTCAATCATGCTCGAAGAACGAGAATTCGGGGTTTAAAAGGGGGCGGAGCTTAGCAGACTCGTTTAGGCCTGAATACGTGGGGAAAATATTATTTTAAAAATATTCAGATACGTATTCATTGCAAACGGATGTCATTTTTCAATTTAGATGAGTATCATGTACAAAATAACAAGAATTAGAATTTCATAGAAGGGAACCTTTAACTCTGCCGTTTCTTAATAGTCTCTTTTCAAAGAATGATCACAAATCATTTTCTTTACTTCCCTTGTAATGTTTAACAGTTTGTTCGTACAATCAACAGATTGAAAGGTATGAATTATTCTTATCACCATGCGCGTGCCGAGGGGGGGGGGGGAGTTCTACGTGTTCAAACACCCCCTTTCGGTGTTAAAACATCCCCTTTAGAAATGAAGCATAAGCTTATAATTGACGTCGAATTGCTGATAACCTTTTTTTGCTTGTCAGAGAATTTTTGAGTAAAAAGACACCCCAAAAATGCTTATGGCCGTTTTTTTTTTTTTTTTTTTTTGTGGGGGGGGGGGGGGGGGGTTGTATACATCTAATCACAATCTGGCTGGCTTTGTAAATCTTAAGATTGGGAAAGTAAAACCCGCTTCACACGAGGCGCCATTAGGACCGCGTCAGTGACTTGTACGGTCTTTTGCACGTCATAAAAAGGTGATATCGTTTAAAAATTGATTGCAAAATTAACAGTGCAAACAATACTTTTGTTAACCAGGGGCGGCGCCAGGGTATTTTGATAGGAGGGGCAAGTCGACCTAAAGATGACGTCATGTTTTTTCTCCATTAAATAACAGGGGTAATATAGAGTTATATGTTTAAGACCTCTCTTTTTAATACTCCTCTTTCTTCTTTCTTCCCTTTTCTTCCTCCTTTTCTTCTTTTTTCTTCTTTTTTTTTTCCTTTTTTCACTACTTGAAAAATCATAGGGGGGACGGTCGCCCCCTCTGCCCCCCTGTAGCGCCGCCCCTGTTGTTAACTGCCATATGGTTTATACCTTTCACAGACTCGATGAGCGCAGCTAATGACGCAATCGAAATGACGCCTTGTGTGAGCCGTCGCGCTTAAAAGCTGTCACCTACCTCGTGGCTTACAATTCACACCAATCACACGTTCAGCATCATAACAAGTTCTTGCTTCTTCAGAGTCTGGTATTAGATATGAGAAGCATTGCGCGATGGAGTCAAATCTGTCACAAGAGAAGCGCAGTCGTGAGAAATCATGATCTCTGTTCTCAATGTCTATCTCGGTGAGGGTGAATGAGTCGTATCCAAGAGTGTGACATATGGTGTAGGCCAGTTCACTGTCATCAGACTTCATACACAAGGTTTCCCAGGAGTCATTGTGGAACACCTCTACAATACCAGTTGAGGAGTACTCCCCTCCGACAAGACGTATATCTGATTAAAAAAAACAAAAAAACAGACAAGACAATCAACCCCATATCTGACCATTAACAAATGCTTGACCACTAAAAAATAACATTTTTAAAACAGTGGTGTAATGAGCAAAAAAAAAAAAAAAAAAAAAAGGAAAAAAGAAAAGAGGGGGCCGAGCCAATAAGGACTGAAATAATACCTTAAGCACCTCTTTTTTCGAAAACTTGTTGATAGAGCTCAAGTTTCTTTCTTTTTTCTTTGAATTTATGGACTGTAATTTTTTTTCTTCAAACAGGGGTCTATGAAATACAAGTCATGTTTACTTAACAGAGTCCTCCACTTATGTTTCCTTTACAATTACAATGTTTACATTAGAAGCAATTATCGCTTTATCAGTGTAAAGCATAGCCAGGTCCATAGAATTATTATCTGTTATATCTATGTAATTGTTATGTTTCTCTTTCAGCACAGTATTTACAGTATACAGTATTCAAAATATTAGCTCTTTTTCTCATCACCTTACATTACTTGTATTCATTCTGATAATGAATCCATCAAATCTTTATTTTATTTTATTTTATTAAAGACCCTTCCAGTTGATCAATTAAGGCATAACTGTTTTTGTTGCTGATGTTATACTTAGGATATAATATTGTTCTGTTTTTGTCATGTACTATTAATATTAGTATTAATAATAATAATATTATTATTATTATTATTATTATTATTATTATTATTATTATTATCATCATTATTATCATTAAAATTATGATTCTGATTACTGATGTTATGTTCTAACAAATATTGGTGAATATGTCAATGAAGTTCAATTAATAAATACATATACACCACTCGATCAAACACGCAACCCAAAGATCTGTTGAATATTTTGTGTAAATCATCTTTGATCCTTCAATTTTTAAAGGGAAATCCAACCTTAATAGCAAGTTGCTTTGAAAGAAAGAGGAAAAATCAGAGAAGCAGATTGATGAAAGTTTGAACGAAATCGGACAAGCAATAAGAAAGTTATGAATTTTTGAAAGTTGTAATCACTATGCTTATGGGAATTTCAAATTGGCCGAATAGGCAATGTCACTGTGATGTAGCTGTGGACAACTCCCCCATTCGCTCTAACACACAAAATGACTAAAATGTCACTTTTTTTCATAATGCATTACTCAGTAGGATCTTTTCGTTCATGAAGACCTATAACAGTATGCTATCTCCAATATATTTTGAGTACAGCCCCGAGGGTAAAAGCGCCTCGAAGAAAACCGCAAATTAATGATATTTTTGTGTACGACAAATGGGAGAGTTGTCCACAAAAATGTCACAACTGACTCACCAAATTGCCAATTTGAGATTCGCATAGATGTAGTGATCTCATTTTTCAAACATTCATAACTTTCTTAGTCCTTGTCCGATTTCTTTCAAACTTTCACCACCCTGTTTTTCTTATTTTTCTGCTTTCACACAAATCATCTTATTACCAAGGTTGGATTGCCCTTTAAAAAAATCTTTGTTTGATGTTTGGGTTGTATTGGTTTGATTCTCCCTCTGTCTCTAATTCAAAACATTGATTTTTCTTGGTTTGATCAAAAACAAAGTCAACTCACCTGGCAGGCAGGAAGCGCCAGCATGTTCTAGTTGTGTGCAGTCATGCTCTAAGAGTGGTCGATGATCACAGTCCTTGATATCGCTCTCGGTCCCATCACAGACTACATCATCCAGGATGTACGGAAGGGTTTCTGTGCTAGTCATACTCAGTGCAATCAAAGTAAAATCAGCCCTCTGGTAACCAAGCGTTCGGCATACGACCTCTCCTGCTGAAAAATCCCATCCATCATCGCACACAGGATACCAAGAACTTCCACTTCGTACCTCCACGTTTCCTTGCCAGTGATTGGGGGACCCAGCTAAACGAACATCCACTTCTCTCTCACTTGCTGCAAGTAAGAAAATGAGGACGCAGCAAAGTGGATGAAGAAAGTGATTGGCTTAATACAGGGGCGGCGCCAGGGTATTTTGATAGGAGGGGCAAGACGACCTAAAGATGACGTCATATTTTTTCTCCATTAAATAACAGGGGTAATATAGAGTTATATGTTTAAGACCTCTCTTTTTAATACTCCTCTTTCTTCTTTCTTCCCTTTTCTTCCCTTTTCTTCCTCCTTTTCTTCTTTTTTCTTCTTTTTTCACTACTTGAAAAATCATTGGGGGGGGGGCGGTCTCCCCCTCTGCCCCCCCCTGTAGCGCCGCCCCTGGCTTAATAATCTGTAATAATGACCGAGCCATTGTGCAAACTAATGAACTTTTCGGTCATGGCTGCATGCGTTTATTTGCATTAAAAACAGCCTGGCCGGTATCGATAAAACCCAGCAATTGCTTTTTCGAACCCTTTTCTTGCATTCGTATTTGTTCAAAACAAGCAAATACTAGCAAGTAAAAGGTTCCAGATCCACGATAAATCTTCTACTTGCATTATGCCAAGCAAATGCTTCTGAAGACAAGAATTTGCTTAGAAATATTATCCTGAAAAAAACAAGCTTTAACTTTCTCTTCTATTCTATTCAGAAAATAAGTATTTGCTAATGCCTGCGTCATATATCCAACGATCTCCGGCCGAATTTGTAGATCGCCACAAAGTCACCGGATTTCAAATCCGCCCGGGAGTCGAGGGTATCTTTCGCTTTTAATCTACGCTGTCACATATTGGACGGGGCTCGGGCGGAGCCCTTTGAACACTAGTCATGCTAGTGATCAGAAGTCTGCGCCCGCCCTGGTCAGTAACAAACGGGAGTCCGGCGAAGTAGAGATCCATGGGCGAAGCCCGCTCGACATAAGGGCGGACGCCGTCCGACTTTTGGTCGATGATCATTAGTTCTGTCGGTGCCCTCCCAACACCCGGGCGATGCCCGGTCGAGTTCCGCCCGATGTCCTGTCTAGCGTCCTCCAACTCTTCCGCGCCTCGAAAATATCGTATGTTTGGAGCCAGAAGGGCGTTAATTCTATGTTAAAGTATATAAGTATACCCAAGGGGTAAAATTCCTGAGTTGACAGGAGGAGCCCGACAGGGGCCCGTAAAAGCCGCCCGACGCCGATCCGACACCAGCACAGAGCGCACTCGAAGCACGCCCGATTTTGTAGAAGTCGGGCGGAATATACGGAAGGGGTCGTTCGAGTATCGTTGGGAGTCCGTGCGGCGGCCGCACAGCTCTACCGACCTCCGTCCGAATTTTAAAGCAAAAAAATGGTCTAAAAGCGTCGGATTGCCACCCGAATATCGATCGAATGTTTTCTGATGCCCTTGTGATCTCCGGGCGACCTGTTTACGAGCTCTGCGACCTCAAAATTCGCCATTGGAAAATCGCTGCCTTGGGAGCAGGTTGCGGTGCCCTGCGGACCTCAATGATCGAGCAGACACCCGCCGCATTCCGGCCTTATGCCTGGCGAAAATGTCATTTTGAGCTCGCAGACAATTCGGGCCGGCTCCGTTTTGGATATGTGACGCCCCTTCACAAGAACAAGCCTTAGCTTGTAAGAAAAAGCAAAGGCTTACTTTTGGAGAACAAAGGCTTTTTCGGACAAGCAGATGTTAGCTTTAAAATAAGTTTAAGTTGATTTTTAACTTGATTTTGTCAAACGCCTCCATTGGTAGCTTACGAAATGGCTAATCTTTTTCAATAAGTAAATGCATAATACGCATTTACTTTATTATCGAAAAAGATTAGCCATTTCTTTGCATATTCTATTGCTTTCATAATTTCGTTGTTGAGACTAGGTGGCTGACACTCTTTTGCATGTTACTACATTTTTAAAAGTAGAGTAATACCCATTCAATAGCAGTTGAATAATGGTATTATCGAGATCACTCTCTACACAAATATTTTTAAAGTGTCTCAGAATAATGTATAAGAAAGAAAATCTGTATGCGGGTGAGTTACCGTACACTTTGATGAGTATGGAATTACTAAGCGATTTACGTCATTTACAAGGTTTAGAAAAACAAATACGAATCAATTTTTGAAATTGTCATGTAATTTCAAATATCTTTGCTTCTTATTGAGTACATTATTATTCGTACAGGCTGAAATAGTTTTTACTGTTATTTTTTTTCAAGTTTTTATTTAACACTGGGCAATTGATTCTCGTCTATGATAATAATAATAATGTGATTCTCAATAAAGGAGGTTAAAAGGGCACTCAGATGGAGCTCGTTAGAGTAATCAAGCTCCTCTCCAATACTTTCAGGAGCAGCCATTTCTGAATTTTAACCGTCACGATCAAGATTACACCCAGAATGAAATTTGCTTTCAGAGTGTCCCGTTCATTCTTATTTGTGCCTTTTGTAAACTTTTTCTAAACATTACAACAATGACCATGCAAAAGCGGACATGCTGGCTTTGCCTGACATAGAAATAATTTTGTTAATGTATGAAAGGTTGCTTGGTAGCATTGTGTAACATCAATGCTTCAGTGCTCTTGCCACTGCTTGTGCACCTGCAAGGTGCTCTGGTCCATCTGAGCATGCTTCGGCGCACATCTCTATATCCGAACTAATTGTTTGAACCATAATAGTCTGGGAGCCTGTCCCGAAATAGTCACCCCATTTTACATATGAGATTTGACCCCTTAAAGTTACTTAGACTATCCATGTCATTCACAAAAAGCTTGTCAGCTCGAACGAAGCCGCCGGGTTTGGCCCCCAGAGCCCCCCAAAAGAGACCCAAAGTCGGGTCGATTTCAATCCATCTAACATATGCGCCAAACTTTGTCAGAATTAAGGTGTATGACTATACATTACCAAAGCACCAAAACTGACAAAATTTTCCGTCGGGATGGGTTGTCAGACCACCCCTAAAAATTGGGGCAAATTTTTCCCCTTAAGGTCCATGGACCAAATTTTGTCAGAATGATCACTTCAACAATAATTTATTCAATTGTGAAAATTGTATTGCTTTCTCAAAAGTAGTCAAATGATACTGTCAGGATCATGTAAACACACCCATTGTCCATCTGCACCGGTTTGACAAGAGCTTGTTAAGTATCTGGGCTATGTGGCTGGCATGCTGAAATCTACCATTCATGTGTTAATTACACAAATACCTTGCAAGCTTTCTATTATGCCTTGCCAAACAGGCGCAGATGGACAATGGGTGTGTTTACATAATCCTGACAATATCATTTGACTACTTTTGAGAAAGCAGTACAAATTTCACAATTCAATAAATTATTATTGACAAGATCATATGACACTAAATTGCACCCCAAGAAAGTTACAATGCTCAAAATTGTACTATGTAAATTTTAGCTGAATTGAATGAGACACTTTGGGTGTAATGCCTAAAAATTGTTTTTCTCTACATCCAGAGCATTTTGGTCAGCAAAGCAGGGTTTAGGGGCACTCTGGTGTTTTTTTTCAGGGGCGTGTTACACCCTTTTCCCGATGGAAATTTTTGTAAGTTTTTATATTTTTGTAAAGTACACCCATAACTCTTCTTTCTGACAAAATTTGGTCAATGGGCCTTAAGGAGAGAAATTTGCCCGAATTTTTAGGGGCGGTCTGACAACCCATCCCGACTGAAAATGTTGTCAGTTATGGTATTTTAGTAATGTATAGTCATAAACCTTCCTTCTGACAAAGTTTGGCGCATATGTTAGATGGGTTGAAATCGACCCGACTTTGGGGCCCCTTTTGCTAACATAGCGATTCGTTCTTGTTTCTTCTGGGCCCCGTTGCATAAAACTTACCATTAATGGTAACTCTGCTATCAATAGTAACTACCATGGTAACATCACTCAACAGCCAATAAAATCAAGGTTTCCATGGGAGTTACCACTGATGGCAAAGTTACCGTTAATGGTAAGTTTTATGCAACGGGGGCCCTGGGGAGCATTTCATCAAGCGTTTTGTCAGTGATTTTTACCGACAAATTTGCTCTCAGCCAATCAGATGCAAGGATTTCAGTAGCTTATAAAAATCACTGACAAAACACTTGATGAAATGCTCCCCAGATATAGTAGCGGCTATTAGAAAATTACTTTAAACGGAACACGACCCCAGCACGACTCACTGCGCAGCTATAGGCAGTGACACGCTCTCCAAAAAAGAGGTTCGTATGATTGCGTATGCCTGCGCTAAGCCACATGCTGTCGCTCGCTGTTGCTTACCGGTTGCCACTCGTATCCGCTCGTAGGCGATTTGACCTGCGATTGCTTGCGATAGTTTAGAAAATTGTCTAACTAGCGAGCGACTAGCGCAGGCCTATGCGCTAGTCTGCGTATTGAGTACGCAGCGAGCACGTTTCATTGCGCTTTATTGGGTATGACTGCCTATGTCTGCGTTCGGGCAATACGCAAGCCAAATACGCAAAGGTGTAACCCCTGCATTAATCTACTAGCCTGTTGACATAATTCTCCGTATCGCATATAGCTCTCCGAATCCGAACGCATGCGGCGCTCTAATTTTTGGGCATGTGATTGCTGGCAACTGAGCTTCCGGGTCCGGCCGGAGCGTCATTGACAATGTGTTAGAAGACGTGGTCAGCCTAGCAAAAACTCCCTTTTGTTCCTAATCTAGCAAATAATCGTGTTTTTATACAGTTGATATTTAAATAGGATTCTTCTGTGAAGCCACCAAATGTGGGATGTTGAGCCGAAGATGCAAAACGTGTTTTCAGCAGAACATTCACGCACGAAAAAAGCAAGGAAATATCAGTGTATGCTCACTATAGCTATAGACTGGAACCGGAAATATATGTGCCAACATCGTTGTCCCCGATATCGGTATCGGGAGCTGATATCGGCTGATATCGGCTATATGCGATAGGGAGAATTAACTTACGTGGAATGCAAGTAACTATAACATGTATATAGCAGACACTGGGATCGCCTTGAAATGTGCAGTCTTTGAATATGCCTTCTGTCAACCCCGTGCAATTTAAGTTGTTTATGTGAATATTAGTTGAGGAATCTGGGAAATGAGCATAGTTGTGAGCCTCCAAAGTATCGTTGTAACCAAGCATCCTGCAAACAACGTGAGCATCTGAAATATCCCAGTAGTCATCGCAGATTGTATTCCACGTTCCATCGTAGAATATCTCAACACGCCCTTCCCAGAAATTAGTGCCATCTTCTAGTCGGATAGTGGAGTTTCCTGGAATAGGTGGCTCAGTCGTATCTAGGCGAAAGCAAATGGAAATATTCTTTATATTCACTTATAGTTTTACAGAACATACATTATAGGCATCTTAAGTGCTGATTTGGGGAAAATGATTGTTGAATTCTTATTTTTAAAAATATTCTAAACTGCAATTGGGATATTTATTCTTACTCGTTATATAGAAATGATATTGGAGATGATTTTCTGGTTATCGAATTGTATATCACTGACGAGTTATTGATCAATAACATAATTCATGATATTATTTACTTCAGCAATTAATTGATAAATGGAGTTTAAGTAAAAATCAACAATGTGGAAAGTAATAAGGTATGTTAGTAAAATGTTTGCTAAGTCGTTAAAAACGCCTAGTTAAGTCCCTTGTATGGATTGTGCTTCTGTATGGGACAGAAATATTGACACTTGAGGGAAAGACGCTCAACGACCAGAGGCCACTGAAATGTGGTGCTGGCGTAAATTGTTAGGTGTACTAGAGCTGAAAACAATCAAAGGAAGACAGAGGAATTGGTCAGGATACGTAATGCGATAGGACTGCACTGGTCGTGTAAACAGAAAATAAGACACATGGGAGATCTTGCAAAGCTTTCCTGGACGATCTTATCACAAATTGTGGGAGAATGGAATATGGAAAAGTGAAGCAGTTGGCTCAAGATGGAAACGCTGGAAGAAACGGTAGTGCAAGAAGACTGTAGGGTCATCTTTTGATCAGTCTTTGGACAGATTACAAAATTGATATCATTGTATTTTGTGTTTTGGATTATTAAAGTGGGCGGATGGAAGTCATTTCTTATTAAAGGAGAATGAAACCCCGGGGTAATATCCATTTTAATGAAAAGAGAGGATAGAGAGAAGCAATTAAAAAAAAGTTCCATCAAAATCGGTTATGAAATGAAAAAGTTAGGAAAGTTTGAAAAGTCTATATTTACTTTCTATGGCGATTCTCAAATTGGCAATGTTCAGTAGTACAACTCTCAATATGTTTTGTACACAAAATTTGATATTTTCTCCATTATCTCTAAAGATGCTCCTTGTTTTTTTGTGAACTCAACATATGTTGTGTCAAATACATTTTCCCATGATATATCTTGAGCTAAGAAGGAGACTAGGCGGGTGGCCGTAAATATAATTATGAAGGAGCATCATGATGTTCTTATCTAATCAAACAAATACCATCATGAAAAATAACGAAGAAGTGAAGATAATTAGTAAAGCCTACCTGAACCTGGATCGCATGTGACACCAGCATCTTCATAACGTCTACAGTTATGTTTAAACAATGGGAGATGTACGCAATCGAAGATGTCTTCCTCATCACCATCACACTCAACATCATCCAAGATGATGCGCTTAGATTCCTCGCTCGTTGTCATCAGTACATCGGAGAATCCCATTGAACGACAGGCAGATCTAAAGATATCTTCATTCAGGTGCTCATAGCACAACGGTTTCCATATTCCATCTACTCGTATGTCAAGTGTCCCCTCCCAAAAGTTATCGCCATCTCTTAAGCGGACATCAGGTGAGAGCGGAGTTGGGATTATGGGCTCCTCAGCAAGTAGCATTGAGTCTCCTAGAGGTAGTGACCCTTTACGGAATGGTAATTCCAAATCATCAGAGAAAGAGGAAAAGATTGAAAAAATATGTTTAGATTTTAAGTGATTGATAAATTCATTCGGGGAAATCAAACAATTCATTACTTTCGTGATCTGTTTAAAGGGATTCGGTAACTTTGTGGAGGATTGATTTAATAAATTGTTGAATTTTGATTATCTGTCTTGTATAATGATGTTCAGAAGGATAAATAAATAGCCAGGCATAGAAAGGTTTTCACATATATAATGCTATTATTAAGATATATATGACTGAATACTCCCATTTACGAAAGCATATGGCCATACGCTTTAGTCTAACACTGAATCTGTGGGGGAAAATGAGTCTGGCATTTCCGGTCACTTGCATGTGCTTACTTTTGTGAAGCACATGATGATTATGAAGTGCTTTTTTTCCTGGGCTTCATTTTTACACCATATTACAAACACTGATAGCATGTAAGGCCAGGCAGCTCGGATTTTATCAAGCCTCTACAAAGTTATCAAATCACTTTAAGGTAAGACTTTCATTCTTCATGTCTGTTTCGTTTGAGTCATATGGTATCTCGTTTTAATTGCTATGGATACATAAGGGAAGACAGAAAAGTGTCAGTCCTGTGGGCTTTCGTATAGGACCAGTGGGAAATTATCACCATGAAACAGGCTTGGTGTAATTATGCTCTTGATACAAATGACATCTAAAGATAAAGACCGCATCGTCGGTCTTGTGGGTTGTCGGTCTCGCAGGCCGTCAATCTCATGAACCTTCCATAGAGTTGTGAGAAGACCAGCAAGACCAATTTTGACTAATTACCAAATAAAAACAAATAACAACAACAACAACAGCCAACATTATCGGTCCCGTAGGCTTTTGTATGACTAAATGGATGTCCCCCTCATTTTAAGGAGAATGTAAATCAAATAATGAAATAATGAAATATATGGGATAAGATAATTATGTACATCGTTAAGTTGCAAAGGATGCTGGTGATGTGATTCAATTTTGATAGAAACTGAGTAGAACCTATTTTGAAAAACTGGTAAAATTCAATGGAAACAATTGGGTAATTTGAAGTCCTGAAACCATTATATTTATCAAAAAGATTACACAATGCTGGACGTCACAAACATTGAAAGAATTTCACACAGATGTTAGAAATTCAGACTTATCCCATCATTAGACAAATGAGTGAATATAATCACAATATTTAAAATACTTACTTTCTCTAGGTACATAAATATTATATACGTTGTTCTGTTTTTTTATCAGCTGCAATCCTACAGATATTATTGCTAGTATGATTTTTTTCTACGTCATAAAGAGACAAGAAAAGTCAGCAACAGTTCCCGTGTTTTCTACCAATAATCATCACTTCCCTTTCATCATGATAATGATGATGATTATATTTATTGTTATGATCAATGACGCCTGTCATGATGTTAACTTACCATATTACAAATATGTCGATGACTTAACGATTGTAGAAAGCCGAAAAGTAACATCTCAGTCTAAGCTACAAAATGCGATCACTGATCTATACCAAAGGTCCGTTAAAAATAATATGACATTGAATCCGTCCAAATGTTTCTCTATGGCTATAACGTTTATAAAAAAATAGGGTCGAACAAAATCCAAATTCCATTGGCGACAAAGAATTAATTAATGTTCATCAAGCCAAAGTCCTGGGAATAATTTTACAATCAAACCTAAAGTGGGATAGTCATGTATCCGATCTCATAAAAAGGCGTAATACTAAGTTGTTTATGCTCCGTTGCCTTGAGAAGTATGGAATGCCTCTAGATGACCTTTTACTGATATATAAAGGATACATTCACCCGATCTTAGATTATGGGGTACCGGTTTACAATATAATTTAACAAAAACTCATGTATCTCCTTTAGAACGTATTCAGAAACGAGCTTGCAAAATCATTTTAGGATGTCATTATGAAAGTTATGAAGCATCATTGGAAACGTGCAATTTACGTTCATTAGAAGCAAGACGTGAGTAATTATACATAGACTCTTGCCAAACACTAACATAAATATATATTTATATTTGAATTTGATCAATGAATTTTTATGAAATGTCTATTTGCTTGACTTTTGATATGTGTCACATTTTGTGTTATTTGAATCTTAATTATAAATGTAGAGTATCTTTGTGAAATGGATCGCAATTCGGCCGTTGGCTGCGATGATCTTTTAATAAACCATTTCTATTCTATTCTATTAGCATCATTATTATCATTATTATTATCATCATCATCGCTATAATAACTCATCATTATGACAATAATAGATACTCGAATTATCGTAATTGTTTTCATTGCACTCATATTAAAAAAAAAAAACCCACCTAATTATTGCTATATTCAGGTTAATTGAAAATAAGAAATGGTTGCTATGTTTAAGTAGATTCTAGGTCTTAAGCCCACCGCACACTATACTGTCGGTCTGTGATCTGGTTTTGGAAGAAAGTGTAATAGCATTTGATATAAACATTTAAACACATAAAATATTTTTGATTGATGTTCTGAATAGTCATATGGAAAGTAAAATCGAAAATACGGACTATTGCGAACTTTCTAGTCGGAGCTAGAAAGGCCAAATCGGCTCCTAGTCGTAGTGATGTCAGAGCAGTCCTACGATTGTCTACGATTTGAAACTAATTTGGTCTTTATTCCAGGTAAAAATTTTGACAACGCACCAAAACTCAATTATTGTTTAGAACCTGTATCAAGAAGATTTTATTTGATAAAATGCCCATATTTAATGCTATTGCGATTTATTTCCAAAATCGGATTACAGTCAAGTGTGTTGGGGCTTTATATGCACTTTCATCTGCAGAGGTAGCGTTGGGCTATGATCAAATGTAAAATGATAGATAAGATTGACATGGGCGTTAAGGCATTAAAATTAATCAAACACGCGGAGTACCTTCGACCGACGTCAGTGTTTTATTGGTAAGAGCCTGTCACCCTTTTTCTGTAATTGGCGCGGGAATAACCTCGACTTTTTAGTCAGGAAATATTCTCGTAATAACACCCTTGACAACATTTTTGTTTGTTTTTGTTTTTGTTTTTGTTTTGCTGCAAATTAAGCACAGCAAGTTTGCTTTGTAGGGGCGTCTTCACACGAGTTCTGATTCCCTGAAAAAGCTTGGGATATCACATAATGTTTAGGCTTTGCATGCCTTGATGGGGATTTTTTCCATTTCGACGGCTTTAGGGGCAAGATTTTGTTGAGAAAACAATTTCGTGACCCATGCGTCGTGCAAAGTCTGAAATAAAGATTTTGCGAAAAAGGCTGCAATGTTCTCAGTTACATTATAATAACAGAATAATATGTTATATTCTAATAAAAGAATAATAGGTAACATTATAATAAAAGAATACTTTTGAATGAATGGGCATATTTTTGAGAATGTAAGAGAAATCAAATATCTGTGGATTGTAGTATGCGATAATGGTTTGTTTAAGCAAGCTACAAAACATTTAGCCGATGAAGGAAGAAAAGTCCTTTTTGAATAATACAAATCGTTCGGCAATTATACTCCTAACATCAAAATTGCTACACGCTGCTTTGATAGTACGATCAAACCCATTTTATTTTACGGATCGAAAATATAGGGTAGTGCAATGGTTTGTAGCATGCTCTTTTCAGAACAAGCCAACAAAACAGAACAAAAATTAATATCAAACCGAATTTCGAAAAAAATCCATCTTCACTGAATGGTGTAAACATAGGCTTGGTAAAAATCGCAAAATAGTAATATCGGCGTTATTGCTGAACTTGTAAGATATCCTCTTATCATTGAGGTTTTAACTAACACTTATAAGTACTGGATAAGAATGCGTAATATTGATCATGTGACCAGGCACCACAAAACCACCAAAAAGTCGCACTGTGTGATTTTCAGTTAGAGCTCAATAAAGGCGTTTTTGGTTGGTATGGTAGAATTTTAGTTTTGGGTATTTCCTGAAAGAGTATTATTTTTCTAAGTAATCTAAAATTTGGAGGCACCAAACAATCTAAAAGTGATATTTTTAACAGTTTTTTTTGTAAACCTAGGCTCGCCTTCTCTGGATTTTGTTATACATGTATATTAAATAGCCGAATAAAACTTGACCTTTTACATGATAAAAAACAATGGAGAGGGTAACAAAGTGCGGACATATCGATTATTCAAAACTTCCCTCAAAGAAGAAAAATATCTAAAAATTCTTACTGACAGAAACATAAGACAAACATCTGCAAACTTCGCATAAGCTGACATATCCTACCAATTGAAAAAGGAAGATATCATCGCCCTCACAAAATACCAGCGAATATATATTTTTGTGAAGCATGTAGTATGCAGACGATAGGAGACCATTATGCCATGCAATGTGAGAAGTTTAGAATAAGAAGAGAACCTTAAAGCACTCAATGATAACTTTGAAAACATAAACAGTTTGGAGAGATTCATATTTATAATGCCACTCAAATATATGTGGCGTCATGTCCGCTACGGTTACAAAGAGTCCATTTTCTTTTCAACTATTCAGTGATATACTGTGAAATTTGATGTGTATGTCCCTGATAGTCAAATGTGTCTAATTCAGTTGCTAAAATATGTTTTAGGACTCTTGGTTTTGATTAAAACTGTCTCAAATAACCAGAAAAATGGTCTGACCAGTGGCGGATCGGGGGGGCGGGGGGCCCGGGCCCCCTCCCCTGGGACCAAACAGGGGCCCCCCCAAAATGCTGAGGACTTTTTTTTTTGTTGTTGCTTGTCAGAGATTTTTTGAGTTAAAAAAGGGCCCAAAAATGCTGAGGACCCTTTCTTTTTTTTTTGCTTGTCAGAAAATTTTGTGAATAATGAGCCCCCTCCCCCAAGAAATCCTGGATCCGCCTATGGGTCTGACTGTCTTTCCGTTATGCTGGAACTACCCAGATGCAGAAAAACTGAGAAGAACGTTAGACATTGGATGATACGTTCATTTGAATTAAAGCTATTTAGATTGCATATATCATTCATAAAACTGGCTGTGTTAATTTATACTGTAGCATTGCTAACTCTCAGAGTGCAAGGAATGAATTGAGAGAAAAAAATAAGTGTCTAGCCCCTGCCGATATAATTAATTCTTTTGTATGTGGCAAAGCAGTATTGGTTATAACAATGTTGTGTCCTGCCTCTGTAGGTGTAAACTTTAGAATAATTTTATTCACTCTGATTAAAATTATTTTAAAAATGAACAGCATTGATGGCTCTCCGGGAAACAGACGAAAGAAATGAATTGTACTCAGCTACCACATGTCCTTGACAATAAAATTAATCATATAATAATTGCAAAGATTGGAAATGAAAATATCTCCATCAATACGATAGCCTTAGTGGTCACTGGCGTATCTAAATGGAAGGGTGGGGGAAGAATGGCAACAAACCCCTTCCCTTGAGAAATTTTCAACCAATTAAAAATATACATATTCGTCAGTAGGGATTTTAAACACAGCAGAAGCTGTGAAGAAAAACGAAATGTCTTCTACAATCTTCTAAAATTGTGTTATGAGTAGTCAGTAGGTCAAAGTTTTACTCCGAATTGATATTGCAAAATAGGAGAATTTAAAATCCCTGTTTTTATTTTCTCAGAACCTAGTTCTGAAATGTAGCATGTTCTGCCTTTCGTACAAGAGAGAGCGAGGGGAGAGAGAGAGAGAGAAAGAGAGAGAAGGAGAGAGAGAGAGAAAAAGGGAGAGAGAGAGAGAGAGAGAGAGAACAAAAATTATTGTTGCAAATTTGAAGAACAAAATGTGATCAGTTTAGCCCTGTCCTGAAAGGGTTAAGACCGTATATATGATGTAAAAATAGGAGCACTTTAAAAGTCTCTTTTGTCATGCGAGAACCTTGATTCTATACAAAAACCTTATCGTTGTATGTTCCCGGTCAGCATGGCTTTTCCTGCTAAACTTATGACTAGATATTTTCAGCTTATATGAGATCTCATTCCGTGGCAATTGAAGCCCCGTAATCATAAAGAGTTTTTATTACGACATTATCGGAAAGTATGAAGTTCGGTAATTAGCAAAATGGGTTGACGGTTGATAAAAAGCTTTTGACTCTTTCAGATGATTAATCGGATAATCAAAACCTGCATGGGCAAAATCTATATTCGCAACCGATTTAACCCTACTCCATTACCCTAATGGTTTGCCCATCTGAGCGTTAGTCAATAACAGTGATGATTATCATTTTGTTCACTCGGATGTGCAGTGAGCTGAACCTAAAGTATGGCATCAAAGTATTAAACATGGACAACATGACGCCCTTTGTTTACTGAAGTTTCGCATTCAAGAATTGAGAGAGGCTACGAAATAGATGTTAGCAGTAATAATTACTTTTCCCCTTTTGCATGTAGATGATGCTTATAGCAATAATGATGATAACAATAATCATATAGATATTATGACATCAGGGGCCCGTTGCACAAAACTTGCGTTTAATCGCAACTCCTATAAATCAAACGCAAGTCCTTAATGCGCAATTCTGATTGGCTGAAAATAAAGTTGCGTTTCATTTTCCTGAGTTGCGTTCAAACGCAAGTTTTGTGCAACGGGCCCCAGTATTCATAAATGACATTTATGATTTTAGACATCATGATAAATTGCTAAAAGTATTTTGTATCATCTCCATCATCTAATAAGATTATTAAGCTCATACTAACCCTCTATCGAAGGAAAATGAGCATAATGACAGAACTAATGTGTTCTTCTAGTTCCATTACTTTAAAAACTAAAGTGTTAAATCACCATTTATAAAGGCCGAGGAGTGACCACTTTTTCAAAATGGCAGATCAACACCTTTCACAATGCTGGATTAAGCCTTTATAGTGTTGCATCCAGCATGTTAAAAGTGTTAATCTACCGTTTTGATAAGGTCACTCCTCGGCCCTTTTAAATGGTGATTTAACATATTAGCGTTTAGAGTAATGCATCAACGTATATTATTAATGCAGTTTACTAAACACACACTCTTAAAATGTTGGGTAAATTTAGTTCGGTAACTGCTGGATGGTTAAAAATATTCCCAATTCTGGGCTATTATTAACCAACTGGACATTCGAGTGGTTTAACCAATATTGGTCAATAATTTTTAACTAACATTGGGCATATATTTACCAACAGTATTTGGTTAGTATGGGTTGGGTACTTGTTGCCCTGTAGTTGTGTAATTTTGTCACATTCCCTTTGCCAGTTGGGTAAATTTTGTTGGGTAATTGATGGTTGGTAAAAAATTCGCGTAGAAATTTACCAACAGCTATTTGGTAAAGGTACATCAGGGTTGGGAAATTCTTACCCTGATGTTGTATAATTTTGTCACATTCCCTTAGCGTTGTTGGGTAAATTTTGTTGAGCAACACTAATGCTTTTTTAGAAATTCGCTGAACAGTGTGTGTGTGGGCGTGTGTGTGCGCGCGTGTGTGTGTTTGTGTGTGTGAAGGGGATGGGGATTTTACCCAACAAGGGGAAAATTAGTTACATGTTGGAAAACATTAATGGGTAATGAATTGTTGGTTGTGATGTGCCCAATCAAAGATAAATATATTTCCACTACTTATTTATTTCATCATGTTATAACCAAATTGGTCAAATAAAATTCATTACAAACTAAAAGACATGCACTCTAAGAAATACTGGGTAAACTATGCTGGGTAAATTGAAATTGGGTAAATGTTGGGCAAATTTTTCCAAACTGTTTGCTACTGAACTCGCTTTTGCCTAACGTGTCATAAATATTTTTTACCCGATATTGGGGAAAACCTTATATGAATGTTCATGAATTTTTAGTAGCGTATGGTTTGGGGTGGCCCGATTTACTAACTGTCAACAATTGCATAAAAAAATATAAGGGGTATATAAGAGCTTGCACTAGACTATATCAACCGTATAGAATAGGACTAAGATAGGATAGGTTACGATATGTGATAGGTTAAGATATAGGATAGATTAAGATATAGGATAAAGGATTAGGTAGCTTAAAGTAGGATAAGTTAAGATTGATTAGGTTAATACCCAGACAGACATAAGAAAAACATGTCATTTTTCTTTTACTTAGGTTGGAGGAAAAAGGAAACAATTTGGCAACTGAATTTGCCCAACCACATAATATTTATTACCCAACAGCTGGATAAATAGAGGGTTGGGCAATCCTATTGGGTAAGATTGGGTGGGCAAATAATTACCCAATTGAGAATATAACCAACAGTTGGGCAGTTGTAGAGTTGGGTAACTGATGGGCAATTTAATTTGCCCTACAAATGGATTGCCCAACATTAGTTGGGCAAATTTTAACCAATAGTTGTGTGGACAGTATGTTGCCCAGTATTTTTTTGCCGAATTCTTTAAAACCCCGGTAATTTAGAATTAACGTCAGAAATTGTCGCAAAATAATTAATACAATTTATCGAGGGCATCGCTAGAATGCAAAGTGTTTAAACACCAAAAATACATAATTGTCTTATTCTGGTGTTTACACTTACAGACCCTTCCTCGCTCGGTCGTGACAAGAAATCCCTGCCTCTGAAGCATTGCCATTAGGGAAGAAATCTTTTGAGGAAACGCCCATTATCTAGGGACATTGAAAGGTAATCAGGTGAGTTTTTTTTTTTTTTTTTTGTCTCCAAATCAGTGATTTTCCAAAGTAAGGGGGACGGTGGTTATTTTTTATTATATTAGTTTGATACTGAGTTGGGTGAGGGAGGTGGAGAATTTACCTTTCCATATCTGCCAAAGGCCTATAGGTGGCTAATCTCTCCCGGTTGTTTATTATACCTCAGCCTACCATACTTACTACCGATCAAATGATTAGTTTTACACGAAGAGCACTGGTTGAGTTGTCATGGTTGTGTGGGTGGATGTGGGCGTGGTTTTGTAAGTGTGGGTGGGAGACGGAGGTGTTTGAAATCTTTGCACAGGTCCTCCCACTTTCTCACTTAAGATGTAGAAAAGCATTACGATGGTGCATGCCACCCAAGCGACTTCAAGTTTTCAAGCAAGATCATAACTGTTATCCCCATAGCAACGCTGCGTGTAATGTCAAAGTGATGCGTTTTGATAATTGAAGCTGGTATCTTACGATCCTTCATTACACGTGTTAACTGATGCAATAATGATTAAAGGGAAAGTCCACCCTGGCGTTAAGTTGGTTTTAAAAGAAGCAGAAAAATTAAAGAAACAGATCAATGAAAGTATGAGCAAAATCCGATAAGAAATAAGAAAGTTATGACTTTTAATTTCTTATAGTTGTAATCAACCAAACACAAATTGGCAACTCCGTGACGTATCTTGCGAGCTCCTCTCCCATTTGCTCCGTAAACAAAAATTCATTAATTTTCATTTTCTTTGTTTTTGATAAGGGAACAGATTTAAATCATATAGGTTTTGTGTAAAAGCATAAGTGAAATGATTTTATCTAGGGTGCATATATGATAAAATATTCATTTAGAGAGAAAATAGAAATTATGATTTTTTTTTTCAGTACAGGACAAATGGAGATGAGCTCGCAAGATACGTTACGGAGTTGCCAATTTGTGTTTGATTGATTACAACTTCAAAAATTCTTACTTTCTTACTTCTTATCCGATTTTGTTCAAAAATAGAGATTCCCTGCTCTGGCGAAGGCCGTTGTACCGGGGGTACTCGTTTTTTCAGAGGTTCGTTTTTGAAATGGTTCGTGATTGCGAAGATTCATGATTCCAAAACACAAAAGTCCCATGCCAGGGGGTTCATAATTAAAAAATTAAATAGGGTTAATGATTAGGAACATTTAATGCATTACTCTTAATGTTCATAGTTCCTAAGGGCACTAGCGAATTCATGATTTCTTAATCAGCATGAAGCTAAGTAGAATAAAATGAGCTCAGTAAAGATGAGGGAAACAAATTTCTTTCAACTTTACTGTTCTAAAGCTATATGCAATTCACAAAAATAACGTCGAGGATGAACAAAACCCATCTCGTCATGATCAGCAAACATTTTAAAATAAGGGTTATATTTTGAATTAATTGAAATTTCTGACATTATAGGTGCACAAGCTTAAATTATTGAACATATCACCTCTTGAAGAGATTGATAGGTAAAAGGCATATCTAATTTGTTAAAGTGGTCAGGCGGTCCCTATTTATTATTCATCTAAATGGTGCTTTTCTTGTTGCTATAAAGATTATCTATTATCACAATCAATCATGATGCGGTCTAATTACCCTTAAAATGCTCCAGATATAATGAAAACTGAAAAAGGGGGCAATATCACGTTGCTTGTTTTATAGCGAGATATACCGTTCGGTTGAACCTTGTTAAATTTAGATATGTGAACAGATAATGATGGAACGGAATGAAGCGGGTAACAGGGTGTATTTACAAGCTTTCGTCTCCTGGTCTTCGTCAACATTATTTGTTAAATCAAACAGAAGGAAACAAATAATAATAATAATAAGCAACTTAACAAAACTAAAGACAACAGAACAGGATTATCATAAAGCTGGCAACATAAATCAACAGGAGTAAGTGAAATTGAAAAGATGTTACTCGGCAAAACAAAACCTTAGTTGTGCAGTAAACGCCATCTACTTGACGTCCGTATTACATGCAACTATTATTGCACAGAACACCTACACATTACACACGAGACAACATATACATTTGCTTCGACCTTAAAGTCAGGTAATTGTTTACTTTGCTTACTTTTGTTGCTATTGAGTTCCTTTTCCGTTATTTCACTTACTCCTATCGAGTAATCTCTTTTCAATTTCACTTACTACTCTTGTAACTGTTGATTTATGTTGCCAGCTTTATGATAATTCTGTTCTGTTGTCTTCATAGTTTTGTTTTGCCGAGTAACATCTTTTCAGTTTCACTTACTCACTTATATACATGTATATATATATATATATATATATATATATATATATATATATATATATATATATATATATATATATATATTAATAAATACATGTCAAGGTAAAATGTATATCTAATTTGTTAAAGTGGTCTGGCGGTCCCTATTTATTATCCATCTAAATGGTGCTTTTCTTGTTGCTATTGAGATTATATATTATCACAATCAATCATGATGCGGTCTAATTACCCTTAAAATGCTACAGATATAATGAAAACTGAAAAAGAGCACAATATTTTCATCTCATTGAAAGTATTTGAACAGGTTTGATTCTTTATAATCCATACAAAAATATGGATTTTTATGTATGAAGATATTTCAGATTTATTTCAATGCAAATCATAAGAGAGACATTCAAATTAGCTCTTTTTATATGCTTCAATATTAGCTCTGTTTACCCTTTTTACGGTGTGTTGAAAAACCTTTCACTTAACAATGTTGTTTTGCGAGGTCGCATTGCAACCGGGCATGACAATTTTTGAAAAATTCTCCTTAATTCATGAGGTTTTAAAAGCAATTTAGTTAGAAATTTCCTTTGAAATGAATGCTTCATAATGATTAAAAGAGTCGGTTATTTATTTATTTTTTAGAGGAAGAACAGGGGGCCATGGCCGCTTCCCCCCCCCCCCCCCGGCTAAGGCTATGTTGAATACCTGCAGGTGCTTTAAAGGTGATAACCTTTTCTTAAAAAGTTAAATCATGCAGAAGTAGCTGATAATATAATAAATTGTTGAGTTCATCTTAATGCTAGTGCAATTTTAATGAACTCTTGCAGTTATTATTCTACTTCAGTTCTAAATGATTTATTCCCACACTCTTAAAAGAATTGGGCCCAAAAATGCCCAACTTTTAACCAACACTGGGCAACATACTGTCCACACAACTATTGGTTAATATTTGCCCATTTGATGATGGGCAATCCATTTACTATGTTGTTGGGCAAATTAAATTGCCCATCAGTTGGTGACCCATCAGATTTTACCCAACTCTACAAATGCCCAACTGTTGGTTATATTCTTAGTTGGGTAATTATTTGCCCAACCAATTTTACCCAATAGGATTGCCCCACCCTCTATTTGTCCAGCTGGTGGGTAATAAATATTATGTGGTTGTGCAAATTCATTAGCCATATTGTTTCCTTTTTCCTCCAACCAAGGTAAAGAAAAAATAAAACCCTGCTTGTTATGTCTTTCTGGGTCTTAACCTAATCAATCTTAACTTATCCTACTTTAAGCTATCCTATCATATATCCTAACCTATCCTATCCAGTTGGTACAGTGTGTGTGTGTGTGTAATTGGGTTTTTACAGACGTGTATCAATCAGATATGATTATTTCGGCAGCAGGTGGGTGTGTTAGGGACCGACTTTTAACGTCACTATCTGAAAGACGTGACTCAGTTTCGAACCTGGGTCCGCTGAATCAGTTTATAACTTCCACTGTTAGCTGGATTACAGGTACAATCTAGTGCAAGCTGTTATATACCCAGTATAATTTTTTTATGCATTTGGTGACAGTTAGTAAATCGGGCCACCCCAAACCATACGCTACTAAAAATTCAGGAATATTCATATAAGTGTTTTCCCCAATATTGGGTAAAAAATATTTACCACACGTTGGGCAAAAGCGTGTTCAGTAGGAAACAGTTTGGAAAAATTTGCCCAACATTTACCCAATTTCAATTTACCCAGCATAGTTTACCCAGTATTTCTTAGAGTGCATGTCTTTTAGTTGTGTAATGAATTTTATTTGACCAATTTAGTTATAACATGATGAAATGAATACGTAGGGGAAATATATTTATCTTTGATTGGGCACCATCACAACCAACAATTCATTACCCATTAATGTTTTCCAACGTGTAACTAATTTTCCACCTGTTGGGTAAAATCCCCATCCCTTCACACACACACACGCCCACACACACTGTTCAGCGAATTTCTAAGCAAGCATTAGTTGAATTTACAGGTTTGCGGTAGCACCATGTAAGTGTAAGTCCTTAAAAGGACTGTTCATTAGTTGCTCAACAAAATTTACCCAACAACGCTAAGGGAATGTGACAAAATTAC